>JAFBMS010000009.1:8423665-9023665 GCA_019788955.1 Albula glossodonta
TGTCATCACTATGGCAACCGAAGCTGCCAAATCCACTAAAACAACTCTTGTTTCAACTTCCTCCATCATTACCCCTTCTACTCCTGTAAAACCATCACTGCACACTCCTTCAGGTGTCCAATCTTCAACACAACTCCCAAAAATTGGTAGAACAACAGCTCCCACATCAAATGCTGGGTCAACCGCAGCCACGATCACCAGTGCTACAACTACAGAAGTTTTGATTTCCACTGGAAATGGAGGAAAATCTTCAACAAACTTTAAAAAGAAGGATACCACAAAAGCTAATGAAACTCCCTCCACAACTATATCAGACCTGTCATCAATCATGCCTTACACAAGTTCTGCAACAACTTCTGAATTTTCACTGCCTGCTACTACAGCTCCACAATCCACAGCAATCCTTCCAAATACTGGTGTCATCACGACAACACAAGCATACACATCCTCTGAAACTCCTTTTCCTTCAACTACTTCAAGTATTGCCACTACAACAGATAAAGAAGCTTCTCTGCCTACTACGACAGGTGCACATTTCACAAGAAGCCTCCCAAATCTTGTTACCACAATGATTTCGACAACACCAACCCCTTTTGCAGCAAAAATGCCTTCGACATCCTCTACGCTTCCCACTTCCACAACAAAAGAAACTTCAGTGCTCGCTACAACGGGTGAAAAATCTTCAACCCTCTCCAAAATCCTTACCACAAAGATAACAGCATCATCCTCACCAACAATAACAAATCTGGTCCAAACTGCTTCCTCCACATCCCCTGCCACAACTACTGAACCATCACTGCCAGATACAACAGGTGTACAATTTACAAGCATTCCAAATGATGACATCACTATGGCAACTGAAGCTGCCAAATCCACTAAAACAACTCTTGTTTCAACTACCTCCATCATTACCCCTTCTACTCCTGTAAAACCATCACTGCACACTCCTTCAGGTGTCCAATCTTCAACGCAACTCCCAAAAATTGGTAGAACAACAGCTCCCACATCAAATGCTGGGTCAACCGCAGCCACGATCACCAGTGCTACGACTACAGAAGTTTTGATTTCCACTGGAAATGGAGGAAAAGCTTCAACAAACTTTAAAAAGAAGGATACCACAAAAGCTAATGAAACTCCCTCCACAACTATATCAGACCTGTCATCAATCATGCCTTACACAAGTTCTGCAACAACTTCTGAATTTTCACTGCCTGCTACTACAGCTCCACAATCGACAGCAATCCTTCCAAATACTGGTGTCATCACGACAACACAAGCATACACATCCTCTGAAACTCCTTTTCCTTCAACTACTTCAAGTATTGCCACTAGAACAGATAAAGAAGCTTCTCTGCCTACTACGACAGGTGCACAATTCACAAGAAGCCTCCCAAATCTTGTTACCACAATGATTTCGACAACTCCAACCCCTTTTGCAGCAAAAATGCCTTCGACATCCTCTACGCTTCCCACTTCCACAACAAAAGAAACTTCAGTGCTCGCTACAACGGGTGAAAAATCTTCAAGCCTCTCCAAAATCCTTACCACAAAGATAACAGCATCATCCTCACCAACAATAACAAATCTGGTCCAAATTGCTTCCTCCACATCCCCTGCCACAACTACTGAACCATCACTGCCAGATACAACAGGTGTACAATTTACAAGCATTCCACATGATGTCATCACTATGGCAACCGAAGCTGCCAAATCCACTAAAACAACTCTTGTTTCAACTACCTCCATCATTACCCCTTCTACTCCTGTAAAACCATCACTGCACACTCCTTCAGGTGTCCAATCTTCAACACAACTCCCAAAAATTGGTAGAACAACAGCTCCCACATCAAATGCTGGGTCAACCGCAGCCACGATCACCAGTGCTACGACTACAGAAGTTTTGATTTCCACTGGAAATGGAGGAAAATCTTCAACAAACTTTAAAAAGAAGGATACCACAAAAGCTAATGAAACTCCCTCCACAACTATATCAGACCTGTCATCAATCATGCCTTACACAAGTTCTGCAACAACTTCTGAATTTTCACTGCCTGCTACTACAGCTCCACAATCCACAGCAATCCTTCCAAATACTGGTGTCATCACGACAACACAAGCATACACATCCTCTGAAACTCCTTTTCCTTCAACTACTTCAAGTATTGCCACTACAACAGATAAAGAAGCTTCTCTGCCTACTACGACAGGTGCACAATTCACAAGAAGCCTCCCAAACCTTGTTACCACAATGATTTCGACAACACCAACCCCTTTTGCAGCAAAAATGCCTTCGACATCCTCTACGCTTCCCACTTCCACAACAAAAGAAACTTCAGTGCTCGCTACAACGGGTGAAAAATCTTCAACCCTCTCCAAAATCCTTACCACAAAGATAACAGCATCATCCTCACCAACAATAACAAATCTGGTCCAAACTGCTTCCTCCACATCCCCTGCCACAACTACTGAACCATCACTGCCAGATACAACAGGTGTACAATTTACAAGCATTCCAAATGATGTCATCACTATGGCAACCGAAGCTGCCAAATCCACTAAAACAACTCTTGTTTCAACTACCTCCATCATTACCCCTTCTACTCCTGTAAAACCATCACTGCACACTCCTTCAGGTGTCCAATCTTCAACACAACTCCTAAAAATTGGTAGAACAACAGCTCCCACATCAAATGCTGGGTCAACCGCAGCCACGATCACCAGTGCTACGACTACAGAAGTTTTGATTTCCACTGGAAATGGAGGAAAATCTTCAACAAACTTTAAAAAGAAGGATACCACAAAAGCTAATGAAACTCCCTCCACAACTATATCAGACCTGTCATCAATCATGCCTTACACAAGTTCTGCAACAACTTCTGAATTTTCACTGCCTGCTACTACAGCTCCACAATCGACAGCAATCCTTCCAAATACTGGTGTCATCACGACAACACAAGCATACACATCCTCTGAAACTCCTTTTCCTTCAACTACTTCAAGTATTGCCACTACAACAGATAAAGAAGCTTCTCTGCCTACTACGACAGGTGCACAATTCACAAGAAGCCTCCCAAATCTTGTTACCACAATGATTTCGACAACACCAACCCCTTTTGCAGCAAAAATGCCTTCGACATCCTCTAAGCTTCCCACTTCCACAACAAAAGAAACTTCAGTGCTCCCTACAACGGGTGAAAAATCTTCCAGCCTCTCCAAAATCCTTACCACAAAGATAACAGCATCATCCTCACCAACAATAACAAATCTGGTCCAAATTGCTTCCTCCACATCCCCTGCCACAACTACTGAACCATCACTGCCAGATACAACAGGTGTACAATTTACAAGCATTCCAAATGATGTCATCACTATGGCAACCGAAGCTGCCAAATCCACTAAAACAACTCTTGTTTCAACTACCTCCATCATTACCCCTTCTACTCCTGTAAAACCATCACTGCACACTCCTTCAGGTGTCCAATCTTCAACACAACTCCCAGAAATTGGTAGAACAACAGCTCCCACATCAAATGCTGGGTCAACCGCAGCCACGATCACCAGTGCTACGACTACAGAAGTTTTGATTTCCACTGGAAATGGAGGAAAATCTTCAACAAACTTTAAAAAGAAGGATACCACAAAAGCTAATGAAACTCCCTCCACAACTATATCAGACCTGTCATCAATCATGCCTTACACAAGTTCTGCAACAACTTCTGAATTTTCACTGCCTGCTACTACAGCTCCACAATCCACAGCAATCCTTCCAAATACTGGTGTCATCACGACAACACAAGCATACACATCCTCTGAAACTCCTTTTCCTTCAACTACTTCAAGTATTGCCACTACAACAGATAAAGAAGCTTCTCTGCCTACTACGACAGGTGCACAATTCACAAGAAGCCTCCCAAACCTTGTTACCACAATGATTTCGACAACACCAACCCCTTTTGCAGCAAAAATGCCTTCGACATCCTCTACGCTTCCCACTTCCACAACAAAAGAAACTTCAGTGCTCGCTACAACGGGTGAAAAATCTTCAACCCTCTCCAAAATCCTTACCACAAAGATAACAGCATCATCCTCACCAACAATAACAAATCTGGTCCAAACTGCTTCCTCCACATCCCCTGCCACAACTACTGAACCATCACTGCCAGATACAACAGGTGTACAATTTACAAGCATTCCAAATGATGTCATCACTATGGCAACCGAAGCTGCCAAATCCACTAAAACAACTCTTGTTTCAACTACCTCCATCATTACCCCTTCTACTCCTGTAAAACCATCACTGCACACTCCTTCAGGTGTCCAATCTTCAACACAACTCCCAAAAATTGGTAGAACAACAGCTCCCACATCAAATGCTGGGTCAACCGCAGCCACAATCACCAGTGCTACGACTACAGAAGTTTTGATTTCCACTGGAAATGGTGGAAAATCTTCAACAAACTTGAAAAAGAAGGATACCACAAAAGCTAATGAAACTCCCTCCACAACTATATCAGACCTGTCATCAATCATGCCTTACACAAGTTCTGCACCAACTTCTGAATTTTCACTGCCTGCTACTACAGCTCCACAATCGACAGCAATCCTTCCAAATACTGGTGTCATCACGACAACACAAGCATACACATCCTCTGAAACTCCTTTTCCTTCAACTACTTCAAGTATTGCCACTAGAACAGATAAAGAAGCTTCTCTGCCTACTACGACAGGTGCACAATTCACAAGAAGCCTCCCAAATCTTGTTACCACAATGATTTCGACAACACCAACCCCTTTTGCAGCAAAAATGCCTTCGACATCCTCTAAGCTTCCCACTTCCACAACAAAAGAAACTTCAGTGCTCCCTACAACGGGTGAAAAATCTTCCAGCCTCTCCAAAATCCTTACCACAAAGATAACAGCATCATCCTCACCAAAAATAACAAATCTGGTCCAAATTGCTTCCTCCACATCCCCTGCCACAACTACTGAACCATCACTGCCAGATACAACAGGTGTACAATTTACAAGCATTTCAAATGATGTCATCACTATGGCAACCGAAGCTGCCAAATCCACTAAAACAACTCTTGTTTCAACTACCTCCATCATTACCCCTTCTACTCCTGTAAAACCATCACTGCACACTCCTTCAGGTGTCCAATCTTCAACGCAACTCCCAAAAATTGGTAGAACAACAGCTCCCACATCAAATGCTGGGTCAACCGCAGCCACGATCACCAGTGCTACGACTACAGAAGTTTTGATTTCCACTGGAAATGGAGGAAAATCTTCAACAAACTTTAAAAAGGAGGATACCACAAAAGCTAATGAAACTCCCTCCACAACTATATCAGACCTGTCATCAATCATGCCTTACACAAGTTCTGCAACAACTTCTGAATTTTCACTGCCTGCTACTACAGCTCCACAATCGACAGCAATCCTTCCAAATACTGGTGTCATCACGACAACACAAGCATACACATCCTCTGAAACTCCTTTTCCTTCAACTACTTCAAGTATTGCCACTACAACAGATAAAGAAGCTTCTCTGCCTACTACGACAGGTGCACAATTCACAAGAAGCCTCCCAAACCTTGTTACCACAATGATTTCGACAACACCAACCCCTTTTGCAGCAAAAATGCCTTCGACATCCTCTACGCTTCCCACTTCCACAACAAAAGAAACTTCAGTGCTCGCTACAACGGGTGAAAAATCTTCAACCCTCTCCAAAATCCTTACCACAAAGATAACAGCATCATCCTCACCAACAATAACAAATCTGGTCCAAACTGCTTCCTCCACATCCCCTGCCACAACTACTGAACCATCACTGCCAGATACAACAGGTGTACAATTTACAAGCATTCCAAATGATGTCATCACTATGGCAACTGAAGCTGCCAAATCCACTAAAACAACTCTTGTTTCAACTACCTCCATCATTACCCCTTCTACTCCTGTAAAACCATCACTGCACACTCCTTCAGGTGTCCAATCTTCAACGCAACTCCCAAAAATTGGTAGAACAACAGCTCCCACATCAAATGCTGGGTCAACCGCAGCCACGATCACCAGTGCTACGACTACAGAAGTTTTGATTTCCACTGGAAATGGAGGAAAATCTTCAACAAACTTTAAAAAGGAGGATACCACAAAAGCTAATGAAACTCCCTCCACAACTATATCAGACCTGTCGTCAATCATGCCTTACACAAGTTCTGCAACAACTTCTGAATTTTCACTGCCTGCTACTACAGCTCCACAATCGACAGCAATCCTTCCAAATACTGGTGTCATCACGACAACACAAGCATACACATCCTCTGAAACTCCTTTTCCTTCAACTACTTCAAGTATTGCCACTACAACAGATAAAGAAGCTTCTCTGCCTACTACGACAGGTGCACAATTCACAAGAAGCCTCCCAAATCTTGTTACCACAATGATTTCGACAACACCAACCCCTTTTGCAGCAAAAATGCCTTCGACATCCTCTACGCTTCCCACTTCCACAACAAAAGAAACTTCAGTGCTCGCTACAACGGGTGAAAAATCTTCAAGCCTCTCCAAAATCCTTACCACAAAGATAACAGCATCATCCTCACCAACAATAACAAATCTGGTCCAAACTGCTTCCTCCACATCCCCTGCGACAACTACTGAACCATCACTGCCAGATACAACAGGTGTACAATTTACAAGCATTCCAAATGATGTCATCACTATGGCAACCGAAGCTGCCAAATCCACTAAAACAACTCTTGTTTCAACTACCTCCATCATTACCCCTTCTACTCCTGTAAAACCATCACTGCACACTCCTTCAGGTGTCCAATCTTCAACGCAACTCCCAAAAACTGGTAGAATAACAGCTCCCACATCAAATGCTGGGTCAACCGCAGCCACGATCACCAGTGCTACGACTACAGAAGTTTTGATTTCCACTGGAAATGGAGGAAAATCTTCAACAAACTTTAAAAAGAAGGATACCACAAAAGCTAATGAAACTCCCTCCACAACTATATCAGGCCTGTCATCAATCATGCCTTACACAAGTTCTGCAACAACTTCGGAATTTTCACTGCCTGCTACTACAGCTCCACAATCGACAGCAATCCTTCCAAATACTGGTGTCATCACGACAACACAAGCATACACATCCTCTGAAACTCCTTTTCCTTCAACTACTTCAAGTATTGCCACTACAACAGATAAAGAAGCTTCTCTGCCTAATACGACAGGTGCACAATTCACAAGAAGCCTCCCAAATCTTGTTACCACAATGGTTTCGTCAACACCTACCCGTTTTGCAGCAAAAATGCCTTCGACATCCTCTACTCTTCCCACTTCCACAACAAAAGAAACTTCAGTGCTCGCTACAACGGGTGAAAAATCTTCAAGCCTCTCCAAAATCCTTACCACAAAGATAACAGCATCATCCTCACCAACAATAACAAATCTGGTCCAAATTGCTTCCTCCACATCCCCTGCCACAACTACTGAACCATCACTGCCAGATACAACAGGTGTACAATTTACAAGCATTCCAAATGATGTCATCACTATGGCAACCGAAGCTGCCAAATCCACTAAAACAACTCTTGTTTCAACTACCTCCATCATTACCCCTTCTACTCCTGTAAAACCATCACTGCACACTCCTTCAGGTGTCCAATCTTCAACACAACTCCCAAAAATTGGTAGAACAACAGCTCCCACATCAAATGCTGGGTCAACCGCAGCCACGATCACCAGTGCTATGACTACAGAACTTTTGATTTCCACTGGAAATGGAGGAAAATCTTCAACAAACTTTAAAAAGAAGGATACCACAAAAGCTAATGAAACTCCCTCCACAACTATATCAGGCCTGTCATCAATCATGCCTTACACAAGTTCTGCAACAACTTCTGAATTTTTACTGCCTGCTACTACAGCTCCACAGTCTACAGTAATCCTTCCAAATACTGAGATCACTGCCCCAATAGAAGCATTCACATCTTCTGAAACTCATTTTGCTTCCATCACTAGCAGCATTACCACTGCTACAAACAAAGAGGCTTCACTGCCTATTCTTACAGGTGTACAATTGACAACACACCTCCCAAATGTTGTTAACACAATGATTTCAACAACACCCACCTCTGATACGGCAGAAGTGACTTCAACCTCCTCTACTCTTCCTTTATCTGCAACAAAAGAAACATCAGTGCTCACTGCCATGGATGTAAAATCTACAAGTCTCTTCAAAATTTCTACCGCAACCATAACAGAATCACCCTTCCCAACAATTACAAACCTGGTCCCAATTTCTTCCTCTTCATCCCTTTCGACAACTCCTGAACTCTCACGACCAGATACAACAGGTGTACAATTTACAAGCCTCGCAGCGGATGTTATCACTACAAAAACAGAAGCAGCCAAATCCACTAAAACAACTCTTGCTTCGACTGCTTCCACCATTACCTCTCCTACTCCTGTAAAACCATCACTGTACTCTCCTTCAGGTGTACAATCTACAACACAACTCCCAAAAATTGTCAGAACAACAGCTCCCACAACACCCAAACCCACCACATCAAATCTCGTGTCAATCGCAGCCATGATCACCAGTGCTATGGCTACAGAAGTTTCAATTCCCGCTGAAAATGGAACAAAATCTTCGACAGCCTTTGGAAACAAGGACACGACAACAGCTAAAGAAATTCCTTCCACAACTACATCAGACCTGGACTCAATCGTGTCTTCCACAGAACCTGGCACAACTTCTGAAGATGCACTGCCTGTTACTGAAGCTCCACAATCTACAGCAATCCTTCCAAATACTGAGATCACTGCCCCAATAGAAGCATTCACATCTTCTGAAACTCATTTTGCTTCTACCACTAGCAGCATTACCACTGCTACAAACAAAGAGGCTTCACTGTCTATTCTTACAGGTGTACAATTGACAACACACCTCCCAATTGTTGTTAACACAATGATTTCAACAACACCCACCTCTGATATGGCAGAAGTGACTTCAACCTCCTCTACTCTTCCTGTTTCTGCAACAAAACAAACATCAGTGTTCACTGCCATGGATGTAAAATCTACAAGTCTCTCCAAAATTTCTACCGCAACCATAACAGAACCAACCTTCCCAACAATTACAAACCTGGTCCCAATTTCTTCCTCTTCATCCCTTTCGACAACTCCTGAACTCTCACGACCAGATACAACAGGTGTACAATTTACAAGCCTCGCAGCGGATGTTATCACTACAAAAACAGAAGCAGCCAAATCCACTAAAACAACTCTTGCTTCGACTGCTTCCACCATTACCTCTCCTACTCCTGTAAAACCATCACTGTACTCTCCTTCAGGTGTACAATCTACCACACAACTCCCAAAAATTGTCAGAACAATAGCTCCCACAACACCAAAACCCACCACATCAAATCTCGTGTCAATCGCAGCCATGATCACCAGTGCTATGGCTACAGAAGTTTCAATTCCCGCTGAAAATGGAACAAAATCTTCGACAGCCTTTGGAAACAAGGACACGACAAGAGCTAAAGAAATTCCTTCCACAACTACATCAGACCTGGACTCAATCGTGTCTTCCACAGAACCTGGCACAACTTCTGAAGATGCACTGCCTGTTACTGATGCTCCACAATCTACAGCAATCCTTCCAAATACTGAGATCACTGCCCCAATAGAAGCATTCACATCTTCTGAAACTCATTTTGCTTCTACCACTAGCAGCATTACCACTGCTACAAACAAAGAGGCTTCACTGCCTATTCTTACAGGTGTACAATTGACAACACACCTCCCAAATGTTGTTAACACAATGATTTCAACGACACCCACCTCTGATATGGCAGAAGTGACTTCAACCTCCTCTACTCTTCCTGTTTCTGCAACAAAACAAACATCAGTGTTCACTGCCATGGATGTAAAATCTACAAGTCTCTCCAAAATTTCTACCGCAACCATAACAGAACCAACCTTCCCAACAATTACAAACCTGGTCCCAATTTCTTCCTCTTCATCCCTTTCGACAACTCCTGAACTCTCACGACCAGATACAACAGGTGTACAATTTACAAGCCTCGCAGCGGATGTTATCACTACAAAAACAGAAGCAGCCAAATCCACTAAAACAACTCTTGCTTCGACTGCTTCCACCATTACCTCTCCGACTCCTGTAAAACCATCACTGTACTCTCTTTCAGGTGTACAATCTACCACACAACTCCCAAAAATTGTCAGAACAACAGCTCCCACAACATCCAAACCCACAACATCAAATCTTGTGTCAACTGCAGCCATGATAACCAGTGCTATGGCTACAGAAATTTCAATTCCCGCTGAAAATGGAACACAATCTTCGACAGCCTTTGGAAACAAGGACACGACAACAGCTAAAGAAATTCCTTCCACAACTACATCAGACCTGGACTCAATCGTGTCTTCCACAGAACCTGGCACAACTTCTGAAGATGCACTGCCTGTTACTGAAGCTCCACAATCTACAGCAATCCTTCCAAATACTGAGATCACTGCCCCAATAGAAGCATTCACATCTTCTGAAACTCATTTTCCTTCTACCACTAGCAGCATTACCACTGCTACAAACAAAGAGACTTCACTGCCTATTCTTACAGGTGTACAATTGACAACACACCTCCCAAATGTTGTTAACACAATGATTTCAACAACACCCACCTCTGATATGGCAGAAGTGACTTCAACCTCCTCTACACTTCCTGTTTCTGCAACAAAAGAAACATCAGTGCTCACTGCCATGGATGTAAAATCTACAAGTCTCTCCAAAATTTCTACCACAACCATAACAGAATCAACCTTCCCAACAATTACAAACCTGGTCCCCATTTCTTCCTCTTCATCCCTTTCGACAACTCCTGAACTCTCACGACCAGATACAACAGGTGTACAATTTACAAGCCTCTCAGCGGATGTTATCACTACAAAACCAGAAGCAGCCAAATCCACTAAAACAACTCTTGCTTCGACTGCTTCCACCATTACCTCTCCTACTCCTGTAAAACCATCTCTGTACTCTCCTTCAGGTGTACAATCTACCACACAACTCCCAAAAATTGTCAGAACAACAGCTCCCACAACATCCAAACCCACCACATCAAATCTCGTGTCAATCGCAGCCATGATCACCAATGCTATGGCTACAGAAGTTTCAATTCCCGCTGAAAATGGAACAAAATCTTCGACAGCCTTTGGAAACAAGGACACGACAAGAGCTAAAGAAATTCCTTCCACAACTACATCAGACCTGGACTCAATCGTGTCTTCCACAGAACCTGGCACAACTTCTGAAGATGTACTGCCTGTTACTGATGCTCCACAATCTACAGCAATCCTTCCAAATACTGAGATCACTGCCCCAATAAAAGCATTCACATCTTCTGAAACTCATTTTGCTTCTACCACTAGCAGCATTACCACTGCTACAAACAAAGAGGCTTCACTGCCTATTCTTACAGGTGTACAATTGACAACACACCTCTCAAATGTTGTTAACACAATGATTTCAACGACACCCACCTCTGATACGGCAGAAGTGACTTCAACCTCCTCTACTCTTCCTGTTTCTGCAACAAAACAAACATCAGTGTTCACTGCCATGGATGTAAAATCTACAAGTCTCTCCAAAATTTCTACCGCAACCATAACAGAACCAACCTTCCCAACAATTACAAACCTGGTCCCAATTTCTTCCTCTTCATCCCTTTCGACAACTCCTGAACTCTCACGACCAGATACAACAGGTGTACAATTTACAAGCCTCGCAGCGGATGTTATCACTACAAAAACAGAAGCAGCCAAATCCACTAAAACAACTCTTGCTTCGACTGCTTCCACCATTACCTCTCCGACTCCTGTAAAACCATCACTGTACTCTCTTTCAGGTGTACAATCTACCACACAACTCCCAAAAATTGTCAGAACAACAGCTCCCACAACATCCAAACCCACAACATCAAATCTTGTGTCAACTGCAGCCATGATAACCAGTGCTATGGCTACAGAAATTTCAATTCCCGCTGAAAATGGAACACAATCTTCGACAGCCTTTGGAAACAAGGACACGACAAGAGCTAAAGAAATTCCTTCCACAACTACATCAGACCTGGACTCAATCGTGTCTTCCACAGAACCTGGCACAACTTCTGAAGATGCACTGCCTGTTACTGAAGCTCCACAATCTACAGCAATCCTTCCAAATACTGAGATCACTGCCCCAATAGAAGCATTCACATCTTCTGAAACTCATTTTGCTTCTACCACTAGCAGCATTACCACTGCTACAAACAAAGAGACTTCACTGCCTATTCTTACAGGTGTACAATTGACAACACACCTCCCAAATGTTGTTAACACAATGATTTCAACAACACCCACCTCTGATATGGCAGAAGTGACTTCAACCTCCTCTACTCTTCCTGTTTCTGCAACAAAAGAAACATCAGTGCTCACTGCCATGGATGTAAAATCTACAAGTCTCTCCAAAATTTCTACCACAACCATAACAGAATCAACCTTCCCAACAATTACAAACCTGGTCCCAATTTCTTCCTCTTCATCCCTTTCGACAACTCCTGAACTCTCACAACCAGATACAACAGGTGTACAATTTACAAGCCTCGCAGCGGATGTTATCACTACAAAAACAGAAGCAGCCAAATCCACTAAAACAACTCTTGCTTCGACTGCTTCCACCATTACCTCTCCTACTCCTGTAAAACCATCACTGTACTCTCCTTCAGGTGTACAATCTACCACACAACTCCCAAAAATTGTCAGAACAACAGCTCCCACAACATCCAAACCCACCACATCAAATCTCGTGTCAATCGCAGCCATGATCACCAATGCTATGGCTACAGAAGTTTCAATTCCCGCTGAAAATGGAACAAAATCTTCGACAGCCTTTGGAAACAAGGACACAACAAGAGCTAAAGAAACTCCTTCCACAACTACATCAGACCTGGACTCAATCGTGTCTTCCACAGAACCTGGCACAACTTCTGAAGATGCACTGCCTGTTACTGATGCTCCACAATCTACAGCAATCCTTCCAAATACTGAGATCACTGCCCCAATAAAAGCATTCACATCTTCTGAAACTCATTTTGCTTCTACCACTAGCAGCATTACCACTGCTACAAACAAAGAGGCTTCACTGCCTATTCTTACAGGTGTACAATTGACAACACACCTCTCAAATGTTGTTAACACAATGATTTCAACGACACCCACCTCTGATACGGCAAAAGTGACTTCAACCTCCTCTACTCTTCCTGTTTCTGCAACAAAACAAACATCAGTGTTCACTGCCATGGATGTAAAATCTACAAGTCTCTCCAAAATTTCTACCGCAACCATAACAGAACCAACCTTCCCAACAATTACAAACCTGGTCCCAATTTCTTCCTCTTCATCCCTTTCGACAACTCCTGAACTCTCACGACCAGATACAACAGGTGTACAATTTACAAGCCTCGCAGCGGATGTTATCACTACAAAAACAGAAGCAGCCAAATCCACTAAAACAACTCTTGCTTCGACTGCTTCCACCATTACCTCTCCGACTCCTGTAAAACCATCACTGTACTCTCTTTCAGGTGTACAATCTACCACACAACTCCCAAAAATTGTCAGAACAACAGCTCCCACAACATCCAAACCCACAACATCAAATCTTGTGTCAACTGCAGCCATGATAACCAGTGCTATGGCTACAGAAATTTCAATTCCCGCTGAAAATGGAACACAATCTTCGACAGCCTTTGGAAACAAGGACACGACAAGAGCTAAAGAAATTCCTTCCACAACTACATCAGACCTGGACTCAATCGTGTCTTCCACAGAACCTGGCACAACTTCTGAAGATGCACTGCCTGTTACTGAAGCTCCACAATCTACAGCAATCCTTCCAAATACTGAGATCACTGCCCCAATAGAAGCATTCACATCTTCTGAAACTCAGTTTGCTTCTACCACTAGCAGCATTACCACTGCTACAAACAAAGAGACTTCACTGCCTATTCTTACAGGTGTACAATTGACAACACACCTCCCAAATGTTGTTAACACAATGATTTCAACAACACCCACCTCTGATATGGCAGAAGTGACTTCAACCTCCTCTACTCTTCCTGTTTCTGCAACAAAAGAAACATCAGTGCTCACTGCCATGGATGTAAAATCTACAAGTCTCTCCAAAATTTCTACCACAACCATAACAGAATCAACCTTCCCAACAATTACAAACCTGGTCCCAATTTCTTCCTCTTCATCCCTTTCGACAACTCCTGAACTCTCACAACCAGATACAACAGGTGTACAATTTACAAGCCTCGCAGCGGATGTTATCACTACAAAAACAGAAGCAGCCAAATCCACTAAAACAACTCTTGCTTCGACTGCTTCCACCATTACCTCTCCTACTCCTGTAAAACCATCACTGTACTCTCCTTCAGGTGTACAATCTACCACACAACTCCCAAAAATTGTCAGAACAACAGCTCCCACAACACCCAAACCCACCACATCAAATCTCGTGTCAATCGCAGCCATGATCACCAGTGCTATGGCTACAGAAGTTTCAATTCCCGCTGAAAATGGAACAAAATCTTCGACAGCCTTTGGAAACAAGGACACGACAACAGCTAAAGAAATTCCTTCCACAACTACATCAGACCTGGACTCAATCGTGTCTTCCACAGAACCTGGCACAACTTCTGAAGATGCACTGCCTGTTACTGATGCTCCACAATCTACAGCAATCCTTCCAAATACTGAGATCACTGCCCCAATAGAAGCATTCACATCTTCTGAAACTCATTTTGCTTCTACCACTAGCAGCATTACCACTGCTACAAACAAAGAGACTTCACTGCCTATTCTTACAGGTGTACAATTGACAACACACCTCCCAAATGTTGTTAACACAATGATTTCAACAACACCCACCTCTGATATGGCAGAAGTGACTTCAACCTCCTCTACTCTTCCTGTTTCTGCAACAAAAGAAACATCAGTGCTCACTGCCATGGATGTAAAATCTACAAGTCTCTCCAAAATTTCTACCACAACCATAACAGAATCAACCTTCCCAACAATTACAAACCTGGTCCCAATTTCTTCCTCTTCATCCCTTTCGACAACTCCTGAACTCTCACGACCAGATACAACAGGTGTACAATTTACAAGCCTCGCAGCGGATGTTATCACTACAAAAACAGAAGCAGCCAAATCCACTAAAACAACTCTTGCTTCGACTGCTTCCACCATTACCTCTCCTACTCCTGTAAAACCATCACTGTACTCTCCTTCAGGTGTACAATCTACCACACAACTCCCAAAAATTGTCAGAACAACAGCTCCCACAACATCCAAACCCACCACATCAAATCTCGTGTCAATCGCAGCCATGATCACCAATGCTATGGCTACAGAAGTTTCAATTCCCGCTGAAAATGGAACAAAATCTTCGACAGCCTTTGGAAACAAGGACACGACAAGAGCTAAAGAAATTCCTTCCACAACTACATCAGACCTGGACTCAATCGTGTCTTCCACAGAACCTGGCACAACTTCTGAAGATGCACTGCCTGTTACTGATGCTCCACAATCTACAGCAATCCTTCCAAATACTGAGATCACTGCCCCAATAAAAGCATTCACATCTTCTGAAACTCATTTTGCTTCTACCACTAGCAGCATTACCACTGCTACAAACAAAGAGGCTTCACTGCCTATTCTTACAGGTGTACAATTGACAACACACCTCCCAAATGTTGTTAACACAATGATTTCAACGACACCCACCTCTGATACGGCAGAAGTGACTTCAACCTCCTCTACTCTTCCTGTTTCTGCAACAAAACAAACATCAGTGTTCACTGCCATGGATGTAAAATCTACAAGTCTCTCCAAAATTTCTACCGCAACCATAACAGAACCAACCTTCCCAACAATTACAAACCTGGTCCCAATTTCTTCCTCTTCATCCCTTTCGACAACTCCTGAACTCTCACGACCAGATACAACAGGTGTACAATTTACAAGCCTCGCAGCGGATGTTATCACTACAAAAACAGAAGCAGCCAAATCCACTAAAACAACTCTTGCTTCGACTGCTTCCACCATTACCTCTCCGACTCCTGTAAAACCATCACTGTACTCTCTTTCAGGTGTACAATCTACCACACAACTCCCAAAAATTGTCAGAACAACAGCTCCCACAACATCCAAACCCACAACATCAAATCTTGTGTCAACTGCAGCCATGATAACCAGTGCTATGGCTACAGAAATTTCAATTCCCGCTGAAAATGGAACACAATCTTCGACAGCCTTTGGAAACAAGGACACGACAAGAGCTAAAGAAATTCCTTCCACAACTACATCAGACCTGGACTCAATCGTGTCTTCCACAGAACCTGGCACAACTTCTGAAGATGCACTGCCTGTTACTGAAGCTCCACAATCTACAGCAATCCTTCCAAATACTGAGATCACTGCCCCAATAGAAGCATTCACATCTTCTGAAACTCAGTTTGCTTCTACCACTAGCAGCATTACCACTGCTACAAACAAAGAGACTTCACTGCCTATTCTTACAGGTGTACAATTGACAACACACCTCCCAAATGTTGTTAACACAATGATTTCAACAACACCCACCTCTGATATGGCAGAAGTGACTTCAACCTCCTCTACTCTTCCTGTTTCTGCAACAAAAGAAACATCAGTGCTCACTGCCATGGATGTAAAATCTACAAGTCTCTCCAAAATTTCTACCACAACCATAACAGAATCAACCTCCCCAACAATTACAAACCTGGTCCCAATCCTCTTCATCCCTTTCGACAACTCCTGAACTCTCACAACCAGATACAACAGGTGTACAATTTACAAGCCTCGCAGCGGATGTTATCACTACAAAAACAGAAGCAGCCAAATCCACTAAAACAACTCTTGCTTCGACTGCTTCCACCATTACCTCTCCTACTCCTGTAAAACCATCACTGTACTCTCCTTCAGGTGTACAATCTACCACACAACTCCCAAAAATTGTCAGAACAACAGCTCCCACAACACCCAAACCCACCACATCAAATCTCGTGTCAATCGCAGCCATGATCACCAGTGCTATGGCTACAGAAGTTTCAATTCCCGCTGAAAATGGAACAAAATCTTCGACAGCCTTTGGAAACAAGGACACGACAAGAGCTAAAGAAATTCCTTCCACAACTACATCAGACCTGGACTCAATCGTGTCTTCCACAGAACCTGGCACAACTTCTGAAGATGCACTGCCTGTTACTGATGCTCCACAATCTACAGCAATCCTTCCAAATACTGAGATCACTGCCCCAATAGAAGCATTCACATCTTCTGAAACTCATTTTGCTTCTACCACTAGCAGCATTACCACTGCTACAAACAAAGAGACTTCACTGCCTATTCTTACAGGTGTACAATTGACAACACACCTCCCAAATGTTGTTAACACAATGATTTCAACAACACCCACCTCTGATATGGCAGAAGTGACTTCAACCTCCTCTACTCTTCCTGTTTCTGCAACAAAAGAAACATCAGTGCTCACTGCCATGGATGTAAAATCTACAAGTCTCTCCAAAATTTCTACCACAACCATAACAGAATCAACCTTCCCAACAATTACAAACCTGGTCCCAATTTCTTCCTCTTCATCCCTTTCGACAACTCCTGAACTCTCACGACCAGATACAACAGGTGTACAATTTACAAGCCTCGCAGCGGATGTTATCACTACAAAAACAGAAGCAGCCAAATCCACTAAAACAACTCTTGCTTCGACTGCTTCCACCATTACCTCTCCTACTCCTGTAAAACCATCACTGTACTCTCCTTCAGGTGTACAATCTACCACACAACTCCCAAAAATTGTCAGAACAACAGCTCCCACAACACCCAAACCCACCACATCAAATCTCGTGTCAATCGCAGCCATGATCACCAGTGCTATGGCTACAGAAGTTTCAATTCCCGCTGAAAATGGAACAAAATCTTCGACAGCCTTTGGAAACAAGGACACGACAAGAGCTAAAGAAATTCCTTCCACAACTACATCAGACCTGGACTCAATCGTGTCTTCCACAGAACCTGGCACAACTTCTGAAGATGCACTGCCTGTTACTGATGCTCCACAATCTACAGCAATCCTTCCAAATACTGAGATCACTGCCCCAATAAAAGCATTCACATCTTCTGAAACTCATTTTGCTTCTACCACTAGCAGCATTACCACTGCTACAAACAAAGAGGCTTCACTGCCTATTCTTACAGGTGTACAATTGACAACACACCTCCCAAATGTTGTTAACACAATGATTTCAACAACACCCACCTCTGATACGGCAGAAGTGACTTCAACCTCCTCTACTCTTCCTTTATCTGCAACAAAAGAAACATCAGTGCTCACTGCCATGGATGTAAAATCTACAAGTCTCTTCAAAATTTCTACCGCAACCATAACAGAATCAACCTTCCCAACAATTACAAACCTGGTCCCAATTTCTTCCTCTTCATCCCTTTCGACAACTCCTGAACTCTCACGACCAGATACAACAGGTGTACAATTTACAAGCCTCGCAGCGGATGTTATCACTACAAAAACAGAAGCAGCCAAATCCACTAAAACAACTCTTGCTTCGACTGCTTCCACCATTACCTCTCCTACTCCTGTAAAACCATCACTGTACTCTCCTTCAGGTGTACAATCTACCACACAACTCCCAAAAATTGTCAGAACAACAGCTCCCACAACACCCAAACCCACCACATCAAATCTCGTGTCAATCGCAGCCATGATCACCAGTGCTATGGCTACAGAAGTTTCAATTCCCGCTGAAAATGGAACAAAATCTTCGACAGCCTTTGGAAACAAGGACACGACAAGAGCTAAAGAAATTCCTTCCACAACTACATCAGACCTGGACTCAATCGTGTCTTCCACAGAACCTGGCACAACTTCTGAAGATGCACTGCCTGTTACTGATGCTCCACAATCTACAGCAATCCTTCCAAATACTGAGATCACTGCCCCAATAGAAGCATTCACATCTTCTGAAACTCATTTTGCTTCTACCACTAGCAGCATTACCACTGCTACAAACAAAGAGACTTCACTGCCTATTCTTACAGGTGTACAATTGACAACACACCTCCCAAATGTTGTTAACACAATGATTTCAACAACACCCACCTCTGATATGGCAGAAGTGACTTCAACCTCCTCTACTCTTCCTGTTTCTGCAACAAAAGAAACATCAGTGCTCACTGCCATGGATGTAAAATCTACAAGTCTCTCCAAAATTTCTACCACAACCATAACAGAATCAACCTTCCCAACAATTACAAACCTGGTCCCAATTTCTTCCTCTTCATCCCTTTCGACAACTCCTGAACTCTCACGACCAGATACAACAGGTGTACAATTTACAAGCCTCGCAGCGGATGTTATCACTACAAAAACAGAAGCAGCCAAATCCACTAAAACAACTCTTGCTTCGACTGCTTCCACCATTACCTCTCCTACTCCTGTAAAACCATCACTGTACTCTCCTTCAGGTGTACAATCTACCACACAACTCCCAAAAATTGTCAGAACAACAGCTCCCACAACACCAAACCCACCACATCAAATCTCGTGTCAATCGCAGCCATGATCACCAGTGCTATGGCTACAGAAGTTTCAATTCCCGCTGAAAATGGAACAAAATCTTCGACAGCCTTTGGAAACAAGGACACGACAAGAGCTAAAGAAATTCCTTCCACAACTACATCAGACCTGGACTCAATCGTGTCTTCCACAGAACCTGGCACAACTTCTGAAGATGCACTGCCTGTTACTGATGCTCCACAATCTACAGCAATCCTTCCAAATACTGAGATCACTGCCCCAATAGAAGCATTCACATCTTCTGAAACTCATTTTGCTTCTACCACTAGCAGCATTACCACTGCTACAAACAAAGAGACTTCACTGCCTATTCTTACAGGTGTACAATTGACAACACACCTCCCAAATGTTGTTAACACAATGATTTCAACAACACCCACCTCTGATATGGCAGAAGTGACTTCAACCTCCTCTACTCTTCCTGTTTCTGCAACAAAAGAAACATCAGTGCTCACTGCCATGGATGTAAAATCTACAAGTCTCTCCAAAATTTCTACCACAACCATAACAGAATCAACCTTCCCAACAATTACAAACCTGGTCCCAATTTCTTCCTCTTCATCCCTTTCGACAACTCCTGAACTCTCACGACCAGATACAACAGGTGTACAATTTACAAGCCTCGCAGCGGATGTTATCACTACAAAAACAGAAGCAGCCAAATCCACTAAAACAACTCTTGCTTCGACTGCTTCCACCATTACCTCTCCTACTCCTGTAAAACCATCACTGTACTCTCCTTCAGGTGTACAATCTACCACACAACTCCCAAAAATTGTCAGAACAACAGCTCCCACAACACCCAAACCCACCACATCAAATCTCGTGTCAATCGCAGCCATGATCACCAGTGCTATGGCTACAGAAGTTTCAATTCCCACTGAAAATGGAACAAAATCTTCGACAGCCTTTGGAAACAAGGACACGACAAGAGCTAAAGAAATTCCTTCCACAACTACATCAGACCTGGACTCAATCGTGTCTTCCACAGAACCTGGCACAACTTCTGAAGATGCACTGCCTGTTACTGAAGCTCCACAATCTACAGCAATCCTTCCAAATACTGAGATCACTGCCCCAATAGAAGCATTCACATCTTCTGAAACTCATTTTGCTTCTACCACTAGCAGCATTACCACTGCTACAAACAAAGAGGCTTCACTGCCTATTCTTACAGGTGTACAATTGACAACACACCTCCCAAATGTTGTTAACACAATGATTTCAACAACACCCACCTCTGATATGGCAGAAGTGACTTCAACCTCCTCTACTCTTCCTGTTTCTGCAACAAAACAAACATCAGTGTTCACTGCCATGGATGTAAAATCTACAAGTCTCTCCAAAATTTCTACCGCAACCATAACAGAACCAACCTTCCCAACAATTACAAACCTGGTCCCAATTTCTTCCTCTTCATCCCTTTCGACAACTCCTGAACTCTCACGACCAGATACAACAGGTGTACAATTTACAAGCCTCGCAGCGGATGTTATCACTACAAAAACAGAAGCAGCCAAATCCACTAAAACAACTCTTGCTTCGACTGCTTCCACCATTACCTCTCCTACTCCTGTAAAACCATCACTGTACTCTCCTTCAGGTGTACAATCTACCACACAACTCCCAAAAATTGTCAGAACAACAGCTCCCACAACACCCAAACCCACCACATCAAATCTCGTGTCAATCGCAGCCATGATCACCAGTGCTATGGCTACAGAAGTTTCAATTCCCGCTGAAAATGGAACAAAATCTTCGACAGCCTTTGGAAACAAGGACACGACAAGAGCTAAAGAAATTCCTTCCACAACTACATCAGACCTGGACTCAATCGTGTCTTCCACAGAACCTGGCACAACTTCTGAAGATGCACTGCCTGTTACTGAAGCTCCACAATCTACAGCAATCCTTCCAAATACTGAGATCACTGCCCCAATAGAAGCATTCACATCTTCTGAAACTCATTTTGCTTCTACCACTAGCAGCATTACCACTGCTACAAACAAAGAGACTTCACTGCCTATTCTTACAGGTGTACAATTGACAACACACCTCCCAAATGTTGTTAACACAATGATTTCAACAACACCCACCTCTGATATGGCAGAAGTGACTTCAACCTCCTCTACTCTTCCTGTTTCTGCAACAAAAGAAACATCAGTGCTCACTGCCATGGATGTAAAATCTACAAGTCTCTCCAAAATTTCTACCACAACCATAACAGAATCAACCTTCCCAACAATTACAAACCTGGTCCCAATTTCTTCCTCTTCATCCCTTTCGACAACTCCTGAACTCTCACGACCAGATACAACAGGTGTACAATTTACAAGCCTCGCAGCGGATGTTATCACTACAAAAACAGAAGCAGCCAAATCCACTAAAACAACTCTTGCTTCGACTGCTTCCACCATTACCTCTCCTACTCCTGTAAAACCATCACTGTACTCTCCTTCAGGTGTACAATCTACCACACAACTCCCAAAAATTGTCAGAACAACAGCTCCCACAACACCCAAACCCACCACATCAAATCTCGTGTCAATCGCAGCCATGATCACCAGTGCTATGGCTACAGAAGTTTCAATTCCCGCTGAAAATGGAACAAAATCTTCGACAGCCTTTGGAAACAAGGACACGACAAGAGCTAAAGAAATTCCTTCCACAACTACATCAGACCTGGACTCAATCGTGTCTTCCACAGAACCTGGCACAACTTCTGAAGATGCACTGCCTGTTACTGATGCTCCACAATCTACAGCAATCCTTCCAAATACTGAGATCACTGCCCCAATAAAAGCATTCACATCTTCTGAAACTCATTTTGCTTCTACCACTAGCAGCATTACCACTGCTACAAACAAAGAGGCTTCACTGCCTATTCTTACAGGTGTACAATTGACAACACACCTCCCAAATGTTGTTAACACAATGATTTCAACGACACCCACCTCTGATACGGCAGAAGTGACTTCAACCTCCTCTACTCTTCCTGTTTCTGCAACAAAACAAACATCAGTGTTCACTGCCATGGATGTAAAATCTACAAGTCTCTCCAAAATTTCTACCGCAACCATAACAGAACCAACCTTCCCAACAATTACAAACCTGGTCCCAATTTCTTCCTCTTCATCCCTTTCGACAACTCCTGAACTCTCACGACCAGATACAACAGGTGTACAATTTACAAGCCTCGCAGCGGATGTTATCACTACAAAAACAGAAGCAGCCAAATCCACTAAAACAACTCTTGCTTCGACTGCTTCCACCATTACCTCTCCGACTCCTGTAAAACCATCACTGTACTCTCTTTCAGGTGTACAATCTACCACACAACTCCCAAAAATTGTCAGAACAACAGCTCCCACAACATCCAAACCCACAACATCAAATCTTGTGTCAACTGCAGCCATGATAACCAGTGCTATGGCTACAGAAGTTTCAATTCCCGCTGAAAATGGAACACAATCTTCGACAGCCTTTGGAAACAAGGACACGACAAGAGCTAAAGAAATTCCTTCCACAACTACATCAGACCTGGACTCAATCGTGTCTTCCACAGAACCTGGCACAACTTCTGAAGATGCACTGCCTGTTACTGAAGCTCCACAATCTACAGCAATCCTTCCAAATACTGAGATCACTGCCCCAATAGAAGCATTCACATCTTCTGAAACTCATTTTGCTTCTACCACTAGCAGCATTACCACTGCTACAAACAAAGAGACTTCACTGCCTATTCTTACAGGTGTACAATTGACAACACACCTCCCAAATGTTGTTAACACAATGATTTCAACAACACCCACCTCTGATATGGCAGAAGTGACTTCAACCTCCTCTACTCTTCCTGTTTCTGCAACAAAAGAAACATCAGTGCTCACTGCCATGGATGTAAAATCTACAAGTCTCTCCAAAATTTCTACCACAACCATAACAGAATCAACCTTCCCAACAATTACAAACCTGGTCCCAATTTCTTCCTCTTCATCCCTTTCGACAACTCCTGAACTCTCACGACCAGATACAACAGGTGTACAATTTACAAGCCTCGCAGCGGATGTTATCACTACAAAAACAGAAGCAGCCAAATCCACTAAAACAACTCTTGCTTCGACTGCTTCCACCATTACCTCTCCTACTCCTGTAAAACCATCACTGTACTCTCCTTCAGGTGTACAATCTACCACACAACTCCCAAAAATTGTCAGAACAACAGCTCCCACAACATCCAAACCCACCACATCAAATCTCGTGTCAATCGCAGCCATGATCACCAGTGCTATGGCTACAGAAGTTTCAATTCCCGCTGAAAATGGAACAAAATCTTCGACAGCCTTTGGAAACAAGGACACGACAAGAGCTAAAGAAATTCCTTCCACAACTACATCAGACCTGGACTCAATCGTGTCTTCCACAGAACCTGGCACAACTTCTGAAGATGCACTGCCTGTTACTGATGCTCCACAATCTACAGCAATCCTTCCAAATACTGAGATCACTGCCCCAATAGAAGCATTCACATCTTCTGAAACTCATTTTGCTTCTACCACTAGCAGCATTACCACTGCTACAAACAAAGAGACTTCACTGCCTATTCTTACAGGTGTACAATTGACAACACACCTCCCAAATGTTGTTAACACAATGATTTCAACAACACCCACCTCTGATATGGCAGAAGTGACTTCAACCTCCTCTACTCTTCCTGTTTCTGCAACAAAAGAAACATCAGTGCTCACTGCCATGGATGTAAAATCTACAAGTCTCTCCAAAATTTCTACCACAACCATAACAGAATCAACCTTCCCAACAATTACAAACCTGGTCCCAATTTCTTCCTCTTCATCCCTTTCGACAACTCCTGAACTCTCACGACCAGATACAACAGGTGTACAATTTACAAGCCTCGCAGCGGATGTTATCACTACAAAAACAGAAGCAGCCAAATCCACTAAAACAACTCTTGCTTCGACTGCTTCCACCATTACCTCTCCTACTCCTGTAAAACCATCACTGTACTCTCCTTCAGGTGTACAATCTACCACACAACTCCCAAAAATTGTCAGAACAACAGCTCCCACAACATCCAAACCCACCACATCAAATCTCGTGTCAATCGCAGCCATGATAACCAGTGCTATGGCTACAGAAGTTTCAATTCCCGCTGAAAATGGAACAAAATCTTCGACAGCCTTTGGAAACAAGGACACGACAAGAGCTAAAGAAATTCCTTCCACAACTACATCAGACCTGGACTCAATCGTGTCTTCCACAGAACCTGGCACAACTTCTGAAGATGCACTGCCTGTTACTGATGCTCCACAATCTACAGCAATCCTTCCAAATACTGAGATCACTGCCCCAATAGAAGCATTCACATCTTCTGAAACTCATTTTGCTTCTACCACTAGCAGCATTACCACTGCTACAAACAAAGAGACTTCACTGCCTATTCTTACAGGTGTACAATTGACAACACACCTCCCAAATGTTGTTAACACAATGATTTCAACAACACCCACCTCTGATATGGCAGAAGTGACTTCAACCTCCTCTACTCTTCCTGTTTCTGCAACAAAAGAAACATCAGTGCTCACTGCCATGGATGTAAAATCTACAAGTCTCTCCAAAATTTCTACCACAACCATAACAGAATCAACCTTCCCAACAATTACAAACCTGGTCCCAATTTCTTCCTCTTCATCCCTTTCGACAACTCCTGAACTCTCACGACCAGATACAACAGGTGTACAATTTACAAGCCTCGCAGCGGATGTTATCACTACAAAAACAGAAGCAGCCAAATCCACTAAAACAACTCTTGCTTCGACTGCTTCCACCATTACCTCTCCTACTCCTGTAAAACCATCACTGTACTCTCCTTCAGGTGTACAATCTACCACACAACTCCCAAAAATTGTCAGAACAACAGCTCCCACAACACCCAAACCCACCACATCAAATCTCGTGTCAATCGCAGCCATGATCACCAGTGCTATGGCTACAGAAGTTTCAATTCCCGCTGAAAATGGAACAAAATCTTCGACAGCCTTTGGAAACAAGGACACGACAAGAGCTAAAGAAATTCCTTCCACAACTACATCAGACCTGGACTCAATCGTGTCTTCCACAGAACCTGGCACAACTTCTGAAGATGCACTGCCTGTTACTGATGCTCCACAATCTACAGCAATCCTTCCAAATACTGAGATCACTGCCCCAATAGAAGCATTCACATCTTCTGAAACTCATTTTGCTTCTACCACTAGCAGCATTACCACTGCTACAAACAAAGAGACTTCACTGCCTATTCTTACAGGTGTACAATTGACAACACACCTCCCAAATGTTGTTAACACAATGATTTCAACAACACCCACCTCTGATATGGCAGAAGTGACTTCAACCTCCTCTACTCTTCCTGTTTCTGCAACAAAAGAAACATCAGTGCTCACTGCCATGGATGTAAAATCTACAAGTCTCTCCAAAATTTCTACCACAACCATAACAGAATCAACCTTCCCAACAATTACAAACCTGGTCCCAATTTCTTCCTCTTCATCCCTTTCGACAACTCCTGAACTCTCACGACCAGATACAACAGGTGTACAATTTACAAGCCTCGCAGCGGATGTTATCACTACAAAAACAGAAGCAGCCAAATCCACTAAAACAACTCTTGCTTCGACTGCTTCCACCATTACCTCTCCTACTCCTGTAAAACCATCACTGTACTCTCCTTCAGGTGTACAATCTACCACACAACTCCCAAAAATTGTCAGAACAACAGCTCCCACAACACCCAAACCCACCACATCAAATCTCGTGTCAATCGCAGCCATGATCACCAGTGCTATGGCTACAGAAGTTTCAATTCCCGCTGAAAATGGAACAAAATCTTCGACAGCCTTTGGAAACAAGGACACGACAAGAGCTAAAGAAATTCCTTCCACAACTACATCAGACCTGGACTCAATCGTGTCTTCCACAGAACCTGGCACAACTTCTGAAGATGCACTGCCTGTTACTGATGCTCCACAATCTACAGCAATCCTTCCAAATACTGAGATCACTGCCCCAATAGAAGCATTCACATCTTCTGAAACTCATTTTGCTTCTACCACTAGCAGCATTACCACTGCTACAAACAAAGAGACTTCACTGCCTATTCTTACAGGTGTACAATTGACAACACACCTCCCAAATGTTGTTAACACAATGATTTCAACAACACCCACCTCTGATATGGCAGAAGTGACTTCAACCTCCTCTACTCTTCCTGTTTCTGCAACAAAAGAAACATCAGTGCTCACTGCCATGGATGTAAAATCTACAAGTCTCTCCAAAATTTCTACCACAACCATAACAGAATCAACCTTCCCAACAATTACAAACCTGGTCCCAATTTCTTCCTCTTCATCCCTTTCGACAACTCCTGAACTCTCACGACCAGATACAACAGGTGTACAATTTACAAGCCTCGCAGCGGATGTTATCACTACAAAAACAGAAGCAGCCAAATCCACTAAAACAACTCTTGCTTCGACTGCTTCCACCATTACCTCTCCTACTCCTGTAAAACCATCACTGTACTCTCCTTCAGGTGTACAATCTACCACACAACTCCCAAAAATTGTCAGAACAACAGCTCCCACAACACCCAAACCCACCACATCAAATCTCGTGTCAATCGCAGCCATGATCACCAGTGCTATGGCTACAGAAGTTTCAATTCCCGCTGAAAATGGAACAAAATCTTCGACAGCCTTTGGAAACAAGGACACGACAAGAGCTAAAGAAATTCCTTCCACAACTACATCAGACCTGGACTCAATCGTGTCTTCCACAGAACCTGGCACAACTTCTGAAGATGCACTGCCTGTTACTGATGCTCCACAATCTACAGCAATCCTTCCAAATACTGAGATCACTGCCCCAATAGAAGCATTCACATCTTCTGAAACTCATTTTGCTTCCATCACTAGCAGCATTACCACTGCTACAAACAAAGAGGCTTCACTGCCTATTCTTACAGGTGTACAATTGACAACACACCTCCCAAATGTTGTTAACACAATGATTTCAACAACACCCACCTCTGATACGGCAGAAGTGACTTCAACCTCCTCTACTCTTCCTGTTTCTGCAACAAAAGAAACATCAGTGCTCACTGCCATGGATGTAAAATCTACAAGTCTCTTCAAAATTTCTACCGCAACCATAACAGAATCAACCTTCCCAACAATTACAAACCTGGTCCCAATTTCTTCCTCTTCATCCCTTTCGACAACTCCTGAACTCTCACGACCAGATACAACAGGTGTACAATTTACAAGCCTCGCAGCGGATGTTATCACTACAAAAACAGAAGCAGCCAAATCCACTAAAACAACTCTTGCTTCGACTGCTTCCACCATTACCTCTCCTACTCCTGTAAAACCATCACTGTACTCTCCTTCAGGTGTACAATCTACCACACAACTCCCAAAAATTGTCAGAACAACAGCTCCCACAACACCCAAACCCACCACATCAAATCTCGTGTCAATCGCAGCCATGATCACCAGTGCTATGGCTACAGAAGTTTCAATTCCCGCTGAAAATGGAACAAAATCTTCGACAGCCTTTGGAAACAAGGACACGACAAGAGCTAAAGAAATTCCTTCCACAACTACATCAGACCTGGACTCAATCGTGTCTTCCACAGAACCTGGCACAACTTCTGAAGATGCACTGCCTGTTACTGATGCTCCACAATCTACAGCAATCCTTCCAAATACTGAGATCACTGCCCCAATAGAAGCATTCACATCTTCTGAAACTCATTTTGCTTCTACCACTAGCAGCATTACCACTGCTACAAACAAAGAGGCTTCACTGCCTATTCTTACAGGTGTACAATTGACAACACACCTCCCAAATGTTGTTAACACAATGATTTCAACAACACCCACCTCTGATATGGCAGAAGTGACTTCAACCTCCTCTACTCTTCCTGTTTCTGCAACAAAAGAAACATCAGTGCTCACTGCCATGGATGTAAAATCTACAAGTCTCTCCAAAATTTCTACCACAACCATAACAGAATCAACCTTCCCAACAATTACAAACCTGGTCCCAATTTCTTCCTCTTCATCCCTTTCGACAACTCCTGAACTCTCACGACCAGATACAACAGGTGTACAATTTACAAGCCTCGCAGCGGATGTTATCACTACAAAAACAGAAGCAGCCAAATCCACTAAAACAACTCTTGCTTCGACTGCTTCCACCATTACCTCTCCGACTCCTGTAAAACCATCACTGTACTCTCTTTCAGGTGTACAATCTACCACACAACTCCCAAAAATTGTCAGAACAACAGCTCCCACAACATCCAAACCCACCACATCAAATCTCGTGTCAATCGCAGCCATGATCACCAGTGCTATGGCTACAGAAGTTTCAATTCCCGCTGAAAATGGAACAAAATCTTCGACAGCCTTTGGAAACAAGGACACGACAAGAGCTAAAGAAATTCCTTCCACAACTACATCAGACCTGGACTCAATCGTGTCTTCCACAGAACCTGGCACAACTTCTGAAGATGCACTGCCTGTTACTGATGCTCCACAATCTACAGCAATCCTTCCAAATACTGAGATCACTGCCCCAATAAAAGCATTCACATCTTCTGAAACTCATTTTGCTTCTACCACTAGCAGCATTACCACTGCTACAAACAAAGAGGCTTCACTGCCTATTCTTACAGGTGTACAATTGACAACACACCTCCCAAATGTTGTTAACACAATGATTTCAACGACACCCACCTCTGATACGGCAGAAGTGACTTCAACCTCCTCTACTCTTCCTGTTTCTGCAACAAAACAAACATCAGTGCTCACTGCCATGGATGTAAAATCTACAAGTCTCTCCAAAATTTCTACCACAACCATAACAGAATCAACCTTCCCAACAATTACAAACCTGGTCCCAATTTCTTCCTCTTCATCCCTTTCGACAACTCCTGAACTCTCACGACCAGATACAACAGGTGTACAATTTACAAGCCTCGCAGCGGATGTTATCACTACAAAAACAGAAGCAGCCAAATCCACTAAAACAACTCTTGCTTCGACTGCTTCCACCATTACCTCTCCGACTCCTGTAAAACCATCACTGTACTCTCTTTCAGGTGTACAATCTACCACACAATTCCAAAAAATTGTCAGAACAACAGCTCCCACAACATCCAAACCCACCACATCAAATCTTGTTTCAACCGCAGCCATGATAACCAGTGCTATGGCTACAGAAGTTTCAATTCCCGCTGAAAATGGAACAAAATCTTCGACAGCCTTTGGAAACAAGGACACGACAAGAGCTAAAGAAATTCCTTCCACAACTACATCAGACCTGGACTCAATCGTGTCTTCCACAGAACCTGGCACAACTTCTGAAGATGCACTGCCTGTTACTGAAGCTCCACAATCTACAGCAATCCTTCCAAATACTGAGATCACTGCCCCAATAGAAGCATTCACATCTTCTGAAACTCATTTTGCTTCTACCACTAGCAGCATTACCACTGCTACAAACAAAGAGGCTTCACTGCCTATTCTTACAGGTGTACAATTGACAACACACCTCCCAAATGTTGTTAACACAATGATTTCAACGACACCCACCTCTGATACGGCAGAAGTGACTTCAACCTCCTCTACTCTTCCTGTTTCTGCAACAAAACAAACATCAGTGCTCACTGCCATGGATGTAAAATCTACAAGTCTCTCCAAAATTTCTACCACAACCATAACAGAATCAACTTTCCCAACAATTACAAACCTGGTCCCAATTTCTTCCTCTTCATCCCTTTCGACAACTCCTGAACTCTCACGACCAGATACAACAGGTGTACAATTTACAAGCCTCGCAGCGGATGTTATCACTACAAAAACAGAAGCAGCCAAATCCACTAAAACAACTCTTGCTTCGACTGCTTCCACCATTACCTCTCCGACTCCTGTAAAACCATCACTGTACTCTCTTTCAGGTGTACAATCTACCACACAACTCCCAAAAATTGTCAGAACAACAGCTCCCACAACATCCAAACCCACCACATCAAATCTCGTGTCAATCGCAGCCATGATCACCAGTGCTATGGCTACAGAAGTTTCAATTCCCGCTGAAAATGGAACAAAATCTTCGACAGCCTTTGGAAACAAGGACACGACAAGAGCTAAAGAAATTCCTTCCACAACTACATCAGACCTGGACTCAGTCGTGTCTACCACAGAACCTGGCACAACTTCTGAAGATGCACTGCCTGTTACTGATGCTCCACAATCTACAGCAATCCTTCCAAATACTGAGATCACTGCCCCAATAGAAGCATTCACATCTTCTGAAACTCATTTTGCTTCCATCACTAGCAGCATTACCACTGCTACAAACAAAGAGGCTTCACTGCCTATTCTTACAGGTGTACAATTGACAACACACCTCCCAAATGTTGTTAACACAATGATTTCAACGACACCCACCTCTGATACGGCAGAAGTGACTTCAACCTCCTCTACTCTTCCTTTATCTGCAACAAAAGAAACATCAGTGCTCACTGCCATGGATGTAAAATCTACAAGTCTCTTCAAAATTTCTACTGCAACCATAACAGAATCAACCTTCCCAACAATTACAAACCTGGTCCCAATTTCTTCCTCTTCATCCCTTTCGACAACTCCTGAACTCTCACGACCAGATACAACAGGTGTACAATTTACAAGCCTCGCAGCGGATGTTATCACTACAAAAACAGAAGCAGCCAAATCCACTAAAACAACTCTTGCTTCGACTGCTTCCACCATTACCTCTCCGACTCCTGTAAAACCATCACTGTACTCTCTTTCAGGTGTACAATCTACCACACAACTCCCAAAAATTGTCAGAACAACAGCTCCCACAACATCCAAACCCACCACATCAAATCTCGTGTCAATCGCAGCCATGATCACCAGTGCTATGGCTACAGAAGTTTCAATTCCCGCTGAAAATGGAACAAAATCTTCGACAGCCTTTGGAAACAAGGACACGACAAGAGCTAAAGAAATTCCTTCCACAACTACATCAGACCTGGACTCAATCGTGTCTTCCACAGAACCTGGCACAACTTCTGAAGATGCACTGCCTGTTACTGAAGCTCCACAATCTACAGCAATCCTTCCAAATACTGAGATCACTGCCCCAATAGAAGCATTCACATCTTCTGAAACTCATTTTGCTTCTACCACTAGCAGCATTACCACTGCTACAAACAAAGAGACTTCACTGCCTATTCTTACAGGTGTACAATTGACAACACACCTCCCAAATGTTGTTAACACAATGATTTCAACAACACCCACCTCTGATATGGCAGAAGTGACTTCAACCTCCTCTACTCTTCCTGTTTCTGCAACAAAAGAAACATCAGTGCTCACTGCCATGGATGTAAAATCTACAAGTCTCTCCAAAATTTCTACCACAACCATAACAGAATCAACCTTCCCAACAATTACAAACCTGGTCCCAATTTCTTCCTCTTCATCCCTTTCGACAACTCCTGAACTCTCACGACCAGATACAACAGGTGTACAATTTACAAGCCTCGCAGCGGATGTTATCACTACAAAAACAGAAGCAGCCAAATCCACTAAAACAACTCTTGCTTCGACTGCTTCCACCATTACCTCTCCGACTCCTGTAAAACCATCACTGTACTCTCTTTCAGGTGTACAATCTACCACACAACTCCCAAAAATTGTCAGAACAACAGCTCCCAGAACATCCAAACCCACCACATCAAATCTCGTGTCAATCGCAGCCATGATCACCAGTGCTATGGCTACAGAAGTTTCAATTCCCGCTGAAAATGGAACAAAATCTTCGACAGCCTTTGGAAACAAGGACACGACAAGAGCTAAAGAAATTCCTTCCACAACTACATCAGACCTGGACTCAATCGTGTCTTCCACAGAACCTGGCACAACTTCTGAAGATGCACTGCCTGTTACTGATGCTCCACAATCTACAGCAATCCTTCCAAATACTGAGATCACTGCCCCAATAGAAGCATTCACATCTTCTGAAACTCATTTTGCTTCCATCACTAGCAGCATTACCACTGCTACAAACAAAGAGGCTTCACTGCCTATTCTTACAGGTGTACAATTGACAACACACCTCCCAAATGTTGTTAACACAATGATTTCAACGACACCCACCTCTGATACGGCAGAAGTGACTTCAACCTCCTCTACTCTTCCTTTATCTGCAACAAAAGAAACATCAGTGCTCACTGCCATGGATGTAAAATCTACAAGTCTCTTCAAAATTTCTACTGCAACCATAACAGAATCAACCTTCCCAACAATTACAAACCTGGTCCCAATTTCTTCCTCTTCATCCCTTTCGACAACTCCTGAACTCTCACGACCAGATACAACAGGTGTACAATTTACAAGCCTCGCAGCGGATGTTATCACTACAAAAACAGAAGCAGCCAAATCCACTAAAACAACTCTTGCTTCGACTGCTTCCACCATTACCTCTCCGACTCCTGTAAAACCATCACTGTACTCTCTTTCAGGTGTACAATCTACCACACAACTCCAAAAAATTGTCAGAACAACAGCTCCCACAACATCCAAACCCACCACATCAAATCATGTTTCAACCACAGCCATGATAACCAGTGCTATGGCTACAGAAATTTCAATTCCCGCTGAAAATGGAACACAATCTTCGACAGCCTTTGGAAACAAGGACACGACAAGAGCTAAAGAAATTCCTTCCACAACTACATCAGACCTGGACTCAATCGTGTCTTCCACAGAACCTGGCACAACTTCTGAAGATGCACTGCCTGTTACTGAAGCTCCACAATCTACAGCAATCCTTCCAAATACTGAGATCACTGCCCCAATAGAAGCATTCACATCTTCTGAAACTCATTTTGCTTCTACCACTAGCAGCATTACCACTGCTACAAACAAAGAGACTTCACTGCCTATTCTTACAGGTGTACAATTGACAACACACCTCCCAAATGTTGTTAACACAATGATTTCAACGACACCCACCTCTGATACGGCAGAAGTGACTTCAACCTCCTCTACTCTTCCTGTTTCTGCAACAAAACAAACATCAGTGCTCACTGCCATGGATGTAAAATCTACAAGTCTCTCCAAAATTTCTACCACAACCATAACAGAATCAACCTTCCCAACAATTACAAACCTGGTCCCAATTTCTTCCTCTTCATCCCTTTCGACAACTCCTGAACTCTCACGACCAGATACAACAGGTGTACAATTTACAAGCCTCGCAGCGGATGTTATCACTACAAAAACAGAAGCAGCCAAATCCACTAAAACAACTCTTGCTTCGACTGCTTCCACCATTACCTCTCCTACTCCTGTAAAACCATCACTGTACTCTCCTTCAGGTGTACAATCTACCACACAACTCCCAAAAATTGTCAGAACAACAGCTCCCACAACATCCAAACCCACCACATCAAATCTCGTGTCAATCGCAGCCATGATCACCAGTGCTATGGCTACAGAAGTTTCAATTCCCGCTGAAAATGGAACAAAATCTTCGACAGCCTTTGGAAACAAGGACACGACAAGAGCTAAAGAAATTCCTTCCACAACTACATCAGACCTGGACTCAATCGTGTCTTCCACAGAACCTGGCACAACTTCTGAAGATGCACTGCCTGTTACTGATGCTCCACAATCTACAGCAATCCTTCCAAATACTGAGATCACTGCCCCAATAGAAGCATTCACATCTTCTGAAACTCATTTTGCTTCCATCACTAGCAGCATTACCACTGCTACAAACAAAGAGGCTTCACTGCCTATTCTTACAGGTGTACAATTGACAACACACCTCCCAAATGTTGTTAACACAATGATTTCAACGACACCCACCTCTGATACGGCAGAAGTGACTTCAACCTCCTCTACTCTTCCTTTATCTGCAACAAAAGAAACATCAGTGCTCACTGCCATGGATGTAAAATCTACAAGTCTCTTCAAAATTTCTACCGCAACCATAACAGAATCAACCTTCCCAACAATTACAAACCTGGTCCCAATTTCTTCCTCTTCATCCCTTTCGACAACTCCTGAACTCTCACGACCAGATACAACAGGTGTACAATTTACAAGCCTCGCAGCGGATGTTATCACTACAAAAACAGAAGCAGCCAGATCCACTAAAACAACTCTTGCTTCGACAACTTCCACCATTACCTCTCCGACTCCTGTAAAACCATCACTGTACTCTCTTTCAGGTGTACAATCTACCACACAACTCCCAAAAATTGTGAGAACAACAGCTCCCACAACATCCAAACCCACCACATCAAATCTTGTGTCAACTGCAGCCATGGTAACCAGTGCTATGGCTACAGAAGTTTCAATTCCCGCTGAAAATGGAACACAATCTTCGACAGCCTTTGGAAACAAGGACACGACAAGAGCTAAAGAAATTCCTTCCACAACTACATCAGACCTGGACTCAATCGTGTCTTCCACAAAACCTGGCACAACTTCTGAAGATGCACTGCCTGTTACTGAAGCTCCACAATCTACAGCAATCCTTCCAAATACTGAGATCACTGCCCCAATAGAAGCATTCACATCTTCTGAAACTCATTTTGCTTCTACCACTAGCAGCATTACCACTGCTACAAAAAAAGAGACTTCACTGCCTATTCTTACAGGTGTACAATTGACAACACACCTCCCAAATGTTGTTAACACAATGATTTCAACAACACCCACCTCTGATACGGCAGAAGTGACTTCAACCTCCTCTACTCTTCCTTTATCTGCAACAAAAGAAACATCAGTGCTCACTGCCATGGATGTAAAATCTACAAGTCTCTTCAAAATTTCTCCCGCAACCATAACAGAATCAACCTTCCCAACAATTACAAACCTGGTCCCAATTTCTTCCCCTTCATCCCTTTCGATAACCACTGAACCTTCAGTACCAGATACAACAGGTGTAGAATTTGCACGCCTTCCAAATGATGGTATCACTACAAAAACAGAAGCAGTCTTATCCACAATAACAACTCTTGCTTCGACTAAGTCCGCCATTACCTCTTCTTCTACTTACAAACCATCAGTGTTCACTCCTTCAGGTGTAGAATCTACTACACAACTCCCAAAAACTGTGAGAACAATGTTTTTGACCACACCCATCTCTGGTAGAGCAGAATCTTCAACAGCTTTTGGAAAGAAGGAAAACACAAAATTTAATGACACTCCCTTCACAACAACATCAGTTCTGTCCTCAATCATGCCTTCCACAACACCTCCTCCAACTTCTGAAGATTCACTGCCTGCTCATGAAGTTACACAATCTACAGCTATTCTTCCCAATGTTGGTGTTATCTCTTTGACAAAAGAAGCAGCCACATCTACTGAAAACAATTTTGTTTCAATTTCCTCCACCATAAGCAATCCTCGTACTAAACAACTTTCATTACCCACTACTATAGGCATTCAGTCTACATCAAGACTCCCAAAAATCATTTGTACAATGACTTTAACAGCATCTTCACCTCCTGCACAAAATTTTTTTCCAACCACCTCCATGACATCCACTGCTTTGATGACAGAAATTTCATCACTGTCTGGAAATGGTGCAAAATCTCCAACAAATTTCCCAAATGTGGTTACCTCAAAAGCTTCAGCAACATCCTACTTACATAGAACAAACCTAGCCTCAATAACCTCCTCCACAACACATACTACAACTGCTAAACATACACTGCCTTTCGCTGCAGATCCACAATCTGAAGCAATCCGTCCAAACACTGTAATCACAACGACAACAGAAGTATCCAAATCATCTCAAACAAATTTTATTTCACCCACCTTCGGCTTTACCACTGTTGTAAGTAAAGTAGCATCTCTGCCTATTACTACAGGTTCAAAATTTAAAACAAGGCTCAAAAATATTCTTACCCCAGTGGCTACAACAACACCCACCCTGAGTACAGGGAAAATGGTATCAATCGCCTTGACTATTCCTACTTCTGCATCAAAGACAAGGTCAGTTCTTGGTACCATGGGTGTAAAATCTACAACAAGCCTCCTTAAAATTGTTATCACAAAGGCAAAAGCAAAATCCGTACCAAGTTCAACAATCCAGGCCTCAGATACCACGACCACATCCTCCTTTACTTATGCTGAAAATATACTACCTGTTACTACAGTCCCACAATTTACAGCAAGCTTACCAAATGTCATCATCACAACAACAACAGAAGCATCCAGACCAAATAAACGAAAGTTTATTTCAAGTACCTCCATGATAACCACTGAGATACCATCACTGCCCACTACTGCAGGTGTACAATCTGCAACAAGCCTCCAAAAAATTGTTACCACAATGGCTGCAGCAACATCCTTGTCTACTACAACAAAATTCACTTCACCCACCTCCCCCAAATCCCCTGCTACAACTACAGAACCTTCACAGCTGACTGCTGCAGTTCCACAGTCAACAACAATAGTTCCAAATCCTGTTTTTCCAACAACAAATGAATCATCCACATTTACTGACACAAATTTAGATTCAGCTACCTCCACTATGAACACTGCTACGACTACACAATCTTCACTACCCACAACTACAGTTCTAAAATCTCCAACAAGCCTCCCTAAAATTGTTGCTACAAAGGCTACAGCAACATCCACATCAGCTATAACAAACCTGGCTTCAATTATTTCCACCATATCTCCTACTAGAAATGCTGAAAATACACAACCTGCTACTTCAGTTCCCCAATCTTCAGCAAGCCTTCCAAACTCCAGAACTACTAAAACAAACTTTGTTTCAAGTACTTCATCCATTTCTACTGTGACAACTCAGGAACTGTCACTGTCCCCTACTACAAGTGTACAATCCACAGCGAGCCTCCCAAACATTGTTACCACAACTTCTGCAGTACTTGTAAGGAACACGGGTCCCTTCAAAACCACAAGGTCCCCTCAACACATTAAAACAGCTGAAGGTGCCATTACATCAACATATTTTCCAGAACATACAAGTCCTCCCAGCTCTCCAATGGCTAATGCACAAGACAGACGGTAAGATACTTGCGCATACATGTAATTTTTAAAGACCCGCGTACAATTGGAACATTCATGATAGCCATTAAACACAATTACCAGTTTTCCTACACTCATACAAGAGTTTTTCTTCATTCAACACAACTGCTAATTAGATCTTTTATGTGCACTCTGGTTTGAGAAGGATGCAGTTCACCACCAAGCATGGACAGAATAGATATAATAAATGAATATAAAACTATTCCTGCTGTATCTTCTCCATAACCAGCCAGCATAAAACTACCCTTGGTTTTAGAGTCCTATCCCTCTTCATCAAGGCATATTGTTTTTGTGTACATGTACACTGTTCATTTCAGATGTATATTTTCAATCTACAGATGTACTGGATACAGTTCTGCCTCTTGTGCCTGATGGTGTTCATTGTTTTATACATTAATAAGCAATTGTTTTCTGATGTTTGCCTTTGTGACTTCATATTGTTAATTCTGAAGATGACCACAGTAGTATGCATCATGATCATTCATGGTCATTTCATTTTTACAACTGTAATGAAATACATGCAGTTTGAAAGAGAAGACAGCTGTTTTTCTACACCATAATTGAGTATTTTTGCAAATAATGAATGTTTGACAAAATAGAGACAGAAAGATAGAGGTTCTAAAAATATATAAATTGCTTAAAGAAAATACTCTCATTTGCAGATTTCTGACAGTGCTAGTATTCATTAGGATAGTTTTTTTTCTACGAACACCGGTACCTTCAGAAGAGGTTGTACTTAATGCCATCAACCAGAAGCTGCCTTCTCGCCTCAGGATTCTGGAGAACACCAAGCCCACCTTCCAAAATGCATCCTATACCAGTAAGTCTTTCATAAAATTGAGCTTGGTCAAATTTAAGATTACTGGATAATTATTTGCTTATTTGCAGGTGCCATCAACTTAAAATAAAAAGTTTTTTTTACATATTTTTTTTTGTCTTTATTTGCAGAACATGTTGGCTTTTCTGATTAAATAAACATATAAAATAAAACTAAACCATCTCACTTCTGATTGTACAGAGCTGCTATTGCTTATGTTTTACAACTTTCTCCCCACTTCTACCAACAGAGTTGTCTGACACCAGGTTTGCCATTGACCTCGGCTTTCGAATAACAAACGTTACCACTGAGGTGAAGCTACCCATAGATGAAAGGATCACATTCACCACTGAAATCATTAATCAGGTCCAAGATACCATAAATAGCCTGGTGAGGACATTATTAAGCATTCTATACCAAGGCAGAAGCTGGTGTCAAAATTACTGCTGGTCAAAGCAGTACTTTTGTATAGCATGTCCTCTGCTTGCAACTCCTGCTAATTAGCATTCCAATGAAAAATAGGTGGACTCTCCCACAGCATATTATGTTTATTCAAAAAAGGTTTGTAATTATGCTTGCGCACATGTACAAAACCATAAAATGCATCTAATTTATAACTGTCCTCTGTTAATGCTAGTATTGTAATGACTGCCATTGCAGGTCTCAGGCAAAACAACAACTGTAGTTTGAATCTTTATAGTGGTGTTTAATTTTTTGCCAAACCATCATACGCTCACAAAATATAATTTTTTTTTCTGCTCTTATTTTGTACAGGTCCTTGATATCCTCACGAAACCAGGAAGCAAACCAATTTTATTCCCTCCTGCCAACTTAACGTGAGTAGCTTTTCCATTGGCACCCATCAGGCCTCATCCTCCCCAAACCAATAAATAGGCACACAAAACATCTTTGGAAATGATGTACTAATATGTGGAAATGTTGTACATTATTCAGTTATCAGTCTTAACATGCCTGCTTTGCATGGTGTGTTCATTTCAGTAATAACTCATGTCACTGATTACTCTCAACACTATCCTGCCCTCAATTTCTCTTTCCTCTGCAGCATTGAGGACAATGTTCTCAGAGCCAATGTGCTGTATCAGTTCAAGGAAGAGGACATCACTCTCCCAAGCAGCTTCCTTATTGAGATCTTCAAAGTCAGCGGTACGCAATTTCCTTTTGTGTTGGTCTCACTAAGCCTTTTTCAGCCCAACACTTATTAATGTGCACTGAGATGAATTGTCAATAGTTAGGCTGAACTGAGATTAAACTGCAGGAATTTGCATTAATTGAGAAAAATTAAGCCTGCGCTCTGCAGTATGCACTCAGAACAAAGCATATATTCAATAGTATGCACTGAGGTTAAACCTGTAGTCAAAAGCATGCACTAAGATAAAATCTCAGTCATTAAAGCTAACTAAAAAGGTTTCCATGTAAGTACTGGTAATAGGGATGCTTAAGAAGACAGAGATGAGAGTGGAATGAATGAACATTCTGTTATGTTGAAAGTTACTGTGATTATCAGAATAAAGTCTGTAAATAAGTTATTTTCATGTTCATGCCTTAACTAATAATGTTGGAAATGATCTGATTTTTGCAGGACGTGGGTTAAACACTCAAAATTAGGGTATATGCCATGGACTGACATGAACTGATATCAAACCCCAGTGACTAGTGTACACTAGGATCAAACCCCACAGTCATTATTGTACACTGAGATGAAATCATACAGTCATCAATACTAACTCAGATAAAACCCCAGTCATCAGCACGCAATGAGATCAAAACCTACAGTCATTAGCAGGACGTGGGTTAAACACTCAAAATGAGGGGCTATACTGTGAGTTGTGGGATGTCTGCTCAGCTGAATGTGCACTGATGTCAAACCCCAGTGATCAGTGTACACTGAGATCAAACTACGGCAGCACGATAAATCGTTTCAGCATCATCATTGCGGCGTGCGCATACACAATAGTGACATGATGTTGACCAAAAACAGACACAATTGTTGCTGCAACATAAGGCAACATGACTAATTTGTTTGATAATTTAAGTTGGCACCGCAAAGCTCTGTATGACGAGTGCAAAGCCAGACCTGTATGCCATGCAAAGCAAAAAAAATTCTATTTCGGATGCCTTTGCCGACTTCAGAGTAAAATTTTTTTTTTTTCAGCTTTTTCCATTATGGTTTTTATTGACTATGCAGATGCATTCCCCTACAAAATCACCCCACTCATCCTTGAGCTCTGAGCTCAAATCCTACAGTCATCAATTTGAACTGAGATCAAACCCCACAGTCATGAACTATGCACTGAGATCAGATCCTATAATCATCAGTATGTTTATCCCCCCCAGTCATTCTTGTGAACAGAGACCAGAATCCAGAGTCATTTGTACGCACTAATTGCAAATGTAGTAAGTGTGCGCAGTCATCAGCATTCACGTTAAATTAAGCCCATTTCAGAATGAACAAACTCAAAAATTCAAGGAAAACTGTGTAAGTACATTCTTGCTCTCTGGTCAGTAATTGCTTTATTTGTCCAATGATTTAGGTTCATTCTCTTTTTACATTTTAAGATAGTTAAAATATATTTTAAGATAACTGTGCTCTTATTAATATGCAATTTATACAATTTAATTAGGAGTATGTACAAATATTTATTCATGTTAAAATTTAAGTTCAGGTATTTGTCTTACATTGAAAAAAGTCTATTTTCTGAAAAACACCAAGATACATGTTTTCAGCTGAAAAAAGCCATTATAATATAATTATGTTTGGGCAACTAGGTTTCAAAAAGAAACAAATAACAAGAAGAAAAGAAACTTTTTATGTTCTGTTTACATGAAAATGCGTTGTTTTCACCTACCCTCCTTGATATAGATTGATACACAGACACCTACACATATGTTCATACACATGGGGTCAGAACACAGTGAATTGCAGCGAATCACCTCTGGAAAAGGTGTAGGGACTGAATACCTTATTCAAGGGCACAATGGTGATGGTACAGTAACTTTGCTAGTAATGAAGCCAGTTAACACTTTGCCAGCTTTTGTATGTTCAGTAAGTTTCTGGCTCAGGACCTCAGAGTGGCAGTCAGGCAGGTGCTGGTCTGTGTAGTGTCTCTGCTGTTGATTCCTGGTCATACCTTATCACATTTAGAAAAATCGGTCCAGGAAACTGAACTGGCAACTCTCTGGATAATGGTCTGATTCATGGACAACAAGGTTTACACTGCTCCCACAAAGCAAATCTCCCATTAGTAACAATGTCATCCTTCTTTCTCTTTTTACTCCTTGGTACTGCTTGTTTAAGTTAATTGTCCAGAAATCCTTTCATCTGGTGTTTTTGACACTTCCACATTTACATGCTGTGCACCTCACAGGTCTCTGGGCAACCACCAGCTCTCCTGACCATGTCACTGTTCCTGGCTCCTCCCTCTCACTGGCCACACCACTGAGTAACACCACCAGTGGGCAAGAGGGAGGTAGGGGCTTTCCTGGCTGGGCCTTGGCCATCATCATCCCCTGTGGCATTGCCATCATCCTTGTCCCACTCTGGATTCTGCTCTGTGTGAGTACTGAACAGTACAGGTTTATGTATTACACTAAGATGAATGCATTTCAGTGTAATATACTGATTGTATATGCCAAACCCTGATCAAAACACAACATAGTCTGTCCTTTTTTCTATAATAAAATCAGCAGAAAATTGAGACACAAAAAAGGTTGTGTCAGGTGATTTACCTTAATCCCTGTAACTGATTAATTCTGATTATCTGAATCAGTGGTTCTCTATCCAGGGCTGCCCCAGAGCAGCATGTGCTCATTTGTGTAAAAGGCATTCTTCAATTATTCAGCATTCATATGTGACAAAACTTTCTGGGTTGAATAGTTCAGAATTCTGTGTGGAATAATGAGAATCATGCAGAATTTTAGAATCTATTCGTTCTGAAATCAGTTGAACTCACTACCCCTTGCCCTGGATATTGATCTGGGGAACCACTATCTGTTTTCAGCCATTTCCTGTTACAGAGGAGCCACCCCTAAAATATGTCTGCATTGCTTGTATTTATTCAAACACACTGCTTCTCTCTCTGTATTCTTGTCACAGTGTATGCTGTGCGGATGCTGTGCAGCTTTAAGGAGGCGATGGCGCAGGCACAGGCGCAGGTCCTACTATGTGCGGTACATCACACATGACAGTCTCTTATGAGGGATGACACTGAGCCTGTTCAGTGCTGGGCTACTTTTTTTAAAAAAACAGTCAGTAAAGACTCACTGATCTTTATGGTGTCAGCACAGTCAGTAGACCAGATAGCACACTAATGCTGTTGAACTGGTCTTTAATGTGTTGCGCAATAAAGCTGATGTTACATATCAAATTTAAACTGTTACATCAGATGTGAATACATTTAAAAATTCTGTAAATAAGCTCTAGAAAAAAATGATATAAGTTTCTTTAACTGTTTGTTAAATCACAACCTCAAAATAATCTATTTTTGGTACATCCATGTCTGTGGAGAAAATCTAATGTAATGCAAAATAACCACTAGGTGGCATCATTCACATTTGCTGTTTTGTTCAGAGATGTAAACAAAATTATATGACTATAAACTGATATACATTTATTAATTAGATAATTATAGCTATGGGTTAGTTTAAGGTTAGCTAGAGAATTAATATTTACATATTTATCATCAATTACTTAAATTGTCTTGGTGTTTCAGGCTGTTGCTGTCCACTGAATATATGGGTGTAGTGTGATACATGTATGTGTAAACTTTCAAATTGTTATCTAGGATGTTTCTATTTGTTGTACTGTTAAAATAATGTATGCTAATAAAGCCTTTAACCTGAATGACATACTGCAACAAAGAAGTTGTCCTCAAGTCTATTGTAATTAGGTAAAAAAAAGTCATTAGTTAATAGGAATTTCATTTACTTACCTCTGAATATTTAATTCACTAATACAGGGTGTTCTCAGTAGATCACAACTCTGGGCACTGTCTATGCAAACACTGTATAAAAACTAACTGGAATATTTTCAGTTTAAGTTCTTATTTCAAATCAGACATTTAAAACCTAACTACAGATCACTGTAGTCTTCACTCTTTTGGGGAATTTTTTGACATGGACCATGTAACCACACAGGAGAGAAAAACCATCAGGAAACTTTACTTTGCAATTTCATTGTGAGCATTCAGCAAAAGAGGAACTGAAATAACTACCGCATTGATTTTCATTTTGCCCCCAACCAGGTGATTACCCAGAATGAAAGAATGAATAAATGACTGAAGCAACAGTTCATCCATTGTCTTTATTAATACATTGCATTAAGATAGTTGCAACTTAACAGCTTATTTAAATTGTTAGGGAGTAGTTCATGAATGCATTGCTTAAAACAATTACATATTATTGTCAATTTTCCCTAATTGTATAACAAGGCTGTTAAGTTGCCCTTGATTTCAGCTCACGCATTGCAGGAATAATATCATCCAGGTGATGGATATCTGTAAAAATAATAGGGACAAAATCATTTTGCACCTCTTGCTACAAAAATAGTCACTTTTTAGTGTTTCTGCTTGGAAATCGAAAATGAAAGCCAGTTATAATTTAGCTAACCACAGAGTAACAGTTTGTTCCTCACACTAAATTTGGTATGTACGGGCAGAATATATACTAAGTGCCACCTACGCTCACACTCAAACTAGCAAGGACACTTAGATACCATTTTAGGGATAAACAGGGAGGGACCTGATTTTGTAATGAATACAATGAGACCAAAGCACACTCACAATGGATTCTGATAGAGATCAAACAAGCAAATATTTCAGTTTTGACTCAAACTCAGACACAATAAGCAAAGAAGAGTGTCATCTCCTTTCCTTTTAAAATTTATCTGCATTTACACAATGGCTGATACTGCCCCAAACAAGAACAACAGAGAATTGACAAATTAAGTTTGTTCTGAAGTGGCAGTTTTGCTAAATAACCGTTCAATTGTTATTTTTAAACCTTTTCATCATGGATGGGCAAGTGTATTATTGTCACTGTATTATACAATCACAGAGCTCAAATGGAGGAATTTGCTCAGTACATTAAATTTTCAATAAAGACCAAGACGCCAAAGAATTTCCAAATTGCAGTTTGGTAAGGGGTCATTTCCATCAGAATCAGAGTAACACTCCAATTAATTTTGTATGGGATTGCATTAGACATGACCTTGTGGTGCATTACAGGACTGGTCCGTCTAGGAAGGAAGATCATTGAGAAAGTTCAGTAAAGTCCAAGTTTATGCAAATGAATTCAGCTATTGCAATTGATTGTGAATGGATACCACATTGGGATTGCATGGGTGTTTTTGTCACATTAGCTCCGCTTACTACAAATTCAATTAGTCACATCATGACACACAAGCTTATCATTAGAGTTTCAGGATCCCCTGTTCAGTATGACCCATCTTTGCCATTATATAAAGGCAACTGAAGCAAAATAAACTCTGCATGGATGAAGGGTGAACAGACTGTTGGTATTTCTGGTGAGATGGCAGTCTCACTTTACTAAAATGTTGGGAGTTTTGTACAAAATGTAGCTAGCTATGTAACACATAATCAAGTATTCAGGTTTATAAACATTAGCATTTTCTAACGTATTAATTATTGAATTGTTATGTACGCTAAAGCTAATACCAGCAGTGCACAGTGATTAACACCTGAAGTTGACTGAAAGGCTATTTCCCATTTTTTGCCCTTTTTATTTTACTTTGTATGTTTTAATCTAATTTGTGTATTTGAAAAAAGCCAATTTAAACAGCATACTACCAAGGTACGTGGAAGACTGAAGAAGTATGTCATCTGCCAAATTTTGCCAGCTTGATTTAAATGTACAAACATCTACCATGTGATCAACATAAGGGAGAGACGTTGACATATATTAGAAAGAGCTTTGTGTTTTGGCACTTGTTTTGTGCATCTGATTATCAGAGAGAATGTCAGCTATGTATCGAAATGGAGTTGAAATGGAGTATTCAAATGCAAAATGTTTGCACTCTGAAAACTTGGATTGAAAAAAGTGTCAAGTTCATGACAAAGCTCTGTAGCTGCAAATGAAACAAGCCTGAACATTCTATTTATTGTTGAAACTGAACAAAAATCTGTTCATTTTACTTTTAAAACTTTAAAAAAGCCCCTGAACTTGAACAATGCCAGTATTAAAGTTAAAACAGAGTTAAAACAGACTTAGCATAATAAACCTTACTGAGTGTCTGCAGCAGCTCCTGAACCAGCATATGGAAAGCAGGAAAAAACTCTTCATGTTCCTCCAGTCTTAGCATAATGCTGAAAATGACACAAATGATCTCAGACAATAAACACTTACACTACACAAACATTTCCCTTATCATAATACTCATTTACAGATGGGTACAATTTTTACTGCTAATGGGGTAAAGCATTGCTCATTCCTTTTAACGTTCCTGACTCTGCATGTTTCATTGAAAGGAGGTCAGATTTGCACATTGTCATGAGAACCAATATAATCTTCAGTGAGTGAAGAAGTTTGATTATGATAAAAATGAAAAGATACCACACAAATGTGTTTATGAGCTAAAACAATAAGCCTTAATGATCAAAGCATATTAATGTATTCATTCTAAGAAACTTACTTTTATATGACAGTCAACAGTGTACAAACCACATGCAGAGCACAGTCTCAAACATGACTCATTGTTTGTGAATTTCAGCATTTGTTTAATGAGGTAATGACAGCAGGATCATGTTCAACATCCAGCAGGGGTGCCTGCTTTCATTTACTGCAGAATAAAAACTGAGTTTAACAAAAGAATAGTTTATAACTTTACTTAAATTACTATAAGTAATTGTGAGCAAGTTTAAACTCACCAGAGGCAATTCATATACTTGTATATACTTTGTCTACCAAAGAGCATGGAAACACAGAGGCTCGCTGATTGTAAGCATCCAGAAAATGACTTGCTTGGACGTGGACCACGATTGAGTTGTGTGAGTTCACCTCAAATTTGCTGCAGTGGCAACAGCTGTTTGAAAAGATTATCAGTAGATATTTTACAGCTTTTCTGAGGGGAGAGAATTATAATATATGTTGTTCCTAGAATTTTTTTTTCTACTTTCATTCATATCAAAATAGATTTTCTTGAGAAAATTGGAAAAAATTTAAATTGAGCAATCAGCTATGATACCGGAGCTGAGCTCTGCCTGAGCCTGATTTGAACCTACAGAAATGACTCTGGATCAATTTAAGCCCTGCTCATAAACACCCCCATGCACAATTTATCAGAGCTCACTGCCATCACCAGGAAACTGAATGCACTGTTCAGTTCTAAATAAGATTCTGAGGGGCTCTTATTGCAATCCATTACTCTTTAACTTACAAAAAGAACTCAAGCAACCAGACTGCAAAACTGTTTCTGCAAGAAATCTTTCGTACCTTTCTTAAATTGCTAATTTTCATAAAATAGCCTATATGGGATTCTGAAAACACTCTCAAATGCTCCCTTTAATCACTAACTTATTGTCCATTCAACACTTGTAGTAATTACAGTCTTGTTAATGTATCTCCTTGTCTCTTTATTTTTATTATTTTCCTTCCTCATTACTTTTAAATATTGTAATTGTTTATTTCTTAGGTGAGGTCAGCTGTAAGTCCCTCTGTGTTCCTTTATACCTCTTGCATATATCTTAGTTGTCTTTTTGTATAAAATTTATTTATGCTTATCTGTTCTTACCTGTCAATGTCGCTGGTTCCTAGCAGGCACTGAAGCCCCAGGCTACCAGTAGGGGCCGTGGAGGAAGAGGTCTTCACCATCTGATTTGCCACCTGATTCACAACCTCACTAGGGGGTGCTCTTTCATCTGAGACAGTGCATATACAACTTATAGATATGACCACTGAATTAGGTTTGGCATTTCAAAATACACGCCAGGATTGCTAATACTGGCTGAAGTATTATGCAGTATTTCAGCACTTAAGTCCTGTGTTTATGTACTTAACTGCTTCATGTAAGACACCTATTGACTAGACCCAAATAACAACTTGTTTCCATGTAAACTGCCAGGTTCCACTCTCTTCCACAATGAGATTTAAGATAGCTCCATAAATGTGAAATGTAAAAGTTTCTTATTTCAATTGTATTTATAGGAAATGGCCTTCTTCATTCATAACTTTGATAATATATTTAAGTGAAGCCTACCTAGTTCCAGGACATCCCGAAGGTTTCTCATAGCATTGGTCATCTCTGCCAACTTAGTGTAAACCTCGTTCATTCGTGGGTACACTCCGCTGAGGGACGGGACATCAAACAGTTTCTGGAAGTGGGACACCATGGACTTGAGAGAGTTTTTTGTGGGGCTTTGGTACTCCTGACAAAAAAAAAAAAAAGAAAAAAAAAAACAAATGAATTCAGACAGCTACAGCTATGTCACCAGAATCTCCACATATACATTATCATCATCATCATCATTATTATCGTTAGAAGCTGAACTATCATCAGTATTTATTTTCTTATTTTTATTTCACCCAATTTTTACCCAACAACCCCTGCTTCTTTATACCCTGCAAACACGCCACCAATCATTTGCTGCCAGGTCCATGACAAGTGGCATGTTCTCAGTTTGTGCATTTCTATGCGCCTAACCAGAACAATGAGACCAACAGAGCTAGCCGGTATACCCCTTATTATTCCCCAACGAGACAGAGGCAGATCTCTGACCATAACCAGCAATGGCATGATTTGGAAATCCAGAACATTGGCAGGGTTCATGCCTTGCTTTCAGAACAAACGTCTTTACAACATGAGCCACTGGAAGGTCTGTTATTTTTGTTATCATTATTATTATTATTAATTCTTTATTATTGATGTATACTGTGCTGATAGTGATATTGCTTCAATTCAGTACTCACCCTTTTGAATTTTTTTGACTGAAATTAGTATGGTATACATGGTATACCCTGTTCAGATCAAAAGTGTTACCACATTACTGAATTCCAGATAAGTGATGTTATACTGAATTTCCATACCTTAGAGACCAGAGGTGTTCAATTGTTCTGTGCTGTTGGTGTATCTATCCATAGTACATACCCCTAACAGGATGCCGGTCTTAGCTGGGCTAATATCCACTATCCAGCCCATTTATGAAAAATGGAAATTAAAACTGGGTGCAGCACTATGTACTTGTTCACATACACCCCCCTTTGTTTTGCTGTCAGAACACTAATTAGCTGAATTAACCCCTTATAAAATTGTATAAACAAATAAACACATCCTTGCTGACCTCCCTTCAGTCCTACCTTGGAATCACTCTTTGCAGTTTCTTCAAGTAGAGTGTCCATCATCAGGAGCAGATCCTCCACTCTCACCCCATCTGTGGGGCAACCTCTGTTCCCTGCTGGCTGCCATGGTAACAGCCTCTGCACCAGCTTTCTCAGTGCACAGTGCAACTCCTTTTAATAGTTTTAGAAGGAAAAAAAAAACCACATGTAACTTCCACATAAATTTGTTAAAAATACCAAATGGTATGATTCACTGTTTTCTAACCACTAACTGGTACAAAGTTTATCGTAGTTTTTACTAAAAAAATATAGTTACATATTGTTATTGCAAGTTATCTTTCTGGAGTCAAGACTGTCCAGAAAAACTACAAATGGACAGGGGTGCTTTTCCCACCTTTAGGGACGCCAGCTGTTCTGCCCACAACTCCACAGTAGGAAGGAGCTCCTCAAACTCCACCCCCTCTATGTTCTCACTGGGTGAGCAGCGGTTGGGCCTCTGTTTGTGCAACTGCAGAGGAGCTCTGGGGTTGCATAGAGTGGTCTTAAGGGCGCTGAGAATCTGCAGTTCAAACAGGGAAACAGGTCCATCCATCTTGGTACATGGATTCATATGAAGGCTGTAATACAGGCTGTTTCAGATGCACAGACTTCACCTTTACACATTAAATTCTAATTACAGGTGCAACACTTCTGAAGTGATTTACAAGGTTAGGTATTTGTGTAATTTTTTGCATACTGAAGGCTAACATAGCTAGGAAGATATTCATCATCAAATAACTGAAATCTCATTGGTTTAATGTATGAAATACCTGAACAAATTATACAAAATACTCAAGTCACCTAATCTAAAGGTTCTAGAATATTGTTTTACCACATTATGACCAAATTCAACCCATGTGAGTTAAAAATGGTTTTGTTGAAAATGGCTAATTATTCCAACCCTCAGATCATTATATGGTCAAAAAAGAAGAAAAGTATCCCTACCTTGATCAGCTGAAGAGATGAATCTGCCTGTTGTGCTCGTAATTTCAAAGCTGGAACAAGATGACTTACATCATCGACGTCCAGTTCCTTACAGGCACTCTACAGCAGACCAAATACAAAGAAATGATAAAAACATTATTTGTCCACCTGTTAAACGAGAAATCCTGAAGAAAGCTACACTAGTTCAACCAATGTATTCTACCCCATCAATTGACTGAAAGGATCTCAATGTAGAAAGGCAGTTAAATGGCAATGAATTGTTTGCCTGTAATGTTGGTCTTACTGAACCATTACTATATAAATGTTCATTATTAAAATTCCTAGAAGTCAGCATCCATACCTAAATACAAATTATAGTTTGTCATATTAATATTCCCCATAGGAATTTGGAATTATATGAGTAAGGGGTCTTTTGATACAAATTCTACGAGAAGCAAGTGAGTATCCTGACTTGATGGCTCCTGCTGTTGGGGCAACAAGAGCTTGAACTGCTGTGCATTGGGAATGCCATTTATATCCTGGATGTAAAATGATGTGGTGAAATAATCATATTGAGAGTGACAGATTGCTCAATCTTCAGTCCAATTAACGGTCACAATTGCTCATGAGTGCTTTGCAAGGCTCAAGTTTATAGTCATAGCTGTCTGTTGGCCATTTAATTATACATGATAACAAATGCAAAGTTTACGCAAAGTGGTACTTAGTGAATTACTCTGCTGGAGCCACTGAACTAAGGCACTATATTTTGGTTGGCTTGCCTGGGAACTTGAATTTTGAACTGAGCTGTTGGTCATCTGTGAGGACACCCAGGATCATGTTTGCATTTCAAATAAACCAACGGGTGAGGGCGCATGAGGTCACCTTGAGGTATGTCCTGCAGACAGCAGCCTGCAGGCGATCAATATTCACCACCTCAGTGTTGACCATGTCTGTACTGTCCTCAACCACACTGGCTGACTTTGTGGGTCTGCACACAGGAAAATAAATCTGTATTACATGCACACTAGTTTCACCATCCATACATCCCTTTTTCATGTTTTTTTTCTTTAAATTCTCTGTACCTTGGTTCTACAAAATGCTCTATCCATAGTACATATTATTATTGTTGAATTAAATAAATAATAATGCTAATTTTGAATTTGACAGGTGTATATAGCATAGCATGGCATAAGCATGCAGCACTCAAACATAGGCAGTTTGTCCATTAGGGGTTGTTGGGTGTGGGGGAGGTTGTACTGTACTATGTCTTTAACACTAATGGATAAGTTTGATTTCCCAAAAAAAACACAGCTTAGTCAGTGTTTCTTATGTGGCAAGAAACTTCTTACCCTGCTGTATGATCATGCCTGCTTAGTGTCTTGATAAACAACTTTTATCTAATATGGCAAATCAGACCCATTGTCATATTGATAATTGCTGCCCTTATAATAAATATGCTAAATTGTGTTATATACTCCCTAAAGAACAGGAAAAGAGATTGGGTCTCTCACTTCTTTTGCAGGGCAATTCTTTCCATATGTTTTAGCTGGTGTTTGTAGGTCTTGAGCTCTTTCATTGTGGGCCTGGAAGAGCAATGAAAAGCTCAACTGTTAGACATTCCAGGAATTGCCCATGCAATTTGCTATTAATTTCTTTGAAAGCTTTCAGTGAGAGATGCTGGAAATAATTATTATGAGAATAGTTAAATTTTTCCTTCAAATAAATGGAATACTTGTTATATGTATTGTTATTATGTTCCAAGAGTTTTTCCATGAGTCAGAACAACTCTGTCATCATTGCACACACAATCGTTACACTTATAGACCATACACAATTAAGGTAGATATCACTTTACTTAACAAACACATTTTACATATGCATTGCTGCTCAGATTGCTGTAGGATTCCATACAAATACATCATTTAGTCATCCTACAACTTCAATTCTGAAAAATGACCACATGCTCTCAACATTGCAAGATGTACTAAATTATTCTTAGCTTGCCTGTATGGTCATTCCTGTTCTGAATGTGTCAATTAGGTTTTTTGATTGAATTGGGAGTTTATTGAGACTCCACTGAAAAATTACAACACCTATGTGAGGGTATGGCTATATTCTTCATAGAGAACATGGGAGGGGTCAATTTGATGCTACCAGCTAGTCTCCAATTGTTATTGATGAAGAGGCAATGATGAAGATCTGCTCAAGTGACTACCCCAAAATCTTTAATCTTTTTCATTTATTAGGAGGCCACATTGAAGAGTAAGTCATTCCCTAACTCCTGTATCATGCAAAGTTTGTTTTAGTGTTTAGTATTTCATTTCAATCCTGACACAGAAGTTATCATTGTTGGCCTCCATCAGGCCAGTTTATGACATAGGCACATAGGCTACTAGCAACTGGAAAACTGAATGCTAGTATTTACCTGGACTCCAGATCCTGTTTCAAACGCTGGATTTCACCCCTCAGTTCCTCTTTCTGGGATTTAGTCTCTTTCAGTTGATCCTGGTAGAACTATGAAAACATGCCTCAGTTTAGCTTTTACCTGTATTCACCAAAACTGTCAATTCTCAGCAAGGACATTGTGTTTATTCAGTTTTCAAGGCACAATTAAAAAAAAAACTGGTATGCTTTTTTCAGACACTCTCTTTCAAATACTGCATTTCCAACACTTTACATTCTCAGAAATCAGCTTTTAAGGATTCAAGACTTTTCCATTGAAAGGACAATTTGTTAGCCCTAACATGGAAGAATTTTACTTGATGGGATGATACCTTCAGGAGTGCCTTTTTAGAAGAGGCATCTGTAGTGTTGTTCTCCTGATTTTTCAAGGTTGGTTGTGGGTCACTCTGGTCTTTTCCTCTGCGGTCTCCTTTATGTGCCCTACAGGTGCACAGGACATCAGTGCTGGGTGGACTAAAAAATAAATGTCAAACTTCAGGCAAAATAAAAATGCATTTACCTTAGTTCTGCTCGCAATTCCCTCATCTCGGCCTCATAGACACCAATAACATCTAAAACCCTGCAAGAGAAATGCAATTTTAATTTTGTCTTTCATGCTGGTCATAAATACATGTTTGCAATACTTGACAATGTTACATTAGAAAGGGAAAGACAGAAATATGTCAATGTTCACATTAGTTTGAGTTACTTGATCAACAGCTAAGCTACTCCAAATCAGCTGTTGCATCTGTGAAATAAATCAGGAGATGAACTGTGTGTGTCTCAATCACTCAATCTGACCAAAGGCAGATGATGTCAACAAATCAACGTTGATAACTAATTATTTACCAATTTGCTATATAACACCTTGCTATATTAATACTCAGTACAGTGATACCCCGATTTAACACGCCCCAATTTAACCCAAATTCAGATATAATACACTGAGTAATTGGACCTTTTTTTTTTTGCTCTTTCCAGAACTGAAAAGTTTTTTGGTGAGTTACTTTTGTTTTTTCCTCTTTTTTTTTGGATCAAAATTGAACAAGCTGCTAGAAAAAGAAAATCGTTTTCTGTGAAAGATAAGCTTCACCTTTTTATTTCTTATTTTGTTTATTAAAAAGCTTTAGTAAAAAATTATTTGTGTTTTAATTTGTACTGTGAAAACAACAATGATTTATTCACAGAATTCTTTAATTCAAAGGTAATTTACTTGCCAGAAGGTGAACGTGCAAATGGCGAGTCAAATAGGGCTAAAATAGGGGTGTTTGAGGATGTAAGGTTAACATTGGGTCAGTTTTAACACTGATTTTCCTGAACTCCGATTTAGTGCGACCCCACTTTTATCACAATGACATTTTATGGACCTCAACAATCGCGTTATAACAGGGCCACACTGCTTCTTGTAACCTGTTCATGACACTCGATTTTAGTCAGACTGAACAACTCAACACTACAACAGCTGTTTAAACAATGTCCCTCATGTGCAGAGTCATGTTGTGCTCCACTTACTTGTATAACATGTGGCATCCAGGCCACAGCTACAAGCAAACCAAAGACCAGTGGAGGGAGATGGGAATTAGAAAGTGGAGCATGATGTGTATAGGTCTTTTTTATTTTGGCACTACTTACTGCTGGTCCAAAGGTGAGTTGGGCCATGCAGACCTCTTATGGATCTCCTGGAAGGCTTGGTTTTGCCGAGCAACCCTCCGCTCCTCCTCTTTCACAGCGAAGTAAAGTTTCCGCTGAAGCTGGGTGATGACCTCTCTCTCCTCAGCCAGCTTCTGCTCCAGAGCCTGGTGATGCTTCTTCCAGAGGGAACACAAGTGCAGTCACACTCCACAATTTAAGTAACATTTGAGGCATATTTCTGGATAGATATTTGCTCTGGCATGACTGCATTGTAACCTGCTACATTGATTAAGACTGTATTTTTATGTATAACACTGTAAGAGAATATGTGATAAATAATAATTAACTCATATTTTCAACAAACCATTAAATAGATTAATAATCAGTTACTTTTGCCCTGACATTATTTTAGGATACTTTTAGGAATATTCATGGGAAACAAAAAAAGTGTATAATTTCACATTTAGTTTAATCTCACATTACTACCCAGCCAAAATACCAAAGCCTTACAGACATCAAAGCTGAGGTCCTCTGATCCCTATTTAATGACTGTTTTGTTTAGATCCTCTGCTCTCATGTTTTTAAGTGATGGCAGCCCCCAGTACCTCTGCTTCTCTCTGGTCCTGCAGCAGCTGTTTGACTTGGACATGTTGCTGTGCAGCCTTGCTGATGTAGTTGTCCTCCAGCTCCTGGACCTTGGCCTTAACCTTATCCAGGACCCCCTGGAGCTCAGAGGCTCTCTGTGCCTGCTGTGCTGCCCGGGCATGCTGCTGCTGGACCTCCTCCCTGCACAGAAACATATAAACAAGCATTAACTCCCTGCCCTTCCAACTCCACAGCTAGACTGCCCAAGCACTGCAGTCACACCTCTGCCAATACAGAGCTGCTTTTCATCTCTCTTCATGGTGTAAGCTTGGCCTATTAGTGTTAATATTGCAGGTTTACTAAGCCATGGTCCAGAGGATGCACTTGGCACGGTACTTCCTTCTGCATCATCATGAAGAATTGACAGTGTAACACAAAGAAGGGAAAAAGGAAATATTGGTTGCCGTCTGGAGACATATGTGAAAGCACAAAGTGTTATGTCTCTGTGCACTCAAATTGTACAAAGGCCCAGTGCATAAGCCACCTGATAGAGCACAAACATTCATGTTACAATGAACATTTACTATTATTAAGTTTGCCTACAGAGGGCAAAATTTTGCAGTAACCACTGGTTAAGCCTAGCTCACAGTGCATTCTAGTCCCTGTCACCCAACCCTACAACTACACCTAACCACTAAAGAAAAAAAACTTATCAAAGTTCAGTGCTTGAAGAGGAAGTATTATTCCACACCACCAGATGGGATTCCTCAGTCATGCATGGGCGAGCTCTACTGTTCACAAGGAGTATTATGTGACAGCAGGTGGCCGATTCTATAGCCACGATAAATGGGTTTTCTCCTTCAAATCCAAAAACAATAACATGACAGGGACTCCAGCTTCCTTGCCTACAGGAGGTTTTTATATATTACTGGATAACAAGGTGACTCAGCATACTTGAGGGAATGAGCTGATTGTGAAGTTCCCAAACCTGAAATAACCAAAATGATTATTTTTATACAGCTCTGTAATTGCTTTAAATGTCAGTCTACATGCTGTGTATCACACAGTCACCATTTTTCTCAAATACAAAACAAACACAGATGTTTTACCATTACAAAGTTGGGAGCTAGGGTTGAGCAGGTATTAATTGTTCGTCTTATTCAAAAACTTCCAAACAAACAAGTGATGCACTGTACTATCAGGTACTATGATATGAGTACATGGAGATTTCAGGGATACATAAGCGCATCATACTCAAGATTGACAAGCAGAGAAGAGGGCAAAGGTAAGACTTTACTTTAACTGGTTGTTGGACTGGATGAGCTCCTGGATTAGAGCTTGTCGTCTCTCAGAATCTGTTGCCATTGTTGTCAGCATCAGCCTGATCTCTAAGGCAGACTTCTTCTCCAGAAGAACCAAATCTAAGAGTGGCAAACAGATAACAGGTACAAACATTTACAATAACAACAGCAATAATAATACTAATAATAATTATCACTATGATCATCATCAGTATTTCAAAAGTACAACTACTAGTTTATGCACAAAGAAAATACATCAATCAAGATGGTTTTGGAACAAGAAAGTAGGATTTTAATAGAGATTAGGAGAGACAGATGCCTGCTGGTCTTTCATGGGAAATAATTTATTAGGCTGAGTGAAGTGCTTGCTGGGTGTAATGGGATTGGCCATTCTGCCACCATGTAGAAAAGACAGCGGAAGCCAGAAAATGCACCAGGTTGCTATAGTAATGGCTGAATAAGACCAAAGCCATACATGTTAGTCACCAAAACACATGTTCCTCATCACTCTTTTCAATTTAAATAAGACATGTTTTTAAATAATATTAAAATACATTATAAAATATGTATAATCTCAACATTTATTTTTCAATGTGAATTTATGTGTATTAAAAACAACCTCATAATGCTTTGAAACTAAATCTTGATACAATGCATGTTAACACTGTAGGCTAAAAGGTGATCAACTGTTAATGACTGACAGACAAATCATATGAGAAATGGATACAATGGTTTAGAAGTTGCTGGTAAAATGGTTCAGGATTAAAAGTGGCATACACACTTTTGGCTTAATAACAATGTTGGGAGAATGACAAGACACCAAAAATGGGTTGAGCAACCATATCCTTCCAGTAATTGACTGATTTGAACTCACTGTGTTTTGTTGTGCTGAACAGACCTTTTGATTGGTTCAAATTCCACTGACTGGACACACAATTGTAGCTGCAGTCTCCACCAATTTTTAGTTTCAAGACATCGTCATTCTCCCGTCACAAGTACAAGATATTTTAAAAAGTTGCAATGGTTCAGTTTATAGTGCTGTACCTGTAGGATTCTTGTTCTCCATAGGATCAGTGAAGTGGACTGGCTTAAAGCCATGTTGCTGCAGAAGCCTGTTCACTGCATCCCACTCAGTCTGCTCCTGCTGCAGGAATTAACAAACAAAACACCCTTTGTTTTATAGCTTTACTCACAGAAAATTCAGTAAGGTAAGTTTAATAAATAGGTTGTGTTATTTTATAAGTGGCAGACTGTTGAGGAGAACTACATTTCTTTGATTTATGCTAGCACTCCCTGGAGTGGAAATGAGTTTTACCTTGAACTGGCTGCAGGTCCATAAATATACGTAGGTATTCTCCCTTGGCTGCATAACACAATGCACGTTCTTCCTGTCCATCTCTCCCGGCTTAAGACCTCTCACTTCAGACTATTTTTACTTTGCCAAATGAACTGTAACACATTAAGTATAGGTGCCAAAATAAATAGTACCAAATAAGTAACACAATAAGCTTCCTTCTCTTGTAATTCCCAACTGTTTGCCCACTGTTCTCCAGTCCACACAGTAGAGGAAAGTATCAGATTACTTTACACACTACTGAAACTATAGCTGGCTGGGCAAAGTTAAAAGACTTTTTATCAATGCAGGTCAGGGGCTCGGGCTTTATTCACGTCTGCAACCCAGCCAAGACTAGAATTTCTAAGATTTAGAGGTAATTGACGTTACCTGTTCCATCTCTCTCCCTCCACCTGAAGGCAAAAGAGTTATTTAGAAACAAATAAATATAGCTGAGCTAGTAAGCACAACAGTACCTCATACATATGAGATAATCTGCTATATACATACTGACAAATTTGTAGATGAATATGCAGATAATTACACACAAAATACATATGTATAAAGTTTGATTAAAGTTCCATTTACTTGTTATTATGTACATAAACGAAATATGGGTATTTTCTTTGGCATGGTAGTTGTTGCTCACATTAGACCATTAGCAAAATCATTCATCACACAAACGATGATGGACAAGAAGGCGTAATTAGCTAACACTAGCAATGTTTTGTTCACCATTTTATTTATGTATATTATGTTAGTACACAATTAAACAGATTACTTAAGCACAAAGACAAAATAGCCCATGAGATAGATCGGTATTTAACTGTACAGTAAAATGATAACTTCAGCCAGAAATTGCATCAATTATTAGTTAAATAGAGGCAACTTGACAAAAGTTTCACGTGACTTCACATATCATACAAACAAAAAAATGTCAGGTAGCTAGTTTGGAGTGTACATGGTTTATTTGCTTCGTTTAACTGAACGTCTACTTACGCGTCACATAGTTCTCCAAGTGCAGTAGCCGTTTCCTTTAACACCATTTCGAAACTAACATGGGAGGGAAGACTCGTTTGATTTCTACCAGTTAGCTTACCGTAGTCTGAAGGGCAACGCCCAACTTTCCTCTGAGTGGTCCAACTGTATGATTGACACACGATTGACCTAAGAAGTTTATCTGGTGTTGAAAAGCTGTGATACTCAAATACAGTATTTCTCGAAAATAATAAACAGGGAAAATACATATTTTCCATCGAGCACAAAATCAGGAAAAGCTAATTGGTCTTTTGATTTGTCTACACAGCAAACGATCTGGCCAATCACAACACCTATGTGCCAAGAGGAAATTAATAAGACTTTGGAATGCTTTACTTGTGTCTCGCGAGAAATGGTGATGTTTACGTCGTCATAGGTTCTCTTACTACAATTTCGAAACGACACAGTATCAAATTGTTTGAGTGGTCAAAAACACATCTTGATTGAAATGCACGTTTAGTGTCAAAGACTGAAAAATATCCAGAAAACCTTAGTGTACATAATTTGGCAACGAGAAACAGCAGCGCTTCTCCGTAGAGGGTTCACGGTCCTCTTTGACTGGTTTCCATAGTGACAGTTTCTGTCGTTGCCCTAGAGCCCTGAACATTAGACAGCTAATATGAGATTGTAGGCTTGATGCCAACTATTCACATTTAAACTGAATCAGAATTGGATTGTCGGCATCAAACAGACAGGTAAGATTGTTTTACTGTTTTTTTCTGCGAGAAAGTTGCCTATCTTGGTGGCGGTTGCATGGTGGGCTTTAGTTATCTGCGGTAGCAATCCTAAACGTAACATTGCTGCTCTTGCTCAAAGTAGCTATGTGCTGGCCAAGGATAGCTATCTAGACTGGAGAGCATGAATGGCTAGCTTCTGTTATTTTCTGCAATATAGTAAGTACGTACAGGCCGTCTAAATATTTCTTTTCATTCCCCGGGTATGAAAAAGATAACAGCTCTCAGATTTAGCTGATACCTAATCCACTGGTTGTTAACATTAGCATCCAACCTAAGGTTAGCATAACTTTTTTGCTTGTAACCTACGTGTAACCAGACTATATTGTGCAGGTCATGTTACATAAAACTAGACGTCTGCTAAACTTCTGTAACGCCACAGGCATTGTGTATTTACTCAGTGAACGTGAAAAAAAAGCCAGAGAGCTAACGTGTTTCCCTGTAAGGCTCGGGTCTTGTCTTCTTGCTAATCACTTTCCTATGCACTGTCCCTCGTTTATGTGTGATCAAGAGAAGCTTGTCTGAACTGAGCAAAATGTCAGCGATGACAGTAGCTTTCATCTTCTCAACAGACTCTGGAAATTAAGGCAATTAAACGGCAGGGTAAAAAATCCAGATTTTGACAAAGTTATTGGTGGCGAAGTTATTCCTTTTATTGCTGAAAAACCGCTGCCCCATGACTTCTCATTAGCACCCTGCAACCATAATCATTGTAGTATTTTTCTGATGACGCTTGTGAACATGTGTGAGTCTATATGGATGTTCAGCTCATTCATGGGGTTAAAATGAAATCCTTTGTGAACAAAGGTGGGGGCTGAAGTTCCACCTTTGAACAAGGTATATGTTGAAAAGGTGAAAAAAAGTTCATCCACGAAGTGGGACTGTACCCTCTACCACTTCCCTGCCTCACTAGCAGGCACCTCTCCCTGATGTATTACAGACACTTTCAGTTAAGTGAGTCAGATTAGAGGCTGAGTATGTACAGGCTGAAGTGAAACTGTGCCAAAGCATTATTGAAAGGAAGTAGTTCAAGGGACTGCCTATTCAATGGTAACATTAATCAGGTAAATGTTCACCCACTGCCTAGCTTGCATGTAAGCCAGATCTCTTAATATTATTTATGTTGTGAATAGAGAATTAATAGTTACTTATTTATTGTAACTACTTCTTGCAGCCTTAAAAGAAAAGACATTCTGTCCCACAGTCACAAGTCTAACACTTGAATTGCTTGTGACAGTTAGTCCCTATATAGCAAGTGTGATGGCATTAAGCCTCTTAGCACTAATTTACTTTGTGCTGAGTGAGCTCTCACAGAGTTCATAATGTAGCTTGGTACTTCTGCCCTGAATGGTTGTATCTCTGTATCAGTGATTGCTGGTGGCAAGGATCACCAATGATGATTGGCTGTAATATTGTGCCTAAGAAAGTAGATACATCTGAAAAGAATTGTGACACTCCATTTTTTTTGTTCTCCTTCTTTACATGACCAGCAAGTATTGCCATCAGAGAAGGATGTCTGGGGACCTGGTGGGTGTTTGGGAGGTGGCATTGAGTGATGGTGTTCACAGAATTGAATTTGAGCATGGGACTACCACAGGAAAACGAGTCATATACATTGATGGAAAGGTAGGTTGGAGGTGCCCTTGCACAAAGTATTGAGCTGTAGAATGGATACCTTTGTCCAGTTTGCCTTATAAGCAATTTTTGTGAGTACAGTTGAAATTTTATCACTGAGGGAAATGTATATCTCCAAAATATAACTATAATGTTCAGCAGTTAACAGAGCTTTAACAAATTTAGTTCAGTGGTTTAGCATATGGTTCAATGATGATTCACCACAAAAGTTCCTTTCTTTGGTGGGAACACATCCAGTGGTTCAGATGTAATTTAAATGAATCAGGCCCATCATCCGGTGAGATAATTTTACTCAATATGGATACTTAATATAAAATGGAACTAGCTATATAGTGCTTACTAATGAGGAGATACTTTTGTTCAGAGCAAAACTGCACAAAAGCAGTCTTTGTTATTCTTAGTAACCTGTATGTTTTATCTGTTTATGTATTTCAGTCTCAAAATTAAAAGTCATCACTTTCATTTGTTGAAGGTATGTTGTTAAAGATTTGATTGTATTTGTTTGATTTAATCAGTAAAATTGTTGGTATTTTTTTGTGTTTTTTTTTCTCCTTGTAGGAGGTGGTTAGAAGGGACTGGATGTTCAAACTTGTGGGAAAAGAAACATTCACTGTTGGGGGTGCAGAGACAAAAGCAACTATAAACATCGATGCTGTCAGTGGGTTTGCTTATGAGTACACCTTAGAGATCAATGGAAAGAGCCTCAAAAAGTACATGGAGAATAGAGCCAAAGTTACCAATACGTGGGTACTGAACCTTGATGGTGTTGATTGCAGAATAGTGCTAGGTAAGAGACATACCTCTGCATTTATTTTATTTTACAGTAACAGAAGTTAAATATGCAAATGAAACACAGATCCGGTGCACAAGATTGTGACCTTTGTCTTGTGTATTTTTGTTCATGATAACAGTTCAGCCTTTCAGTCAGTTTATGGCTGTTATCATGTAATCTGATTAGTGAAATATTTGCCATGCCTGTGCTTATTCACTTAATGCTCACCTGCATGCTTCCAGCAAAAATTACTCCCACAAATTCATCGTCCAACCAAATAAAATTAAGAAGACAAAAACCTCAACTGACTGGGGGAAACAAGATCACAAATAACTGGACATGACATCGAATTAAGCCTTCTTTCACTTTTTTTGAGCTATAACATGTTCGGGTTTTAGCCTAAATATTTCTTGGTGGCTTCTTTGTAATGTGCCACTTTTCGTAGAAACTCTGCCCTCTGGATTGTCTTTATTTTGACTTTGACATGTTTTCCCATGGCATTTTGAGCTTTTCCCAGTACACAAGCATATAACAAAATCAAACAGGGTGGCCAAGTTTTTAGTTTTTTTTACTTGAATGGCAGTATACATTTGCAGTTACATTTGTTTTAAGGTAGATGTGTAATTGCATGCCTTATAAACTACACACCTTCCAAAATGTATGATTCCCTATTCATTCTTTTATATGAACTCAGAATGTTTTAACAAAGTGCCACACTTGAATTATAAATTGACAGAACAAACTAGTAATTTCCCTCAGTCAAGAACAAGGCTGTAATTAGCAGTAATATGTCGTCTGACATTCTGAACATACATCGATTAGTTGCTTGTGAAATTAACGTTTTACAAAATGTATTATGTATTGTCTTACTTGTAAGGAGTTCTTTTCTGAAAAAGAAAATGTCAGACAATCCATGCAGGATTAACTGTTCAGGCTGAGGAAATACATATAGCCTGTTTATTGATTCGTGTTGTTGGATATCACTTTAAAAGGTGTTTGTACAATGGGGTATTGCACTGAGCTGATGGGTACTGTACATGCTGTTAAGCTGTGCAACATATATAGGTCCTGTAAATGCTGACGTTCAGGAGAATAAGTAGGTCTCTCACATGCAGTGTAATAGTGATAAGATGCCATTGTACATTAGATCTTTTTGTCCAGTGGAGAGTTGACGTGGTGTTGCGTTCAGTTCTTAGAATGGATTAAACAGCTCAATTGCTCTCTCTGCAGAACTATTTTACCTGTTGGCTTACTTTATAATTGTTAGAGGCAGTTTTCAGCCCCAGCTAATACCAGGAGGTCAAGGGGTGTTTGCCATAGTACTATGCATGCCAGCATGTTCCAACTCACATATGTATTTTATATAAATATGTAACTGACAGTTTTAGGAGAAAACTGTATGATCATAAATAGGGACGCACATGTTGATCAGCCTGGGATTTTCAGCCAAAATAGAATGATCAGAGTTGGCAGATCCATTTTATGTCAATCTTTGATGTTAAAATCTTTTATGCCAGTTTGATGCAGAATGGAGTTGTGGTTGTGGTGTTCAATATGTCATGAAAACAGCCTGCAGTGATTTTGGATTTTTATTACTATTTCATAGTACCAGATGACAACAGGTCTGTTTTTTTTTTTTTTTTTTTACAAGATATACAACGAAAATGTCTCCAGAGGAGGTAGTATGAAAACATAATGAGCATTTCGACTAACTGACCTGATGCTAAGAAGGCTATGGATTGCATGCCAACGTTAAGCCTGGTTTCCAGGCCACAGAGTTCCTGTTTTGCAGCACTTCCTAGACTAAAATGTTTTCTAGGATTTTTAAGAACTACATGTACCTTTAGGGCAGGCATATGGTTATGAAAAGTCCACCTATTTAAATATCCTCAGCTGTCCATACTTGTAGGTGTGTCTTCTCAGTTACTTTTTTGTGCAGGGTGAATTCTGTTTTGCAACCTTTTCCTTTGACAGAGAAAGACACGATGGACATATGGTGCAACGGTCAAAAAATGGAGACAGCGGTAAGCTTTCATCCATGTGTACTTTCTCTTGAATAGGCAAACGCAAATGATAAAGACACATTATCCATTGGACTGAAACAAATATCAGTTTATCAGCCTTATTTATAATATGTTGTACACATAATGAGTCACCCTATGGAAAATATTCTGTCAGGAATGTCTTTTTGTCTCCCTTTTATATTTGTAAAATTACATTGTACTTGTTTCACTACTCCAACTATAAAATGACTTAGATGTGGACACAGGACCAGAGGGACAAGTGTTCTAATACTTCTAAGATACTATTGATGGTTGTGCTTTATAAACCCTATAGGGGTGGGGCTACCATGTGCTGTTAATCACTGACAGGTGGAAGAATATGATACCAACCAGTAAAAAAAAAAATCTTGCAAAAAGTCAAGATGTATGATTTCAGCATTGTGGCATCTTGTTTACAGAGCAAGCACACTGTAATGCAGCACTCCTGAAAAAGGAATGTAAATTTCAGGCAATGACAAAAGGTTGTCCATGGTTTAACCCTTCCCCCTTTTGGCATGCAGGGCGAGTTTGTGGAAGACGGCACAGAGACACACTTCACAGTGGCAAATCATGACTGCTGCATTAAGGCTGTGAGCAGCGGGAGGAAGAGGGACGGGTTGATCCATTCTCTACTGGTAGATGGAGTCGAGGTGACTGAGTCCACTGAGTGAAAAGTAGGGGACCACCTGGTGAACTTTCCAAGTCACAAATTAATCAAGACACTTCCTGATATTTTGAAAGCACCCCCCCCCCCCCATCCATGAGAAGAGACTGATACAGACATCTTCCCAACTGCATTTCACACCAACAGAGAGGCAAAGGGCAGTTCAGTTGTGTTTTTTGTGTAGACAGACATGTAGATGAGATGTATGTCATTTTGTACACATAAAACTGCTGCGAGAGGAATGGTCACAGTTGCTATTACATGCCTCAACTTTGTTTAAATAAAGCCAGCATGGGAGCTTCAGTGTATCTGCAAATTAGAATGACTCCACTTTGAGAACTGCACCTCTGTCAGACTCCCAGGTTTTTCAAGTTTCTTTGCAATATCCACAACATTCCCAAGGAAGTCCACTTGCTGGTATGTTTTTTGTAATGTGAGTAGGTCCTATCCAGGATAAGCTATTAAGCCTCCTGCTTTGCAGGAACTGTACATTTAACTAATCTTTGTTGAGACACTGTAGTAAAGACCATGGCAAAAGGAAAAAATGGCACTACCCTGAGTTTTTAATCTGCAATCCCCTCTGGACCAGAGATGTTTTTATTCAACCACTACTTAACTCCTGTATTCCTTGCTGCTGTTAGTTTTGCGTGTACATTGGCACTATGCGTACTGTACAATCTATAAAGACCAACAATCATGTATAGTGAAAATGTGATTCACAAATCCATTTATTCAAAAGTTTTTAAACTGCCTCAGGGCATTGTTCCGGGTGACTAATTCTGATGAACATGATTGTTGGTGTCTCTTCTCAGAGATGAGTTTCTGAATTAAATGTTAATTGACAAAACATCGGTTTCTGTAAGTTAAGTAATTGTGTCATTTGTCATTTCTTTTGTGTGTGAGCGGGGTTCATTGCTACCTGTTCATGCTCATAGCATGACACAAATCAAGTATTGTTCTTACTGTCAGTTTAGCCAGTGGTGTAAGGCTAAATTATGCACGTGTGATACATTTTTTTAAAACCTTTAATCAGTTAAAAATCATTTAAAGACATGCAAGAAGACAACAGCTTAATGTACTACAGCACAACAAAATCTGGTTTAGGAGAAAAACCATACTCTACATTCTACATTCTTTAGAAAATGTCTTGTCAGACTTGACATTTAAGGTGTTATTTGAATAGGACAAAGGTATACTGGAATTTTCAATGCTGCAAAACAGTGTGCAGTAAAAAGTAATTGTGCTGTCCATCACAGAAGTTTTTTGTATGTTTTCACAAATGTAAAATGATTTCTGCATTGTCTTTTCATTACATCTACTAAACAACTGAATAAGAGGTGGAAATAAATCTTGTTTAGGCAATCTTGAATCACTTCTTATTACATTGTCAGTCTGTGTGAAAACTATCTGTGATACATATATATTTCAAATGGAAAGTATTTGTAATTATGTAGACATGAAGATTTCATGGTCACAGAACACTGTTTAAAACTGTTAGCACTGTTCTAAAACCAGTATTCTTGTGTTGTTTAATTCAGAAAATAAGAATATAAATCAAACTTCACATCAAGGATTTACCAAGATCAAGAAAACATTCAAAATGATTACAAACAAATATTCTGCATTTCATGATGTTGCAAGAAACTAAAAATCCATGAAACTTTCACACTTACATTTTTAAAATTCATGAACAGAGAAAATTCATCTTTAAAATTATGATTATCAACTTCATACAAACTGCTGACCAAATGAGATAGTTATACTTAAAACAGTTCACCTGAAACATCTTATGAGTATGGGATGTCTTCTAAAGACTTGAACATTTATTTAATGGAAAATAACTGAAAAGGAACTATAGATCTTGTGTCAATCAGCTGCTGTCTGAAGACACTGGATGTTCAGGACCAGTAGTGTGTAATATTGCTTCAGATAAACGACTCTGTTGATGTGTTCTTTTTTTGTATTCTGTATCTGTGTTCTAATATTTTTCATTCTGCAAACCTAAACATAAACCCCTGCTGATTCTGTTATTTCAAATATGATCTGCAAGCACTTTGTTTAAACATAAGGACTCATGCGAGTACATGTGTATATCAACAGAGGGAGAGCCTGATGACTGTTGAAGATGACATGAGTGTCCTTACCTCCGTACACACTGTCATACAGGCAGAGTGGGTCGATCCCAACAGCAGGGGGGACAATTAGTTTAGGTGAGCCTAGCGTATCCTTTCCGGTCAACACCTTTGCCTCAAAAATGTAGATGTACTCTTCCTCATATCCTAGGTTCTTTGCCATCTTCATTGCTGTATGTATGCTGCCACCAAAATATATTCCTGCTCCATACATTTGATCTGAAACAAAATACATTTAACATAGCTTAATGAGTGAAGGGACATGGCATAACCTGATAATGAAAATGGCTTACTGATAAATTTTCTTATGTAGCCGTAATCTTCCTCTGGCAGCTGTATTTTGGCTTTGAAGCAAATGGTGATTGTAAGATACAGGACATAAATCATTGGACAATAAGCATATTTCAAAATGATATCAAATGCATCAAAGATTATAAGCTTTAAAACATGGCATAGGCCTTCTAATGGATAACAATCACACATATTGGGCCTCATTTATCATTATTTTCGTAAAACTGCATGTAAATTTAGGCGTAAAAAGATACGAACTAACAAATTCCGCCGGATTTATCAAACACGTGTAAACACAGCATTTGTTCTTATTCCGTGCGCATGTTGATAAATACCAATCCATCATATAGGGTGTTCACAAAATTTTCGATTAGCATAAATCGACGCCCCTGAAATACCATATTAGGAGCTTGAAATCCCATTGTTGGCAATGTAAAGAGATGACAGTTAAAAACGCAACAGAAAAAAACGGTTCTGAAGCGTTTTGAAGTTTTGTTAATAGAAATAGAATTAAAAAATAAATACTTTGTTCAGAAGTGTAATTAGTGGAGTGTCGGGGAAGACCAAAGCCTGGCAAGAAATAACTGTTGCAGTACATTTGGTGTCAGAAGTTCTGCGTACGCTACAACAGGTTAAAAGTAAATGGTTCGACATCAATTCTGAAGGCAAGTTTTTTGTATACCAGTATTATCGTTGCCATAAATCCTGGGGGGCAGCTGCACCCGGGCCCGCGATGGGGCATGGTTGGCCAAAGTGGTAATGACACATGCGATACATAGTTGGGACTGTCATGTTTTTCCTAAACCAATTTGGAACGAATCCCAAGTAAAACAATTCATTCAAATTAGAACTATTACGTATGTAGGATCCTCCGTAATAGTGTGCCCTCCCTTGCCTTTCCATCCACTCTGCAATCCCTCTCCTTTTTAAACAGAAACTCTAACGTCATTTTGCCTTGCATAAAATAACGACAACAATTGGAATATTTAGATGTATTTTTCAAACACAGGAGAAAATCAGATCGCAAATTCCACAGTAAATGTCTTAATCAGCTGGCTATATTATTCCACAGCATAAGAACATATGTTTATTAAATAAGAATGTACATGTATTATGACAGTCCTATTTTGCGCTGTTTCGCAGACGTGTTGACTGCTTAAGTTTTTCTTACAGCTAATAGAGCGAGGTCAACCATAGCAATGAAGACCTTAGCAATGGTTTCTGCTCCTTATAGCAAACGTCGTTAACATGTTTTATGGAATTCATGTAAAATTCCAAACAAGAATGAGATATACAGTTCCAGAAAAAAACTCTGTTTGCTTGCCGAGGGTTTGAAGAGTGTATAGGCTACCCACTACAAGTTTTAATACACATATTATTAGAGTGTATTATATATTATAGTGTATTATAATATATTAAAACTTTTAGTAGGTACAGTAAGCACTGAAGTAGTAGAAGCAGGAGTACTAGAAGCAGTCAAAGAACAGCAGAACTTTCAGTTCAAAACTTGAAATTGTCATTTAAGATCATTATACCTGAACAGCACTGCAGTGTCATTATATCCAGCAAGTTATTTTAAAATGTCAAGTCTGGTAAGGTAGCTAACCGGCAAGCATGCTGTATTCTTTGGATTTTGATTCTTTGGAAATACAAGCAAGCTGACCAGTATATTCACGCTAAGTTGGGTATGTCTAGCTTAAAAACTGTTGGTGGAGATACATCCGGAAGAACCAGAAATAAGAATAATAATAATAAGAAGTAATGATTCTATACAACAGTAGTTTGCGCCTTCGGAAAGTAAACTAATTAATTTTATTAATCAGGATTACACAAATGAAGCATCACCTTAATGTTGAACCCAATAGTGATTTTACATAACACTTTGAAGCGGTGTAATATTACTATATTACTACCAAATAATTTGCTACTCATTTTTAATCCAATAAAAATGAGTGAATAGAAAAAAATAAAGGCAACAACATGAAGACACCCTTTAATGAATATACCCTTTGTGAGTATACAGTCGTATTTTTCCATTTACGATCACACAATACGAACAGTTTAGAGAACTCGTGAAATTTCTTCGGATCCTACGAACAAACTGAACAATTTACAATCAAATTCGTTCAGCTCACGTTTTATAAATGAGGCCATAATAAATGGATAGCTGCTGTTATACACAATATATATATATAATAAATTACAACTATATACATTGTGAAATTCTGAACTGAACATTATTGCCACCAGTAGAAAACTGTCCGGCTTCACAAAAAATAATATAAACTATTTTCTTTCAGACATATTTTTTTTAGCCTCTTTTAGAGCAGTTACTGTACATTTGTTCATCCATTTCCAATAGGTTCAAATTCATCTCATCATCAAATTGGGAGTCATTTTATGAATTGTGCACATCATTCATGAGAAGGTCATGAATTTATAATCTTCAGTTTCTGCCTGAGTTTCCTAATTCAAATACAAGCCAACATAAGATGCAACATTAGGGGAAAATATTTGTAGTAATAACTTCAAACTTCCTAAAATAATTACAATGCAAGTATCTGATCAGAAGTACCGAGTCTGGCTATGAATGTTTTCTTTAAAGAAGTGCTCACGACTTCATTATGATCAATGGGGTGTCAGTTCATACCATCTGGAGGAGCGAACTGCCTGTGGAACCCAACGCGGCACACCAAGTCACAGAACTGCACCGGAACTTGCTGGTACAAGAGCTTTGGGCTACTTGCCACTTGCCTCTCTTTCAGCTGGAAATGATGCTTAAGAAGGGGGTTCTCCACCCTCTCGATCTGAAACAACAGGGAGTAGAGGCCATGTGCAAGGTTATAAGTTTATACTATAGTAGGTGCTAGAGCAATTGAACAGTGATTGCTGTATTGCCTGTGATGTAAACTTTAAGGTCAGGCCATATTTTACATTGTGTTCCAGTAGTTTTGAGCTGACCAGTCAGCAAGCCATTCGTGGCATAAAACTGGAAATGGGCATGAATTTAAGTGATTAAAATTATTAAACAAATGGATACAACTTTTAAAATGAATTTATGCTTTGTGGACTACAATCCAAACGAAAAAAAAGTACAGCTTTTAAACAAAATGTTTAGTGAAACCATTTTCACCATTGCAGGGACTTCTTTAAAAGCTTCAATGAAAAGCAGAAGTATAACTTAATAAGGTACTTATCATTGCACAAATTTGTTGCAAAAAGTAATGAGGGCTTACATAAAACATAATCATTTACTGAACAGGTAAAGACACAACACTGAATGACCTCTCAGGGAGTCAGGGAGTACATGTGCATGTTCATGGAACATATGGATTCCACAGCTGGGTGTATGTGTCCAGCTGTGCCAATGCTGGGTATGGCTAGAGGTGCACACTAGCGATGCAGAGTTCTTTGGGGAATTAATAAACTGTTTTTGGTGCTCAGTCTCTCTAGCTGACCTTCTCAGCCATCTGGGTGCCTACAAGATGTGTTTACTGTTCATATGTTGACTTTGTTTTCCTCTGACAGAATAGGAAGTGTGTCATTGGTATTGCTTTTGCACTTTGGAGGTATTGTTTTCATGATTGGATAATTAGTTATCACCTTAAGTTTTAAGACTGCAAAAAGAGGGTAGCCTGTATAAAAAACAAGGCTGCTCTCATGTAAATATTCAATTCCAAATTAAAATCAAGCTATTCCATTTTAAAAATTGGTCTAATTCTAGATCACATTCAAGGTTAAAATCGATTTCAGTTCTGAACATCCTCCATTCTCAGTGCACGTACTTTAAAGTTTAAAAAGGCTAAAAACAATAACTTTATTATTGTCACCTACCTTGTGGATCTTGAGACCAGGAAACTTATAATCAGTCTGTTCAGAGGGTATCCTTTGATAACAAGACTTGTCAAAATTCTGTTTCATGGAATAGTTTTTAAAAAACCCTGGAAAAAGTGAGAGACACAGTTGCCTGAGGCAGTAATACAGCTAGAAACATACTAGAGTTCACTTACATTCCCCCTCAGTAAGACAATTCTTACCAATTAGATTCTGACACTCCATTTTGTAGTTGGAACCCTGCTTATGAATTGCTTACCACTGGCCTGAGGGTCAACTGCTTGCATCATGGTGTTCTCCTCTGTTAGGGCAAATTCCTCCTGGGCCTGGCAGCATAAAGTCTCCACCCCAAGCACAGCCCCCTTCACTGCTGATGGGGGTCCTGTGATAGTCACTCCAGCCTGGCCATTCTGAAGGAACTCCCGGATGGATACCTTCCACTTGGACTGGAGGGATAGCAACTGTTTGTGTTCTCTCTGGCCAAATTGCAGGATGTGGTTGTTGATGATGGTGTGTTTGTCAGAGGCCACAAAAATGTTATTAAACCATCTGCATGCTTCACGGCGATAAAAATGTGAGCTGCCAATCAGCTCAATTGATGGTGGTCCTCCATTGGTTGTCTCATCACCTTCATAGCCTGAGACTTGTGATGAATAACCAAATGATCACAAGAACAATATCAAGCAATGTGCAGTTTTTTTAACTAAAATATAGCATACAAGGGCAGGTCCTCCCTGTCACCTGTCTTCAAGAGTAGTGGTGAAACTGAATGGAATTCTGTCAACCAGGTATTAGTACAAAGGAACACAAGGATTGTTTGATAAAACCTTACTTACATAATTATAAACGGGTTTTTAAATTAAATGAAGTCATGGTACCCATTTGAAAATGTGCAAAATATTCTATATTGTCAAAGAATACTTGCTTTTACATACCTTTGTTGGCTATGCTTTGCATCCTGCTTGCACTGGACTTTGTTGTTTGTTTGTTTTCATGCTGAAGCATCTCTTCTTGAAAAGCCTGTGAAAAGAAGGATTTATGTGGAGATATACAAATCTCTTGATGCCAGAATTTTTAATGTTTCAAGATGTTTTTAATTGAACTCTTTTTTTATATTTAAATTACTTTGTCATGGTAAGATAGTCATGGTAAGATAGACTGACGTACAATAAAATAATAAAAGGAACGTGCAATTTTGTCTCCTACGTATATGTGTGTGTTTCCTTATAAATGAAATAATGTAGAAAGACAAGCTCAGACCATCACCTTTAGCCTCTCATATAACCTCTGATGTTCAAATACGATTAACCTGTTCCTGAAGTACCTGCATTTTTGAGGTATTGTTTTATCATTATCACTATTAGTAGCAGTAGTGGTAGTGGTTGTGGTACACACATCCATATTATATACTTTGATAAATTGATATTCCCCTTTGAATCAAATACATAAAGATGATATAATATTAAATATATTTAATATTAAATACTAACCAAATGAATACAGAAGTGAATCATAAGAACAACAGTAGGAAAGTAAGGAGGCATTACCTTAACTGTGTCTTTGTTAGACGGATAAACAACAATGTTGATATCCATTTTCTTTCCATTATTCCACAAAGCAAAGTTTGCAACTTCTCCTATCATTATTTTGGCAACTTCAGTTTTATCGAATCCCAGATTACCAGTGCCAATGGCCGGGAAGGAGATGGATGAGTGGTTCGCCTTGACTGCATTGTCCAAGCATGTTTTCACCACTGAACGGAGGATCTGCAGTACAGAACAGATTGAGACCATTCAGTCCATGGGTCCTCATGGTCTCCAGCTGCATGACTACAGAATAGAATTATGCACCATGGGAAACTGTTGTTTGCTTGCCAAACCGTTTCTCAGTACAGACCATGGTGCTGAAATATTCCATACTGAACTCTGATGTTGCCGACTACTGACTTACCCTTTCATTTTATGTAGCAAAACCTGTTTCCAAGAAGGAATTGAAATGTACCTAAACTATCCATGATCAAGCACAGTGGGGATCAGCTGACATTTCCTGGTTGTTACTTTGTCATAAGGTGGATAACTGTGACACAACTTTTTAATTATTTAAGGTATGACACTCATGAATATGGTACTAATCAGCGGTGCAGCGGTATCAGCAGTCAGACACCACATAGCCACATGGCAACATTGGAGCAACCAGACTCTGGGACTGAATAAAAATGAAATAAGCAGACAAAGTGAAAGGAGTTTTTTTTAATTATTTAGCCTTTTCTTAATTATTTTTTTATTCCTGTTTTTATTCCTTTCGTTGTAATATTTCTGTTGGCTTATGTAATTAAAAAATACACTAAATCAATTTAGTTATAGTATGCTGAAAACACTGTGTCTTTAAAATATTGTATTTCAGTGTTGATTGGTTAAAACAAATGATGTATAACCTCACAGCATTGATTATGAACTACTCATGCTTTATGTATATGCATTTTAAATGGTCAAACAGCAAACTGCCAAAAAATAACAGAAGGTACAGACACTGTTACAGCTGTGCATGACAGGCAATAGCGGAGTGCTGCTCAAATGAGAGTTTGGATGAAACCGTAATTAGAATTCACTATAATGGCATTATTAGTTATGATAACCTAAATAACCAGAAACATTTAAGTGAAACATCTCAAATATATCTGAATATATAGGTGGCGAAACTAGCCACCTGCCAACGAAACTGTATTGACTCTATCACTGACATCAAATACAGATACAGTCGGAGCTTTGTATCTGTGGATTCAACCAAACGCGGATCGAAAATATATATATATAAAAAAAAAATCAGAAAGTTCCAAATAGCAAAACTTGAAATTGCAGTGCACTGAGCATGGAAAATTCAACTATCAACTTTTTTACACAGTATTTACATTGTATTAGGTATTAAGTAATCTAGAGATGATTTAAAGTATATGGGAGGATATGTGTAGGTTATATGCAAATACTACGCCATTTTATATAAGGGACTTGAGCATCTGCAGATTTTGGTATCCGCAGGGGTTCCTGGAACCAAACCCCCAGGGATACTGAGGGACGACTGTTTTCTGCTGCACCTACCAAGAGATATTACACCGAATATAATAAATGCTCTCAAAGAGAGGCTCTCTGAATAAATGAACAGAAATTCTGACAGAGCTCTGATTTTACAAACTGAACTGTCAAAAAAAAAAAAAAAATACCAGAGGGCAGTTCAGGGCATTAATGGCACTGATGAATGTACCAAGCAGATTGATGACTTGGACAGATAACTGTCAGATATCCATAGCGAACTGCACAAGGTATACCTAACTGGTAAACAAGTCAGCTACGGACTATAAGATAAAATATAAGTGGTAGCTCAGTCTGTATTAGAACTAATAACTGTAAGGAGTGGTGGTAACTGTTGAAGTAAGCTGAATTATGCATGTTGTAAAATATGTATGCACAGCTAATAATATCATTCTTACCTACTTAAATTACTCTGACAAGTTTTCTGCCTATGCTATGTGAACAGTTTAGTCATGTTCAATGGACCTTAAACTTTGCTTGTCAAACTAAATGTTATTTTTAGTTTTGGGCTCTTGTCATTTTAAAACCAGTTTGACTGTATGAAGTGCTGGCATGCTTCAAGACAGTTATCTTCAACAAATCAGGGGGGCATTCAGCAAAGACATGCAAATAAACTAAAATAATGAATACTTACTTGTGTAGTAGGTGGTGTACTTTGGTCTGCACATACAGTGTGGTACACATACTTGCAATTCAGTTTATGGCCATGAGTTTCAATGACCTTCCCAGAAACACTGGGATAAGGGAATTTTTTTATTTCATGTTGAATTTTGGCACCAGCTCTGCTTAAAATAGCCCTTGAAATTTCCCCAGATGACAAATCAAGGTGATGAGCGATTGTGTTCACAATTACATCAACCTGTGAAAACACATAATTATGTATGTCTCAATACCAATAAACATTATCATTTTTATGTATTATGTTCTTAAATGTAAATGCGAACACTGATTATATAGGTTAAATTTACCATGGATAAAAAGTTGAGTATCATTACTTTTATAATGTATTTTTATGCATAGCTCCATTGTGTCACAGCCTATGACATACATGTTGCTTATAAATAAGTAATGTAAATAACTGATGGCTAATCTTGTTTTATTTCCCATACCTTTGCAAAACAGTTTTGAATGGGCACTGTCTTGTAGAGGGTGCAATGCTTTGCATAAAACTTTAAACTGAGGTCCTGACTCACTTTAGTTATTAAAGATGTCATTGCAATTTTTGAAAGGACAGGGGGTCAAAAGCCTGGTGTGCTGGTCAAGTTTCCATACAAAGTGGCATGATACATCTTGCTACCAAATCATGCTCTACATCTGCCTGACTACACAGTCCTGTGCAATTCCTACAGATTTTGCCCAGTTTGCCAGTGCAGAAAAAATTTATTTGACCTACACTGTTATATGAAGGTAAAATACAATATCCAAGTACAAGATCTACAAAACATTCTCAAATGGATACTGGATTGTATCTCAGGCAGGGATATCCCAGATGTCATTTTGAGAGTCCAAAGACTACCAGTCTCACAGGTCTGCACAATGGAGTGTGGATGCTGCCCAGTATCATCACTCACTCTTTTTTTTAGGTTTTAGGCTTACCTTCTCCTGTTCAATGTTGCCTTGTTTCATGCGCAGGGTGATGCTGCCCAACTGCAATGAGGACACACCCAGACTGGTTCCAGTGGTGCTTACGGCTTTGCTGTAGGACATGTTTGATCCCAGAATCTCTCTGCAAGCCTTCTCCATTGCAGAGACAGTAGGATCATCATTATTGACCAGATGAACTTCTGAAAGCTGTGACTGTCTGCTAAAATTGTGATTTAGCAGGGTTTTCACGATAGTAATTGCACAGCGATCCAGGGGGAAGTTAAACAGACCAGAACTCAGAGCAGGAATGGCGACAGACTTACACTTGTTGTCTTCTGCCAAAATTAATATGTTATGAACAGCACGTTTCAAAAGACCAGAGGCTTTCTCAACTTCAGTTTTACTTGGGTAGGGAGGAAGATGTGGACCTACAGCATGGAAGATGAACTTACAGGGAAGGTTTCCCGGAGGCGTGCAGACAGCCTCTCCAGTCAGTACCTTCCCTTTTGTTTTAATTATCTGATCACTCAATCTCTGGATCTCAGGCCCACCTGCCTGAACGAGAGCTCTTGCCAACCCTCCCCCATGATGGAGTTGCTCATTGGCAGCATTGACCACAGCATCCACTCGGTGTGTGGTTAGGTCATCCTTCCACACAGAGACCTCTATGCCACTCGGCAGACGCGCCGAGTACGTCTTAACCCCTTTCACCTGGGCCTTCCTGCTGCTTCCGGACCTGCCAGCCTTCTCCATGTTGTGAAGAATTGTGTGTACGCCAAATTTGCTCTGCACCACACTGGTCAAATCCTCACCATAATAGATGAGGAGCTGCTCCATGGCTGCATCAATAGGGATCACTACACCCTCACTCATAGCGGCTGAAACACCTGAAGAAAGCAAGACAAGTAGAGCCTTTGTAAAATTAAAAAGGAAAATATATAAAAAATATAAATTATATTATCCACTGAAAAAATGTGTAAATGAATGTATTATTATATGCCAAAAAAATGAGTAAGGTTTACAAAATAACAGAAACACCCTATTAAATAGTTTCAAAATTTAAATTAAGTTATTAAATCATGATTAAAATCCATTTACAAAAACTCTTATTCTAAAAAAAAATTCAAAATCAACACTTAATGAAGAATATGAGATGTAAACATTTTGAGACGTCTAATAGCTAGTGCAGATGTACTAGCCAAAGGACTAGTCAAATGATTTAATGTGTTAAGGAAGAACGTGTTAAAAACTATTATGGTTTATGCACGACAAGGAAAAATTCGCATCACGAAAGAGGAATAGCAGTTTCAAGTCAAGAATCACCAAAAGGGGAAATTCACAGGACATTTGCTTAAAACCACAAAACAATGACCATATTGACAATATTTTATCGTTCTTAAAATAACGTGGGTTTCCCAAACACGTTCGTAACTAAAGCGTCTCTTTAGTTCGCTCTTAACTAACAAGAGATCCAGACCATCCGTTCACAGCAAACAACCTCTTTAAGATCCCGCTCGCTGCCGTCCGCTTTTGCAGCGCACACAATTCGCATGCGTTTTGAATGCACGCTTAGAATCACAGGCCACAAAACATGAAGTTGAGTGAAAAAAAATACAAAAATTTCAGGGAAAACAAAAATAATTAATTAAATAAATAAATATTCAGAAATACTATATACTTGATATATATATATATATATATATATATATATATATATATATATATATATATATATATATGCAGTATAATAAATATATTCAGTGTAAATACAGTAACACAGTAAATACAGTGCTTATTTCATGGGTAAATATTTGTGTTTAATTCACTGATTTTGAGTAACAGTGTAATATTTGAACATTATAATGTCACATTAATAATTTTATTAGGCTCTTTAATCCAATTAACTTACAATAATAAGAAAATGATCGTGTAATTACTTTTTATTAATGACAAATATAGCTGCACCTATATAATCTTATAAGGACTTGGAAAACAGTAAATCTTTCTTATGTTCAATTTCATCAAGCAAGATGAGGATTTCTTCCTTTGTGAATGCTGACTTCCGTGTCCTTTTCTCCTCCATGACCGACTGTCAGACTCCACATTGCCACATGCCAATTATTTTTTTTAGTATATTATTATTATATAGCACTAAGGCTAATTATTTATTCTTTTCATAATTATTTTATTCATGTAAACTTTCGTTGTTATATTTCAATAGGCTTATTGACACTCTGAATCACTTTATTTTAGAGTATGATGATAACAATGTCTTCAAAATATTGTATTTCAGTGTTGATTGGTTTAAACGAGTGACGTATAACCCCATAGCATCGATTTATGAACTACTAATGATTTAGCGAGGACGCGCTTGTCAAAGAAACTCTTCGTAAAGTTCCACTTAAGGCCCAGTCTAACGATTGTGTTTGGGAAACACACGTAACGAGAGAACGTTCGTTGCTTAAGAATCACTTAAACACACTCGTTAATCCTAAAATCAAACGTTATCGGGAAACCCACCGCAGATTGAGACGAACCTTCCATTTATAGGCATAGGCACTTTAAACGTTAGCTAAACTATCATAAAGTAATATTTTGAATAAAACACGACAAGCACCTCAGCGACATGTCTTGCATATTCGAATCTTAAGAAACGACTGATTATTTTAGCCGTCTTGGAAAGAATGTCGCACAAGGTTCAACGTAGAAAAGAAAACGCCGCAGTAGTCATACACAATATGACATAGCATTTTATTTTTCATTGATGTATATATTTTTAAGAAATATAGAGTTCTGAGAACTTACCACACAGATACCGACAAGTGAGTGTGTTGCAGATTCTGCTAGTGTCTTCAACTGCGAAAACAAGTCACGCAACCTAGTTTTCAGAAAACGAAAGCGAAAGAATAGACAAATTAGAAAGAAAAAAAAATCCTGAGTTCCTGGTACGACTGTTTTTCATCGCTTGGATTCAAAGTATAACCAACAATTATCAGACGCTTATTGAGCTAAACTAAATTGTATTTTATGTAGGGTACTGTCCAGTTGGAATTATATTACTTTTAAAGCTTTTTTTCGTGAGAGTGTGTCCTCAATCTAGCGCTGCAAGACATAACAGTTCTTGTTATACATAAATGACAAAGCAAATATGATTATAGCGACCGTTTCCTATCGGCTTCTAAATATTATTTCTGGTTGAGACCTACAACATCCACTGATCTGAAGCCATAGCTCTACAGTAATTTAGAATAGATTTCCCCTATAGGGTAAATCGATACATTTAAGAAGCTGAAATAAGAATACTTTGTAATAATGTCTAATGGTATGTTCGCCTTTTTCTAGTATATGATATTCGTAATTACATGTTCATAAATTACGTAAGATATCATTCCAGGTCACATTTCACAAGTGAAAAAGAAGGAAGGACTTTCACAGAAACAAAAGTGAAATTACACTATCAACTCTTGTCCACAGAAGTACGGTGACCATTCTAGAGGAGGAGAGCAATGGAGGACTCTTTCCCTTTCCCCATCTGGGTCGAGGGCGACTGGAACCCCGGTATCCCAAAGCTGAAAAACAAACTCAACATTTATTTTCAAAGTAAAAGGTCTAAAGGTGGTGACTGTTTGGTACAATATGAAGAATCAGACGGACAAAGAGCTGTTGTGTTGTTTAAGACCGAGGAAGGTAAGTACAATTTAGTGAGACGTGATTTTTTATTTTTAACAAAAACGATGTACATGCTCAATTTTAAATTGAATTTAGGTATATCAGGGTAATCTGTAAATACAGCTTCGAAGGCGTGTGTATTTACCTGACAACTGTTCTCAGCCAGAGGACTAACCCTGGAAATTTCTCAAAAATTAGTTGTGGCGAGCAGTGTAATCAAGTTTTCCTTTTAAAATTTTACCGGAAACTATATTACTTTCCTTGCAAAATTCGGGTTTCAAGTTTTGGAAAAAGTAATATGCGGATATTGTTTTTATTGTAAGTATATGATTTAGGGTTAAGTCAAGCGTTCATTTTCTGTCACGCATGCGCAGCAAGACGAAGAGTTCTTGAAAACCAAGGACATGAACTGAAACTTGGCCAAGACGTGCAGAAGTTGGTCGTCAGGTTGCCACCATCTCCAGAGGAGGAACGCACTGTATGTAATTAGTACAGGCAAAACAGACTGTAAACATGAACAGGGTATATCACAATTGTTGGTTATTGCCACAGCAAATGTCAGTGCAACCATGTTCCTGCAGAAACACAACTCCCAAAGACATTTTTTTCTACTTTTCCTTCCAAACAGGAGAACTTTTCAGAAACAGCAGATCAAACCTGTGAGTACTGGCCATTTGTTTCAAATTTGATACATAACCCAAACTGTCGTAGGAAAGGTTGTATTTTTGCATTATGTCACTTTTGCATATTTCTGACACTTGCAAGGCGAAGGTAAGAAAAAAGGGGCATGTGGTGATGGTAAAGATTTAAGTCTCAGTTATTGCATTAAAATTGGAAACAAACCACTATCTTAAAGCTTATTCAAGGTAATAATTATCATAATAATAATAGTAAGCTGACACAAGTTGTGCCCTTTAGCAGAAAAAAAAAACATGCATTAGAGTTCAAGAAAATTCGGAGGAATTATATTGTAATTTAATATCACATATAATGATCCTTTTCTCTCATCAGCATCAGTCGCAAAATTAGCAAACAAATGGAGAGTGCACTCGATATAGAGATTATTTAATAGTTATTAATAGTTATTTAATAGTTATTTTATTTTATAGTTTTAAATTAGTTTTTAAAGAATTATTAGTTATTATTTAATAGTTATTATTTAATAGATTATTAAATTATTTTTATAGTGTCATTTATCCAATCAGCTCCAATAAATAAATGGAGCTGATTTACTGCATATATGCTGCTGCACTGCATTACATACTTATTTTCTAGCATCCACTCGTGGCCTGGCAGAAGTGTTTGGTGAGGAAAGAGATAAGGTACCCTCCATGCAGACTGAGGAGGACAACAAGGACATGGACATGCTACAGGAGGAAGTAGATCCAGAGGCAGAGACAGTCTCTGTAGTGCTGGAAAATGTCCCAGGGAAAATGAGCAGAGAAACACTGGAGATGCTGGTGGAGAACATCAGTGATCTTTCTGTAGAATCTGAAGACTTTATTCTGGAGATCATTTCGGACATTAGTGTGGTTGTGGTGTCATTTAAGAGCAGCAAAGGTAAGGGTGACATTTTCAGTGAAGATGTTATATGGGGGGTGGAAGGGGGGTGTCTGCCCAAACACAAAGAAGGTTGGGTATCCAGCTGTTACATGATCTGTTCATTACAATAATAGTGGCCACATATCGTGGAATGGTGTTGTGTCTTGAGGATATTTTTGGTACCTGTATATCAGTTATTTCATTGGTAAAGGAGAAGTCGAGATGAGCTTCACCCATCACTGTAAACATGTTGAAAGGAAAGGAAATCAAGTCTTCTTCTTCTACTGGTTATTATTATTATTACTATTAGCAGTGTATTACTATTATAATACTATTAACAATAGTATTATGTGCCACAGAGGCTCTGACATGAACTTTTATACTTTTACAGAAGTGCATAATTTCCTTTCAAAGTGCTCATGCAACAGAATGTTCAAGAACAACAAATTGTCTGCCAGGGCCCTTGAAGTCACAACATGTGTGAAAGTTGACAAGCTACCCCTAAGTGCCAGCATTGAGTATCTTCAGCTATATTTTGAACGAGAAGGAGAATTAGAGGATATAAAAAGACTGGAAGAAGAACAATCCGCTCTCATAACTTTCAGAGATCACAAAGGTAATGTGCAATGATAACATTATTGAAAAAGGGATATACAATTGTATGTGTGATAATGATAAAAACCAATGTATATGAAAGTTTGTGACCTGCTGCTAATTTACATATGCTTTCCTTATTTTTTGTATGTCAGCTGTGATCAAAGTGAGGGAAAAACAGCATTCCATTCAGAAAACCTCTGTTGGAGTATATCCATATTATGAATCCCTGGGAACAGCTTTGTATGGTACAGAGAGACCCACACTGAAGTTGCCAGACTCATTTATTGAGAGAATGGATTCTGCGGTGTGGAAATACCTGCATGAGAAGAAGCAAGTTGAATTTATCAACAAAATAATGACTAAGCATTTCTGTACAGCAGATCTCCAAAGCCCTGAGGTGCTCATAAGCCCCTTACCCTCCTTGCTGAAGCAGAAAGGATTGAAGGCCAAGCACATAAATGACTGGAAGGAGAATGCTATCTCCACATTTCACCATGCCACCTCCAGGTTCCAGTCCTTTGAGTACAATATTCAGGCTTCTGTGTGGAAGGAATTGGAGATGGAAATTCATGGGAAGTTAACAAATGGCATCATTCTGGTGCCAGCCTTGGACAGAGGGGTTGTGACTCTAGCAGGCCAGGCGGAGGATGTCAGCAAACTCAAGGAATCCCTCATGGAGCTTGTGAGCAGAGTCACGAGCAGGCTAGAGAGGGAGAGGGACAGCATTACAGAGGAGACTTCTGTGGCACCTTCCCTCTACCACATTTTGCTACAGAATGGACTGCCACAGAGAATTGCTGTTGAGTACCCAGAGCTGGACATGACTTATGACCGAGAGGCAAAGAAGTTGATCCTCCGTGGCTTGTCCTCTGAGGTGTACAGTGTCAAGAGCAAGTTACTAGAGCAAATTGTGGCCATGAAACGGAAGGTGGTAGAGATTGATGAGAATGTGCTTGCATTCCTATGTGAGGTGGACAAAGAGGATCTCTCTAAGTGTTTGTTCATGTCGCAGGGGATTAATGCCACCTATGAAACAGATGACAGAAGAGTCCAGCTTCTTGGGGGTACAGACCAAGCCCTGTGTGAAGCAGAAAAGCAGTTAAAGACAGGGTTGGGGTTCTATCGTCTCAAAGTTGAAGACCTGAATGTGCTCAGTAATCCAGAATGGCAGGACTTAGTCACCAATTTAAAGAAAACCTTCAATTCCCCAATGAAGACTGTAACAGTCAACAGTGATACCAAACTAGAAGTTGTGGTGTCTGGCTTTCAAGATAAAGTTAACATAGTAGGAGGACAGCTGTCAGATTTCATGTTCAAAAACACAATAATCAAAGAAACTATGAGTGTTAAAGCAAAGGCTGTATTAAAATTCATTCAAGAGAACAAGAGAGAGACATGGTCAAAGGTTGTTGAAAAAGATGTTCAAATCAACTTCAATGATCAGACAAGTTCACCAAATATCTCAGTGTCTGGCCCCAGGGCTAACGTGATGAAGGTCAAGAGTTTATTGCAAGAAATTATTTCCTCTGCTCATTTTGATACTCTGAGGGTCACTAAGCCAGGGGCAAAAAAGTTCTTCAAGGACAAGCAGGATATGTACATTAGTGCAGCAGCCACTAAGAATGGGTGCATAGTCCAACTAGTGGATGAGGATTCGGTTGAAGGGTTTGGAGATGGCAAGTCTGTCTTCAAGCTGCAGGTGCCCAACGGAGTGACTATCGCTGTTTGCAAAGCTGACATCTGCCTGTATCCTGTCGATGCTGTGGTGAACGCAGCCAATGAACATCTAAGACATGAAGGTGGTCTGGCAAGTTCTATCCTAGAGGCTGCTGGCCCTGCACTGCAGCAGCAGTGTAACCGTCTCATTGCTGCTAAAGGTGCACTATCCCCAGGGGATGCCATTGTCACAGGGGCTGGCCACCTCCCCTGCAAGCATGTTATTCATGCTGTAGGACCCAGGTTTGACCAGTCAAACAGCCAGAGATCAGTTGGGATCCTCAAGCAGGCAGTGAAGCAGAGTCTAATGCTGGCAGAGGAGAACAGCTGCCTCTCTGTGGCACTTCCCGCTATCAGCTCTGGGAATATGGGCTTCCCGCTGGATTTGTGTGTTGACACAATCGTCCTTGCTGTCAGGGAGCATTGTGAGGACCGGTATGTGGAAAACACCCTAAAGAAGGTCTGCCTGGTTTCCAGTGATGACAAGAAGGTTCAGTCTATGGAGGATGCAATGCGAAAGGTCTTTGGTGACTTGATACATCCACAGATGGCTCTGGCCCAAGTCAGGCCTACAACTGACAAAAACAAGTTTGGTAAAGTGGAGAGTAGACAAGGCCTGGTGAGGGTGCAAGTAAAAGAGGGGCTGACTTTGACCCTGACAAAAGGGAATATACAGGATGCATCGGTGAGTGAAAACAATAGGGGCATGACAGTGACCTGTCTATTACAAATATACCTACAGTAGGTATTGGCAGAATTGGTATTTAGTTTTTCAGAAAGAAGCAGGGCACACTTTGATCAATGCTTTTTACTAGAATTAATTCAGTAAATGTAATGTTATTTTAATCTGGTGATAATTGTTTTATGAAAGTTATTTTGTACTGAAAGAGGAATAATAACATCTTTGAGAAAGTAAAACTGCAGAAGACATCACTACCAGAAATACCTCAGTTAAACAAACATCTTTGCCTCACTATGGGGTTGTGGATTGTACCTTTGCAAATAATATCTGTTGTACATGCCTATCTGTGATTCTTTTTCTCTCTCCAGACTGATGTTATTGTGAATACTTTGGGAAAGAACCTCAGTCTGGACGCTGGTGCTGTTTCCAAGGCCATTCTGAATGCAGCTGGGGCAGAGCTCCAGACCCTAGTTCAAGCAGAGGTGACAAATAGCAACCCAACAGAAGGAGAGGTCCTCATCACCAAGGGCTGTGGGCTGAAGAGCAAATATGTTTTCCATGCCATTGCTCCCCACTGGGACAAAGGAAAGGGCAAGGCAGAAAAGGTAAAATTCAGTTGGGTACTTGGTTTTTCCAAGGGAAGAACGGCATTCATAATCCGTGAAGTCCAGAGCCTATGCTTGTTTTGCATTCTTGCATTTGTTGTTTATTCTGTTTTCCCGCACAGCATGGTAATTTACTCAATTTGATTGTAAATTAATGGTAAATGTTGATGATAAAGTGCAAGACATGAAGCACGGGGAGATATTTAAATTATGTGAAAATGGACATGTAATGAGTAACTATGAAAATGATAAAGTAAATATGAAGTGCTACCCTCTATATTTTATGGCACAAGGAATATTGTAATCTTGCACATTTTCCACATAAACACCGGAAGTAATCCACACTGTGTTACTGATCACAGGAATTACAAGGTATCATGGAGGAGTGCCTGGAGCAAGCAGAAAAGCTTCAGCAGCAATCAATCAGCTTCTCAGCCATCGGTAGTGGAAACCTGGGGTTTCCTAAAAACATGGTGGCCTCCATGATGCTGGGCCAAGTGCTCAGATATAGCAGCACAAAGAAACCCAAACACCTACAGGACGTGGTAATCATTCTGCACCCCAGTGATGCTCTGACCTCTCAGGTAAGAGATAGTTTTGTGGAGCATTGTGATAAATAACTAACACGTCTCCCAGGTGCGTTTCCAGGCCTTATACGAAAGGAAAACTGAGAGCTTACAAATATTGATAGGGCCATGTGTAGCATTTCTGATAAGAAATTTTGCTAAATGGGGATATGTGTCTATATATTTTATACATATATTAATATCAAGTATTTTTGCTTTATTTTTTATTTCCTTGTTTGACCAACTAAGCTTGGTAATTGCTGCATTTGAATTGAATGGTTACTTTGCCTAACATTATGTAGTTTATACACTTTGTCACTTGCAGATATTAAAAATGATTGGTTTGTTTCCCCATAAGTAATTTATTGCTATTTTATTTTATCCTGTACCTGTGCTCTGTGGGTTAATCCCATTAAAATTTGTATTTTGTATTTGTTTTGTCATCATCTCAGTTTTTCATCTATCTTCTTGGGTTCTAGGGTGCTAGGATAACAATAGTTTAGGTCTCCTGAACCCAAAGTGGTGCAAACACTGGATAAACCCTTCAAATACAAGTATTTGTGCAAATAAAAACATTAAAAAGACCTGCCAAGATCATAGTACCTCAAAGAATCTACTGCAGACCTATTTCCTTCCCCCCAAAAAAAGCACAAACGAAATGTAAACACAATTATCAAGAATGAGTTATTCTGGTATATGAAAGAATATTGTCATGTATGTATTTCTGTCACTAGGCATTTACTGATGAATTTAATAAGACATTCAAGGGCAATTCAACTGCTGGGACAGCACAGCCTGGAAAAGGTGATTGTTATCTTGCTTCTCACTTGGTTTGCCAAATAGTTTGGGAGTACTATGTTTTGATTTGGCCTCTTTGATGTTCCTCTCAGTTCATTCTTGTCCTTTTCTTGTCAGGTTCCTTTTCAAAGGTTTCTTCATCAAAGCAAGGGCATGAGGTGCAAGTGGGAGGAGTACTGTTCCAAGTTGTTATGGGCGATATCACCAAGGAGACCACTGATGTCATTGTGAACTCCTCCAATGCTGACTTCTCTCTTAGATCAGGTCTTGTTTGGCTAGTGGGTCATTTCTGCAGTTTGGTACAAGATATTTGCATGGCAGATGGTTGTGTGGGCATAAAAATATTTTTTTACAATGACAAGATTTCTTTAGTGTGAGTGTTTTTACATGTAGCATATGCAAAATACGAGGAGTGCAAGTTATTTGATTGACCATGTTTATTTGTCTGTCTGTCTGTCTGCAAAGTGGTAAGATACTGGATAGGCATGGATGTAATGTACATTACTGTGTTTGGGATAAGTCAAAAATGATTGTGATGAATGTTAAGGCTTCTGTAACAACTTCCATAACAACTGCTAGTGGTGATGGATGCATGCATTTTACTGAATGATACTTTTGCTAACTGTCTTCCAGCCTTTGCTAGAATGAAGGAATGGCCATATTGATCTGACTTCCATATCTCGAACATTAATCACTTATATGCTGAAGAATGGGTATTGAAATCAGTCTTTGTTGATGTAATTTCCAGGTGTCTCAAAGGCCATTATGGATGCAGCTGGGCAGACTGTAGATGCAGAATGCAAGCAGCTAGGTAAGCTTTTCAGTACTTCTTTGTCACTCACCATGAATTTTAATTGTATTCTGTGCAATATAAGCAACACTGTTGAATGTTGATCATGCAGTAATATTCAATGACTGTTTTTCTACAAAAGTCCTAGTGTAACTAGTTGTAATGCATTCAATGGTTGTTTACTGCCTACTTACATTGCTGAGAATGATGGCAAAAAAATTGTATTCAATTATCAGTTCTTGAAGGAAGTGGGGTCATTAATGGCCACACGTTAGGAATGACAAGGTGGCATGCCCCGGTGGCTCAGCTGGTAGAGCACATGCCATGTAAGGCCTTGGCCTTACCACAGCAGCCCAGGTTTGAATCTAGCCTGGGCCCTTTGCTGCATGTCCTCTCCCCTCTCTCTCTCCTGCATTTCCTGTCTACCTCTCCACTGTAACTGTCAAATAAAGTAGAAAAATCCCAAAAAAATATCTTTTAAAAAAAAAGGAATGACCAGGTGTTCTGTGCTGCAGGTGGCCAGCTCAACAAAGGCATGATAACAACCCAGTCAGGCAACCTCAAGTGCAAGAAGATTGTTCACATTGTGGGCCAGAGTGATGTTGGTGCAATCACGAAGTCTGTCAAAGCGGTGCTTGAGAGGTGCACCCAGAACAAATTTACCTCTGTCTCATTCCCTGCGCTCGGAACAGGTATGCAGTAAAATAAGACAAGTTATCCATTGTAGAGGTTCCCAGACTCTGTTCTGGGGTACCCTTGTGCATGCTGTTCTTCATTCAACCCAGATTGAAATTATTGATGTGTAACAGGGTGTTGTTTTCATCCAATACAACTATAATATTTCATGTTAGATCAACATGTAATTCTGACATTATATCAGAAACATATATTCATGTCACAAATTATGCATTTGGATTGGATTAAATTCATATGGCACAGTATTGGCTTATGCCATTCCTCTATACCAAAAATAATAAAAATCAGCATGGCACTTTCAGCAAATGATTACAGGCCATTAGCTTGTCTAAACATGCAGCTGTGATCTGTCAGTTGAAGAGTATTGTGTAAGCAGCCTTCCAAAAAGAACAAATTTGAAGATTGGCTTGGATTTAAGCACTGAGGGCTTCTGCAAAGACAAAGAGTTCAGTGATGAGCCAAAACTGGATTGCGCTGAAATTGGTTGAAGGACATCATAGTTAAATGTATCATAGTTAAATGCATGTTTTTAATGAACCAACAATTATAGTTCATTATATGACTTGATGGAATGAAAACCTGCATATCCATTAATATTTCAGGATGGAAACTCCCTATGGCCACTGCATGATCATGTGCTAAAGCAATGCCCTAATAATTATGAGATCTGCATGTACTCGTTTTTAATAGAGCTTAGTACAATATGCATTTTTAATAAATACCTTTAAAACAGAGCCGTCATGTGATATTAATTATTGATAAGTAATTGACCTTATCAAGTTGGTAAAAACATATGATAACAAATGGCTGTACCAATTTAATGGCTTTAAAACCTTGACATTTTTGAAGTCTCTCTCCTACATATGCAAAATTCACGTATTCAAATTTTGAAATATTTTTTCACTCATATTCAATTCTGGATGATCTCTTCTGCAGGTCAGGGTGGGGTAAATCCCTCCCAGGTGGCCGATGCCATGCTGGATGCATTAGCAGACATCACGCAGCAGAACCCCACCACATCACTGAAGTTGGTCAGAGTGGTCATCTTCCAGGCACCCATGTTAGTTAACTTCTGCAGCAGCATGCAGAAGAGAGAGGGAATGGTGACGCAAAAGAAGGAGACCTTTTTGGCCAAGTTTAAATGTATGAATAAACTACCAAAAGTCTTAGGGCTGTCATTCAGAATTTAGAATTGAATCCATGCTTGAATATTTAAAACTAGTTTCTGAACTATAAATAGTCAATATATGTGCAGATTTGAAAAAGAAAGACAAAAATTAAAACAAATTCTAAAAATTTACTTGTAATAACAATTAAAAAAGAGAATTAGTGAATGAAAATGTAGCAGCAACTTTTAAAGTAAAAGAATTGCAACAATAAAAAAGGTATGCATCTTTCAAAGTACAATGAAGTTCAGGTCCTCAGAAAGCTATCTTTAGATAAATATTAATTGTGCTGACAAATTCCCTTTGAAATTAGTATCTAGAATCAGAGCTTTCGAGAGAGTATGCCACAACAATTAAGCACTTCATAATTTTCAAATTACCTGAAACTCTTATTGTATGTATTCTTACACAGAGATTAGGTTGTGGCATAGGGAAAATATACATGTTTTATCAAGAAAACAAACATTTTAATTACATTGTATTCGCCTGGTTTCACTTGTGAATTCAGATTAGAAAGCTAAATTAAAATGAAAACTACTTGCCCCTTTCTCTACAGCATTTTGGAAAGGAAGTGAAAAGGAAGACAAAAAAACGCCAAAGAATTTCAGGCAGGAGGGTGAAGTGTTGGACGCAGCAGTCATCCATTTGTGTGGGGGTTCACAGGCTGATGTGGAGCACACCAAGCGCTGGATTGAGGAACAGTTCCTGCAAGAGCTGGCCTTCCAAACAGTCACAGATGAGGCCATTCTTGACCTGTCAGAGGAGGACCACCGGAAGATCCAGGAGCTGCAGCAGAAGCTCCAGGTTAGTGTGAAGCTTGAAGAGGGTGACCTGGAACCCTCCATTACGGTAGAGGGGCTCAGTCGGGATGTCCTGAAGGCTGTTGGTCACATCCAGAACATGATCAAGAAGGCCCGGGACAAAGCAACCAAGACGCGGGATGCAGAGCTAACCAGAAACCTGGTGGAGTGGCAGTACCAGCAGGGGAGCCAGTTCCTACCATTTGATAGCCTGATCAACCTCCAGCTGGAGCAGGCGCTGGGTACCCAGCAGCCAGATATCAACATCACCATCCAGGGCATGCCCTACAAAGTCTCCCTGCCTGATGGGCCTGCTGTGGACAGTGGCGGCAACAAGCTGCAAATTAAACGCATAAACAAGCTAGAAGGTACTGCTCTAACTTGAAAAATTAATTACACAATGGTTAAATAGGAATGCAGAGCATTAAGCCTATGATATATGCTGCTGGATTATACTAATATAGGATATAATCAAGATTATTCCATTTGTACAGTGCTTGCAGGGGTATCGAAATATATGGTTTTGATGCAGTCATGTTTAACAGGATTTTTTTTCAGCCCAAGAATCAGAGAGCCTTCCAAAGCATTGGGTTGCAATGAAGGCAAATGAGCAATGTACGATGATTGAGCTGCAAGCTGGAACACCAGAGCACAATGAAATCCAGGGCTTATTCAAAGCAACCTGTCCAAGACAGGTCTTAAAGGTATCCATTAAATTTCTCCTCCAATTATACCATAGAGATGCACCTGTACACACACACAAACTAACTGAGCAGTAACTCTGAACATTCTATTTGTGTATAGATTTGTGTATATTGTTCTGCTTGGTTTCCCCCCCTCAAAAGTTCTTCTTTTATTTTCCAGCCATGAACCTTAGTTTAATTAACCAGTAACCAAACCAGCAACAAGATATTGTTGAGAATGTGATGTCAAAATACTTGTTGAGAACTTGTTTGCATTTGTCAAATGGCAAAAATTATACACTAACCTGTGTTCTCAAAACTAGAAATACTTCGAACTATTAATGGCAAGATTAAACTTTTTGGGTGATTATGACACTAGCAAGGGATGATTGCTCATATGGCCTTGAGCAATGTTAATTAATAGCTGCGATAGACTATGCATTGAAAATATGTTTTTATTGTGCTAATGGAGACACTTTGGTTCATTATGCTATGCATTTGAAAATTTCTCTTAACAGTCTTGTATCTTCTTTACAAACATGAATTATGGGGGAGAGGTCATTTAAAACTTCATGACAAAACTAATAATGACAAAAGTGGAAGACTGTTTTCTGAAACACCCTATCAATTAAAATTATAGCAAGATCCTTAATTCAGCCGTTTGCCATGTTACCCTTCCCATGCATAGATTGAAAGGGTGCAGAACCTCTGCCTGTGGAAGAACTTTCAAATCTTGAAGCAAAACATGGATTTGAAGAATAAACACCAGAATAATGAGAGGAGGTTGTTCCATGGGACCAGTGCACCCACAATACAGCACATCAACCTTCGTGGTTTCAACCGCAGCTACGCTGGAAAAAACGGTACTGCTTACTTGGTTAAATTCATTTCTGTTTCGCAAAGTGCCCTTTCTTACACATTTTTACAGAATGTATTTTTATGTTGTTTGCATTGCAGCTGCAGCCTACGGGAATGGAACCTATTTTGCTGTTGCAGCCAGCTACTCTGCCAGTAACACATACTCTGTGCCTGATGTCCAGGGACAGAAGTACATGTATCTTTGCAGAGTGCTGACAGGTGATTTCACAAGAGGGGCAGGTGGAATGATCGTCCCACCAGCCAAGAGCAACACTTCCCCAGAACTCTATGACAGCGTGACTGATAACACTGGAAACCCCTCCATGTTCATCATCTTCAATGACATCCAGGCTTATCCAGAGTACTTGATCACTTTCCGCTAATTTTGTTGCAAAAAAAGCAGTGGTTATGTTTTACAATATACTGACACTGCCTGACTGGAGTATTTAACAGAAATGTCTTTCAGAAATTCACCTGGTTTACTGTATTTACTGGTTGGCAGTGCTGATTTTTCCACCTTTAAAAATAACGTTTTAAATGGAGCTTTGAACTGATAACTAATTCTCAATTTTCTGTGTATGTATATAGTGTCAAAACCAATCTTCCTGAGGTATTTGCAATTATAAAATAAAATCTGTGAAATCATAATTTTGTTTGTTTTATCTTTATTTCTATTGGTTGTGGCAATATAGAAAAATCACAATTTTAGGTTAGCAGAATTCAGTTATTGACCCATAATTTTCTTTTGGAAACATAATCCTTGTTGACATTGAAGTTTGTCCCCATTTCTTGCTCAAAAAGCTATTTTGAAGCATTATTCTGAAGCTATTTTGCTCAACAAAGTAACAACAGCGAAGCAAGGCTCGAGCCAATGCAATAATCTCCACCTACGGAGGGTGCAGGGTAATGCAGTCAGCCTTCCTCTGTGAGCTCAACTTTGCCAGAGACATTGAGGCAATGTTATTGCAGTGCATTGAGGATGGCATGCATTTGTAAGGAATGTCCCTCTCCATCTCACTTGCTCTCTTTCACAATTCTACTCTTTACCATCTTTTTCCCCGCTCTGTCCTTTGCCCAAAGGACACTGGCTTACTGACAGAGCTCTCTGACATCTCAGGACAGAACTGAGAGGGCAAGGTTTGGGTTGGTCGCTTTTGGGTGTGCAGGGACTCATGCAATCATTTCTTGGCAACAGTGGAGCGGGCGCGGTTCAGGCGCTCCAGAAGGGCGCGGTCAGTGGTGGGTGAGCAGCGGGAGAGGACCAGGCTTATCTCCCCCTCGTTACGCCTCTCTATGGCCACATCTGCTGCCCCCTCCAGCTCCCTGAGGTGGAGAAATGTATAAAATCAACAATTCTGCCAAATTCAGGATGTGATTGTTCACCAAATGAGGTCTTGAGATTGTCTTTAAAGGTCTTAACTTCTAACACTGATACTTTCATTAAATTCCCAGTTGTATTTATATGCCTGTCTCACCACTGCTACATTCTCTTAATTCAGGAGTGCATAGAGAACAGTTCTTTTCACTCAACAGTCCACCTGCTGAGCATTTTAGCAGCAACTATCAAAATGAAAGACAAACACATCCAAAACAATTGAGAACAAAAAGTACAGAAATCTGATCAGCAACAGCAGTAAAGTGCGCTTAAAACATTTTTACAGCACTAATATAAATAACTAAACAGTCCCATAATCCAGATATAAGCTGGATATAAGGTGCTACACTGTTTCACTTTGTGTGCAGCTGGCAAACTGCTGGTGCTGACAAGTTAGGGTGTTCCTTTTTATATTGATATTTTTTTCCTGTTCCTCCAATTTTTCCCCAACCCAAACTCAACCGAACTTGTTGACTGCAACGCAGCACTCCCTCTGCTGGCTTTGGGAGGAGAGGATGAGCATGTGACTCCTCTGATTCACGTGATGACAATTCTCGCTTCTATACACACTAGCCACACCACTAATCGCACACTGACTATGATGTCGGAGGATGACGTAGTCAGCGTACCCTCAGTTCATGCCGCCACAGGTGCCCAGCATGACCAGAGAGGGCGCTATGGTGATGAGACCAACAAACTTGGCCAGTTTACCCCCATCATCCCTGGGGAGCCTGGGGATGATGGGGACCTCTGACCACAGCCGGCAATGGCAAGACCGGGATTCGAACACCCGATCTCAGGGCTCTCAGGGTGTTCCTTTTTGAGACAGAGGTAATCAGCTCCATGCAGCACCATTTTACAGCCAACTGTATGCTTCCCATTGGTGAAGTTTTTTACATGAGTGTGTTCATCAGATACAAGTGATGCACAGGACTAGTACACTGAAGGCACAAAAACACTTACCCTACAGCTAAGTGTGCTTTCACTCTTTGCTCTGGGGTCACCTTGGAAACATACTTCTTGGCCTCGTATTTATTGCGGTGTTTCACACAGACCTCCACAAAGGGCTAATGGAGATGGACAAGAGAAGGGGAAATGTGTTTCTATATAGCACATGGCTGCTTCAGAACCAAACATTCTGAATGTGGATGGAGGTGATGTCGTACCAGGTACCCAATGGGGGACTTCTTGCTCTTGGCAAATTTCTCCAGTTCATCCCAGTCCTCTTTCTCTGCCAAGGCTGTCAGTTTCAACCACCAGTACCTATGCCAACAGACACAGGCACTCTTAATCCACTTTACAGGGATACCCTGAAGTCTCCACCTAACTTCATTCAACAGTAGTCTGACTTAACTTGGTCAAATGCCACTCTTTTTGTATTCTATTTATAGACAACATCCAATCATCCCTGTTGGTTGAAACATATCACATAGACCCTTAAGGCCAATCAAAACACCACTGCATATTGCTAATATACAGAAGAGAAGAAAACCTGGTCTATGCTATGAATTCCCCGAAACCTTTCCCAGGCTCCCCTACCTCTTGTCAGGGACACGGAAGTCCTTGTACAGCTGCTCTGCCTGCTTGTGGAGGCCTGCAGTGAGCAGGCAATGCATGGTGTCCTGCAGGGAGCTGCCCAGAACGCGCTCTCCCTTCTCCTCTTCCACTCGCCGCTGGAACCGCAGGAGGCGCATCTCCTCCTCTGTGGCCTGGGAGAGGAGCCCAAAGGCAGTCCACTGAACTAGTGCAGCATGCCCAGATCTCGAACCTCACAGCCAACCACCTGCTCTCATCTCACTGATACAGAGTCTAATGTAAGGCCTTGTACCCAGAACGATACCAGTTAAAATTCTGTGCTGGGCCCTGTGTTTGGGTCAATCTGACAAAAGTCTATACGTATGAATGTATAACATGCAAAATATGTATATGTAGGCCCTGAATAAGGACAGTTTGTCAAGATAATACATAATGACAACGGTACATTCACAAGAGCCACTATCATGCCTGTTCTCTGTGTGTGTTAGCCCCACAGAAGATACAGTTCACTCAAAACCATTGTAAAAATAGCCTGTTGTTTTGAAACCTCTTACATCATTGTAAAAGTATGATTGGAACTTGTGAAGGATACAGATGCAAAAAAAGGCAGACATATCTAGGATTTTGAGGCACCAAGAGGACAACAACCCCCTCATCTAGCCTTCCTCCTGCACTTCCCAGGGTCCAACCACCCCTTACGTCAGGTCTGCCTCACCTTTGCTGCAAATTCATTCTTTGCTTTGTTGTACTCATCCACAGCACTCTGGAGAAGAGCCATACGGGCCTCCAGCTTCTGTGAACACACATACATACACCTTTAAAAACACAGGTGCAAGATTCAAAAAATACAGCTGAGCAGATACTAAGGTTATATTATTCAACTTCGCAGACTACATTGTGATGAGCTGACCAGGAATTTCCCTCAGCTGAAAGCTCCCCTAACCAGTTTTGTTTTGGTGTACTCACCCCCTCCTGGTAACTGGCTCTGACGTAGAAGTTTCCTAGCTCTTGGTGATCATCATCCTGATTAAAGAGGTCCTTCAGAGTGTCCTGCTCCTGGTATTTACAGAACTGAGACACAAACACACACACACAGTGAACTTATATAAACCATGAAAGAAAAAGAAAAAGAAAAAAAATCATAGAGGATCAAATATTCTCCTGACTATACTGAGGCAGACCACAAACAGTATAACAGAGCTTTCTCTTTCTCTCTTCACATCCACATACATGCGTCATTCCCACATGAGCTAGAGGGGCACGCAGGTCACCCTGGGGGGTGGGGCAGTGTAACTAACCTGTCGGTATAGACTCAGAGCAACTGGCTGGTTTCGCAGGGTCATGAAGAAATCTCCTCGATTCATTTCATTCTTTAGGTATGTGACCACTGTGTACACTGAGGCAAAGGGAGGAAGATGAGCTTCAGTAGAACAGTGTCAGTTGCTACCTGCTTCAGACATTTTGAGTATGAATTAGTGTTCATGCGATGCACTTGGGTCAGCGGCAGTAATGGCCAGGAGCTGTATTACCAGAGTAAAAATCTGGATGAATATTTGGATGAATGTGCTGTTCTCTGAACAGCGTTACAATTTGTAAGCTGGGAATGTAAGTAAAGTGTTTTTTTAGAGATTTAGAGCTTTATGTTTAAGATAGTATGCTATACCTAAGTCAGTGTCTCCGCTCTCGATGGCTTTGCTCAGGGCCAGTTGGCTTCTCTTCATTTTCAGCAGCAATGGTACTTGCTCCCCAGAGCGAGGCTCAAACTCCAGGAGCTAAGAGAGTGAGAGGAAAAGGGAGAGAGGGCAGAGAGGGAAATAAGCATAAGAGCACAGTATAGATTGAGTATTGGAGGCCTCCATATGTCCATGAATGCTGTGAGCTTAATGAGAGCAGAGGTGGTACCTTGATGGCCAGCTCTGTCCTGCCACACTCGTAAGCCCTGGCTGCAATCTCAGAGTATGAAATCCCTGCAGCCTCACCCAGCTTCAGACTGATTGCTCGGGCAATGACCTCATCTGCCTCCTCCTTCTGCTGGACCTGGGAAGCATACCCAGCAGCAGAGCAGGATGTTATTGAGCCAAGCGTACACATGCACCCACGCACACGCACGCACTCACATTCACCCAGGGGCACTGCAGGGTATGTGTGAGCCATACATATGTGTGTATATGTTTATATGTTTACAAACATATACACATGCACACACAATGATCAAAAATATCTCTCTTTTATGAAAGGGTGCATGTATTTATGTACTCATGCTTGCAACTGCTTTTCCTCCGGCAGCATGAGTGTGTCCGTATTATGTAGCTTGCTATAATATGTGTGTGTAAACAGACAATTGTAGGTGTTCATGTGCATGTCTGTGATGTTGCAGGAATTTCTGTATAACCATGAGTGAGTGAGAGTATAAATGTGGGTGTGTGGTATATTTGATGATGTAATCTGTTAGTAACTGTTTGTGTGCCAATGGTTTGCATGTTGCTGTAGTATTTGTGTTAGTGATGTGCAGTACTTGAATGAACAGTCATTTCTGATTGACTCTTTTAAGCAAGTCATAAATGCCAATTCACCACCACAGCCGAGTCATCCCTACATTATTTCCATTTAGTGTCATTAACAAAATAGTCTGACTGTATGCAACTCAGCTCAATAAGTGCAGACATTCCAAAAACTGTATCAGCACACACTCATTATATCAACCTCTACATTGTATCATTTCCTTCATCATTCAGTGTATCAGAACCTATCACTCAAGGCATTCAAGTTGAGCTTTCAAGTAACATTCTCAGAAATCATAGCACTGTGTTTTTGTGTCCCTTAACACTCTTTCCTTGTTCTGTCTGCCAAAACAGAATATTTATGCTTTTATTAATATTAATCATTTATCTATATTTCCTTGCTTGTCCAATTGTTTGTGGTAAAGTTTAGCTTGCGTGCGTGTAGCCAAGTATATTTGCACTGCCTTTTAGTTGCAGTAACTGTGGGCAAGTTAGCTGTGAGAAGAGCAAGGCCACCACAAGAATCATGACCAGACATTAGAAGAGGCAAAATAATTAAGAATAGAAAAGTTTTTTTCCCAGTATCTGCAACTATTCAAAGACATTGGCATATTGAAAAGAGGCAAAATGCTCACTGTTAATATAAGTTTGGGTGAGTTACTGTGTGCATGTCTGATATGTGTTGCTGTAGCATCATTGTAAATGCCTCACCTTGCAACAGGCCCAATGTTTCAGCACCCTGCTCACTCCCTGGTACTCTGGTGTCTTCAGATAGCGGCAGATCTCTATGGCCAGAGGATAAAGCTTACGGTACACCAGCCTATACGTTTGTGAGTGACAGAGTGAGAGAAATAGAAATATAGAGAGATAGAATGATATTGAGATATAGAGAGAAGGGGCACAAAATGAGATTGGAAACCTTTACCCAAGTAACATTTATCTACATTATTCAAAAGTCTGCATATGAAAGAGTGTAAATCCAATGTTGCATGACCAGTATGTTGAAATCCACCCATACTGTATCATACTTATTCAAAGGCTTATCTTACCTGTCAATCAGCACCTGTACTGTCATCTGCTTGTACCTGAAGAAGAAGTTGAGGACTGGCTTTGCCTGTACATTCAGCCTGCTCTGGTAATTTGGTTTACATGTCTGTGTGTTCTCTCACACTGTGAAGAAAACGGATAGCATCTTTGTGTATGTATGTATGTGTTTCATTTCACAGTGTAAATGATACTGGTTGTATATGTTAAATGTACTGTTACACTCAAAGTATTTGTTAAAATGCTGAAGATACTAAGAGGGTGTGTTCTCTCAGAGTCTAAAGCAGCTGTTCTCAAACTCAGTCAGACATTTTAGTTTTCATTAAAACCACAGTTGAAACCCTTAAGCTGTAAATGTACATACAGTTAATTCTTCTGTAGCCACTTTTAATGTCTATTGAAGGATGATTTAATGATTTATGGGTGCCATGAAACAAATGTCCCACATTCACTTTAGGACTGGAAATAATTTTGGTGGGCAAATGAGGACATCTTCCATCTGGGAAAAATGAACCATGATGCCACTGTGCTCAGCATAACATCTCTCCTTTCTGAGGTCATACAAGATCCTATGGTGCTTACAAGAAACAGTAGGGCATCCCACTGTGTTCTGAAAAAAAATTACAAACTGGCTTTTAAAATGTGCCACCTAACCCCGTGCAATAGATTTCACCCTCTCCATCCCAGCTGATATGTGACCATCATTCTTCTTTAAAACAGAGGCTGTGCATCATCCACATGTGTCCTACATTTTGGCAGTGGCTATGGTGTTCATTGAACATGAAGATTTTAAAATGCATGTTTGGCTGAGTATGAGAAGGAAGATAATAGCTGCAACAAAACACACAAATTTCACTACTTATTTCTGATCTTCTTACCTCCCAAAACAAGGATATTAAAAATGAGAAAAATCAGTCCTCAGGACTGGGAATTGCAAACCCCTCATTTACAGGATCCTTGGAGTTAGACTCCCTGTTACCTTTTTTAAAAAGGATACTGGGGTTGCGTAAGAGGGATTCCCACCGTGTAGTCTCTCACTGCGTTGAGGACGCGCAGGTCTCGACACATACTGACAAACTGCTCTGGAGGGAAGTTACTCAGGAAGCACTTTCCGAAGGATGCTGCCTGCAGTATTCCAACAGACAGAAAGACTTGTGTGTTTTCAGAGCTATGGGCCCTTTCACCCCATACTACACTTTTCTGTTTCTCTCCATTAATCGCTCAGTTCTTCTACTGCACTTCATCCACCTATCGCTGTGCCATCATCTTCCTGTCACAGTCCAACAGTTTTCAATCTCTGCTCTTCCTCTACTTTTCTTCTCTGTACCCTTCCCTCCCTCCCCCTCACTCCCTCTCCCTTACATCCCTCAGTTCCTCCCTCCCATTCCTTCCATTCCTCTAGCATGCTTTCTTGCACACAGCCTCATGCACTCTTATCCCCCCCACTTTAAATCTTCTTACCCTTAGCAGAGTTTTCTGAGTCTCGGGTTCATGTTCGTACCCAGCTGCCTCCACACACTGTCTAACGGCCTCTCCCAGTAGACTCTGCTCTTTAATCTCACGCAAATACTCGTCTGCCTTCTGACTCTCTTTCTGTTTGGAGAGAGACATGCCCATGCACACATTAATAAAAATTACACACTAGCATTGTTGAAGATTTTACATGGATATAGGGATGCTACCTAGTGAAAATAAAGAAAAGACCAACTTCAAATGCAGCCAGAAAATGGCACCTCAAAGGAGAATATATTTCACTTTGGCTGGGGACATGCCTTCAAAGGACAAGTATGCTTCCTTTGAAGACAGATGCCTTGGTTTCTGAATTGTGCACCAATATCCTTGATTGCACCCACACAAATGAACTGACACTACAGCAACGCAGATACCAACACACACACAGACACAGACACAGACACACCTCATACTCCTTGTGAGCCTCCAGTAGTAGGGCACCAGGAGCCATGGAGGCAATCTTGAATATCTCCTCACATGCCGCTGGATACAACACACAGAACAGCGAGCACAATATATTTTAGTGTTAGTATCATGTGTACTATGATTGTCTATGTTCTGCTTCTTGTTATTCAACTGGCATATGCCAGCTGAATAACATGCATGGGGTGTAATTGATTCATGCATGGGGTGTAATTGATTCATTAGCCCTAGTGATGACTAAGTATTCAACTGCTCTCCATGATGCCAGTGTATCAGTGTAAGTAAAGCATTGAAATAAGTGTTAACAGAGCATTGTTTGTGATTACAGTTCTTTATCTCAGTGATGACAGACTACAAATGTGACTAAAACAAACTTGGTGATGGCAGGGTAACAGCATGATTTAACCATTACTGTTACACATGACAGTCTCACTTTGTGTACTGTGGGGATGGTTGGTGACTGACCAGGGACTTCCTGCAGCAGCTCATGGTGAGTCCCGCTAACAATCCTCACACCGTCCAGCTCCGGAACCAACACTGACTCATCATCCAGGTGATATCCGCATGGAAGGTCAAGGTCAGTGACCACAACTGATTGGGACCGTTAGCACCCACTAGTTTTTGTGTTGGACCAGGTCAGAACCACACCATTGTTTGTCCCAGTAAAACCTGCTCCTATACAAAGACTTCATCACTAACTGAAATACTGAAAATTACTGAACGAGTTTGTTCTGGGAGAACTATGACTTGGGGGACAATTACAGAGGATCAAATATGGTCAGACCACCACAATCCTTTGGGGCAGGATACTGGATGGTGTCTTTACACTCTCCTGCAACAAGGAGATGTCGGTCCCACATGATCACCACTGAGGGCTGGTGGCTCTTGGGTCTGCGACACCTGAGCATCAGACAAGTTCAAGTGATAACATCGCACTTAACATTTTGATGCTTTATTCTTGTATTGTTTTGATACAGTTGTGTTTTTACAACATAAATGAAAAAAAAAACCTCAACCCACATAAATGTGCATGTGATCATTATTGAATATATCTACATACCAGGCCATTTGTTTGGGTGGGGTCCTAACCTTCGTTTCCACCTCACTAAGTTTGTCCTGTAAGAACAACATTCATTAGTTACATTTTTATTGTTACTTACTTTCTCAACTCAATTAAATGGCTTGACAGGTTAAGAATATGACAAGACAATTAATGTTAAAAATGTGGGGAAAATTCCTCTCACTTTTAGATTAGCCGAGCCCATCCACACATGTCCAGAGTCAGTGAAAAGGGCCAGGTACTTGTAGCTGAACGAAACAGCCATATGGACAATGCTGGTGGCCTGGGGGGAGAGCCCTGGTGGGGTCTAGAACACACACACAAACACACATATACTCATTGCTGTCTTTTTGGATTAGAGTGCGGTTTGAGAAGAGCAGGCTTTCCTAGGAGTTCTGAATGTGTCTCATGTGTTACCATTTAATTATTACTGAGTTAAACTGATCAAATAAAGCTCTTCCTTCTTCCCAATCCAAAATTCTGCTCACCACTAAAATACAAGCCGTGTTGTCCAGTATATAGAGCTCTGCCCCACTGGCTAGCAAAACCTTGCTCTGCCTGTCCTGAGTCAGTACTGCCCAACACGTTGGTGCTCCCTGTAGCCCTGGAGGAATAATAAAAATAAATCACAAAAAATTGCACAACACATTGTACTGCACGCCTCAACTCACAGACATGCAAACTTTTTTGAAGTTCTAAAACATGCATTTTACAATTGACTTATATTTACATTAAGATCAAGTTGTAATCAGCTAAGGATTTAAAAAAATATATACCCAGAACTTTACAGAAGCAGCATACTCAACCATATATATATATATATATATACATATATGTATATATATTAAAAAACCTACCTGGAACCTCTGGCAGGCGCCTAAGCTTCAGATCATCAATGTTTGACGCCAAGGTGAATCGGAATGCACCGGTGACAATAGCAACCCCAGTACCGTAGGGTGAGTGGAAAACCTTGGCTTCCATTACGTGATTCTGAAGTACTTCCTGTCAATTTACACACAAATAGGGAGAGTAAAAAACCAAATAACTGTACATGGCTTTAGAATGTGATGAAAGGGTCTGTTGGTTCATGTGAGTGTGCAGACATATATACAAGTAAGTATATATGCCTGTGCGCTGTGAGTTTGTCTGACTGTGAGTGGCATTGTATGAATTAGTGTAGTATGAAAGGGCCAGTGGTTGCCTTTTTGAACAATGAGTATGCAGAGTGATTTCATTTGTAAATGAGAATACTATCTCTGTATGTGCAGAATGTTTCTATGTATATCCTCACATTCCCCATGCTGAAATGCCTCTTGAATCCTCCAAATAGGTCATAGATGAGCACAGTGCCATCCTCTTGCACGCACAGCAGGTCATCACTTACTGTCCAGCCGAGTTGCTTTACGGGGCCACTCTTCCACTGTGGACACAAAGAGACCATTAACTTCCTGCCAACCTGCTAATCACTGCTGATCATCTACAACTCCTTCTCAATATACACAATCAGTGGATGGGTCCCTGACAACTCAAAACTAGTTCAACTGTAGTCAACAAAGATCAGAGCTGGGAAACTCAACAATTCCTAATCTGGACACACAAGTGGACACAAATGCAAGAATGCATGCATGCATGCACACACATCGACACACCAAACACACATAAGCTATGGGTTTAATTTCATATAACCCCCAGGTTCATATTATTAACCAGCACAGAGTCAACGAAATGCCCCCTTAAATATAATCACAGAAAGGCAGATAAAAGGCTTACAGGGAAGCTGGCCATGGAGATGCCGGATGAGGAGTAGATTTCGAGCTGAGGCCGCGCACTTGGGGAGCGTCGCTGTGGCTCCTTCAACAAAGCTGCAGGCAAAGTGAGACAAGCCTTATAAACTGCATTTTTGCACTGATCGATTGGTTCTGCTGCTCTGGATGCAGACCTGTCTATATGAAGACACGCTTCCCTACTACGGTAAACTCACCGATCGGGCCCCCGTAGGGAGCAGCTGCGAACAGACAGTCTCTGAGCCCGTCTCTTAGGTTCCATGACATTTGGTAAAGCTCAATCTTTCTGCAAAATAGATCATAGACATTAATATTGTATTACGAATCATGGGGCAAACTCGACTCAAACAAGGTACTGTTAGCTGTGTGACAAATTAGTCTTGCGTAGTAATAGTTCATGAAATACGTTGCAGCAATATACATTTTTAAACCCATATCTCAGTTGGACAAGCCGCAGTACAACAGTACTTACAAACATTTCGCATACGCTATTACGTTTTAAATCTGTATGTATATAAATGACACAGCAAGCACGTCTGTCACATGACTGACTGCTTAGGGCGTTAGCTAGATTGCTATTCAACTTCAGTTGCCAAAAATGCACTGGCACTGCGGTTAGTATCGCTAAGCAAGCTAATGTATTGCAGCACAAACCTTCATGCTGTTAGTACAGCAGTGCGATATTGCCTTATTCATGTGTATTCTGATAGGATTTTATTTTTAGACAACTGCAATGTAGCTTGCCAAGTTAGCTGGTTAGCTGTCAGAACAGCTTTGCATGTAGCCATAGTAATGTTTCGCTTGTTCTAACCTGTAGAAAGCCTCTCCCAACGGATTCCAGTTTGCGGTAACAAACGCCATAACCGCCGCGAGTTTTCACTCTCATTCGGAAGATCTCTTGCTTTGACAGAGCTCAATGCCCCTTTGTTTCGGTCTTTCAGCCTTACTGTTTACTACTTACTTCCTCCTGCTCATCATCTGACCAGCTATACGCTTCTTCCGCTTCCTTGAATGCCAGGCTTATAGCTATGTTGCGGCGCTTGCTGTCGAAGAAGTGATACTGCAATTCGAAATGTAGCTTGGCATCACTGGAACTATTGAAACTGTATTTGTATCGAACATATAATACATATTATATTGCAGATTACACATGCACACAGGCTACATATACTGCACATATACATATACTGCACATATTACACATTACGTTGCGTTTGTTCAAGTGACATAATGTATTTGAAAGGCAAAAGCATTTTGCTTTATTTACTCGGATAAGAACCCTACCGATGCAGAAACAAGCTGAAAACATTTTGTATAATTTAAAAACTGTCAAATATTTTTAAAATATTTACAAAAGTTTACATTTTAACAACAACAAATATTTGAAAATTATTGAGGATGTTCTCATGACTTAATCCAGCAGTAGTTCGTATGAAAGCTGTCATATGATTTATGCGGAGCAGCTGGTCAGATTAAATAACTGGACAATAAAGACATGTTACAAAAATATTGTAATATTTTCAAAAATATTTTCAGATTGACATTGATGATTCCATAATATCCTATGCATTTATTATGCAGTACCAATAATCATGAATATAATACGCCCTCCCCAAGTACATGTTTGGTATTCACAGGAGACATGATACCTTTGACATCTGTCTGATAGGCAACGTTCTGCTAACAGGTTGCGGTGAAGGCAATTTGGACACACACACACACACACACACACACACACACACACACACACACACACACCCACACACACACACACACACACACACACACACACACACACCAAATAAATAAATAATAGACAGGTTTACTGACATTTATTTCAGCAGATAACCACACCATTATATGTACAAAATGAAACATCTTATTTGTACATTCAAGCATACAGTTTTTGTTTTTGAAAACTATGTGCTGTTTTTAAGTACACATAAAAGGCTTGCATACATAATAAATAAACATTATAACATTATAGTTGTTACATAAAAACAGTTTAAGAAAAAATATTTTCCCCATCTACATAAAACAAAGCCTTTTAGACTGAAAAAAACCAGAGTCTCCACCTGAGAATGAGCTGTTTAATGTTCTAGCCCGGAATGTAAAAGTATAAGTCATTAGAGGGGCTTTACAGAGGAACTATGCATTCTACACCATGAATGAGTACAGTTGTTTAGCCCTACATAAGAAATTATATTCCAAAATATATGTGCAGTCTTTGTTATGAAAAAAAAAAAACATATGCAACATTCATTTAAAAATCCTAAAATTTTTAAGTGGAACCACTATTCATTTTAAACTAAAAAACTGTATTCTCTATCTGAAGAAATCCATGCTGTAGACTACAGCTCCCCACATACAGAACTGTTAGGGGTGCAGTTGGATGTTCCTTCAAACCAGTTCCACTGGTTAAATTTCAGTTAATTTTATGAAGAAACATACTACATTCATAACTTTACATTTACAGAAAATGCATATTTTCCCTGTAGGGTTAAAGTACAACCTTCATCTCTGTTTTATCACTTGGTATGACAGTAGAACTGAATAAATGACTAGAGTAATTGCATAATTAAGAGCACATATCACATTAAAATCCAGAAATTCCATTTGATGGACCCCTTCTCCCTGCTTTTGGTGCACTCTCTCATTTATTATATGTGTAAGTGGTACCCCTTTAATAGAAAATCTGGGAACATTTACCTCTTAAAATTATTCGTTTACATATCTATTTGTAGGAAGACTGATTAAACACTTGATAATCTCTTTGAAATTGATAAATAACTTATTTCTTTAATATATAATGTTTTGTATGCTTCTTTTAGACTTTAATGTTGTTCAACTGCCTGTAGTGTTCAAGTAGTCAACAGAGCAATTCTCATGAGAAAAAAAAATATAAAAAACTGGCAAAGGAAGAGCCCAAGATCTTTTTTAGGATGTTTTTTTTTTTCATTTCGCTTTCACAGGAACACATTTTTTTCCATCTAGTTTATTTTCTTTAATCCAGGTATACTCAGTTCATACCTACAAGGAGAGAAAATAACATGTTATTAACAAAAAATCTGACAAAGTTCATTACATATCCTGCAGATGTAAGCAGTACATAAGACCTGATAGCCAGCATGTGCAGTAATAGTTAGTAGTAACTATGGTGTTTAACCTGCTTTAATGACATTTAGGTAACAGTTTCTGTAGAATAATGAATCAAGTCACCCCATATCCTGACAAGAATGAAATGTCAACATTTGAGGAAATCAATTCTTCTAATACAGAACACAATGTGTAATATCAGTTATAATTCTTGTTCATGCTCAGCTAAACATATGAGAATCCAACAGGGTTATTTTACAGAACAAGGCACAGGTATATTTGCTCATCAAAAACATTAGTCACAAATAATATGTTGCCACCTAACATTCCACATCATATATTTACACTATGTGGCACAGTAGAGTGAGATAACTCATTGGACTAACATGAGTGATTTGGCAGCCATGCCTTGGCTCAGAAATGCCAAGCAGAATGCATGCAGGGTGTGCAGTGGAGTTCAGAGATTCACTCACACAGTGAATTCTCAGGAATACAATCTGTTGTGGCACATGCTGCTTCCTTTCAGGAGAACAAGGACAAATGGAGAGGGGGGAATGTGCTCATTGAGAATGCCTGTCCTGCATGACTCACCATTCTGTAAACCCTTTGGCCAAATCCACCTGGGATAAATCAACCAGTACCTAAAGAGAATACAATATTAAGATTAATATTAGGAGATAGCAATATTAAAGCTATAGGTTACTGGAGACAACATTAAGGTCATATCAATAGAATTACCAAATGGATAAAGAATAAATCATTTCATATATTGTAATATAGTGTGCAGATATACTTAGTTTAGAGTTTTAGAAACAGGTAATCTGTATTTGCAAGTATTCAGATTCCATTCCTGGGCAAGACTTTACATTGTGCCAAAAATACAAATTCTTTATCTGCATTTATCACTCTAAACTAAATACTTATGTTTATGCAAAAGAAGTATGTTTTCTTGACTTTCTTCAATCATGCAAAAGAAGTATGTTTTCTGGACTTACTTCAAACAATATAATCACAACTATCACTTCAGCCATTGTTACAATAGTCACTGTGATTTATACCATGCCAATTTCTTTCCGTTCCCGTGTATGAAACATTCTGTTGTTCTTAACTGCCACATCCAACTGCCTGGTCTTCGCTTCTTCCAGGGAAACAGAAAATTCAAACCTGGGATTGGAGGGAATCAGGGCTTAGTTGTTGTGCACATCCATCACAGGTTCCTCTGAGGACATTCAGAAAGTGGGAAAAAGGTTGTGCTCACTCTTTGTGGAAACTCTTACTTTTCATTGAAGACAGGATTCACCGTCTTCTTCTTCACTTGTGTTCTCATTCTATGCCTCCAGGACTGGTCAGGGAGAAGGTACAGACGGACATAGACATCTGAGCCATTCTCACTGCAAGGAAACAAGCCCCTACAGCAGAACAATATGCTTTAGTGAGATGGTTAAATATCGGTGACAGGTAATGCTGCCTTGCAGTATCTTCTGGCTTATTTCGCTTTTTAAGGAGGGAATGCCTGGTTTAGAATCTGTCTGTCTCAGCCATACATCAACTGCTGCAGCCATTTAACAGACTGACTATAATCAGACAGAACTCTATATGGAGATTCATAGACTCCTCACCCCTCAAAAAGATGGACAGGTTTTGGAGTCCCAGACTCACCTGCAGGCATCAACTAGAACAATGAGCCGGCTCTTCAGAGTGGCATATCGCACCGTCAGCTTGATCTCCCCAAAACCCCCTTGGTGATTCATAATGGCCCTGAATTTGACATATAAAGACAGACATAACACCAAAGCTGATGACAATTCCCCTTCCATTTATGCAAACAAAAACATTCATAAAAACTTATTATTACTACTATAGCTTATAGCAAAAATTATGAATATTCCAGTGCCCTTACAACTATGGGTTTGATTAGTGGCATTGGTTTTATAGCTGCAATATGAGAGTGACCTATAATGTATGAAGAAAATGTGTATTTATGATACATCCTGTCTCAGAGGTTGAACAACCAATTTGCAATTCATATTGTAGTGCAAAAGACAGCTACTGAAATAGTTTTCATTTACCCCCATACGATACCCCAGGAAGCTCAACTTCCTTCCAATTGTGTGACTCACTCTGGAAATGGAGCACCATCAGACAGGTCAAAGCGGGATGAGGCGATGGAGTTCTCTGAAAGGAGACTGTGGGAGTCATACCGGCGGAGATGGGACATGTCTCTCAGGACAGGAGTCCCAGGTACAGGGGTACGCCCCTCTGGCGTCCCTCCAGGCTGGAAACGGTGGGAGCGGTATTGAGCGTGGAGACCATTAAATGAGTTAGGATGTGGGGAGATGGGCTGGGGCTCACTATGAGAGGCTAGTGGTGTCGGGTAGGGGGAGGGGGAGGTGGAGGGAGAAGGAGAGTGGCTTAGCTCATGCGTTCCCTGGGCCTGTGGATTAGTAGAGGGTGGGGCCTGGGGCCAGGCTTCAGGAGGTGGGCTGGAGACCAAAGGTTTAGACTCCGGCTTCTCCAACTTTAGGATCTGAGGTGGGAGGAATACTGTAAGGAAAGCAATGGCATCCAAACCCAAATCATGTAATTGTGGCTAATCTTTATTTTAAAGCAAGGAAGCCACATATTTTCAATTGTATTCTCTCATTGCTCTTTCTTATTTTAATGAACACAGTAGTAACCATACCAATCCAAAATCATGCAGCCTTTTCTTCTAAAACAGATGAAAGGAAAGCATGGGTCTTTAGCAGAATTATACTTGTTGGGAGGAAAGTAGATGAGGAGAAGCTTGAAATAATTGTGACCTAACATTGTTACATTTTTGTACCACAACCTCTCCAACCTCACTTAAGTAAATTGCAAATGAGAAGGTATGAATCATCCTGCTAGTAACACTCTGAGATTGTTTCTTCAGAGCCAGGTGATATTTCATTGCTGTTTTGAACTAAAGCATTTAATCAGCATTATATAAGGTGCAACTAAAATATCACCCAGCTTGCAAGTACCGATATTGGCAATGTTCTTCAATGATACAACAACAAAGTATTAGCTTTGAATGAACAAGTTACATTCAACACCTATAGTCTGTCAACAACAACCAATTACAAACAGCCGCAACTGCCTACATCCATTTCAGGAGTCATGATTATCATGTGCCCCCTCAAACAATACTGAACTCCTGACTGTCTGTAACACTTGACCTTGTGCAACATCCGATCTCTCACAACAGCAATTCTTGAAGTAACCAGGTCTAATATTCATAGCAGCCTCTGCTCCATGGTTGTTGTTTATTATCTGCTGGCTATTGTTATTGTTATGTTTCCAATAAGCGCTGTGTTAGTTGACAATTATGTAAATTGACATAAATTATGTCTGCTATTTCTTTGTAAGCACTGTGTTGTGTCTATTTAATTCCTTGCTCTAAATTGCCTGTGTACGTAACTGTGACTGTTTGCACTGTTAGAACCACTTTTAACTGGGAACAAATTCCTTGTATGTACAAGCATACTTGGCAAATAAAACTCATTCTGATTCTGAAATGTTAACAAAGACATTGTATCACATGGGAAATATATGCTGATCCTTAACTGCAAGTGCATGTTTATGAGTGCAAGTATGTTATTGTCTGTGTCTCATAAATCAACCATTTAATAGAAGGACTCATGAATGTGATTAGGGGTTGACCTACCATGAACCACCAATCACAGCTCAATACTCTGATGTTTACTACAGCACAACACTCTGATTGTTTCAACTCTTCAAGTCATTGATGACATGTAATAGCTTTGCCCATTTCAGGTATGTCAAAGCCTCCTTCTCTTGACTCTGATTGCAGGACTTACTCGAAGAGTTGCCTTCAACTTTATCTGGCTGTTGGCTCCTGAGCGCTCCAGCAGAAAGCGCTGATCCAGAGTCAGGTCTGAGGCATCGAGAAGACGTGTGAGCGGCAGGGAGAGAACGCCTAGGGGCGTCTTCTTCTCAGGCTCTTTAATCTGGAGCAACGTGTCAACACAGAAGAACACAATGAACTTACACATTTATATTAAGCTTACACATGCAGAAAGGTCACCTTTAATGCAATAAACAGTGGATTCATACACAATGATGTTATATACAGTAAGCTAAAGTCTGGCAATTGGGCAGGTGGACCTGGTACATAATCTGAACCACACCTCTTGCAAACAAGCCAAACCCTGGACCTCACCACAGACATAACATGCTAGCAAGTACAGGAAACAACACATAGCTTCCTTGTCTTGATACTTTAGAGGTAGTCTGGTGTCAGGAACTGGGCATGCATTCAACAGTGAATGAGGAGAAAAATATACCTGGACTTTCAAATGTTGATTCATGACACTGTGCACGAAGAAAGTAAAGCACTCCTCCCAGATTGGGTCTTTTGATGCATATACCACCTTTCCAAGAAGAAGACAATAGGCCACACTTTTTTCACACATTTTTCCATGCTTTCAAGTATAATTTTTGTGAACTTCAAATGAGCTGACAGAGATTATGCACCTTGCTCTTTTGGGTCTGTTTATCGACAGAAAATTCAACATAGGAGTCTGGATGGTTATTTCGCCTTGTAAGCTAAGGGAAAGAAAAAAAACCATGAAATGTGAGTTAAGTACTTGTAATACATCCAGCATGTTTAAAGAGACAAATATGTGATGGTTAACACACATTCACAAGAAAACAGTACACAGACAAACTTATTTGATCTATCACAAAAATTGTGGCAACAAATTTTCCAAAAAAGAAAGTGTCAAACATAATCTCTTAACAATGAAAATATAACTCCTAACTGCCTGTTAATGCTGAATACTGAGAGTCTTCCCTTACACAACTAACAGCGCAAAGGAACATTAATAGCAGTGAACTCTATTGTTCATGGCCCCGTTGTGAGAATCTTTACCAAAAAGCTTTATAAACTTCCAAAGTCATACTGTATTATGCATTATTAATGTTGCTATTACTCAAGTGGCCTTTATATACATATATGGTTTTTAAACATTTTGTAAACATGCTTTCAGTGTTTAGTCCCCTCCAATGGGTTGAGGCAAACATTTAAAACAGACCAGCTAATTGATTATGTTGCTGCATTCTTAGGAACAATATGTAATGTCACCAGCAGGAATATGCTGTTCCCTGTTGTCATTATTTATGTGCTTAGAAGACACCCTTATCCAGGGCAAATGTAGGCTAAATTTTAAGAATATTATTGGGTGAAAAGAGACATTTATTGGACCAACTCTGGTTAATAACAATGCTGAATGGTATATTGGCAGTATTTAGCCAACCTAAGGTGATGAGCTTTCAAGTTTTTGGTTGCATACTCACTTATTTCTTAAGTCATACATATTGAAGATCACCGGAGAAGGCAGCATATCGCTATGGCTATGCTGGACATGTTTGTGAGACATGATCCCCTGAGCCCACTGGAGGAATATGCCAATTAGTAAAGAATGGTGTTCCATTGGTAAAGAATGTGCCAATGCAAAACTAGTATGGCTGGTGGGGAGGGGAGGGTGCTTCAGAGGTGAAGACTTTGGAATGACTGGTATGGATCCTGTCATTTCCTGTAATGCCAGAATGCAGCCACCAGAGGGAGAGCAAGAGGCAGGGTGGGACACGCACGTGACAAAGACGGGACAAAAAATAACCTGGTGAGTCAAGCTGAACAACTGCTTTGGTATCCAGGAACGCACACCCTGCCACAGTGAGATTCCTGCTGTAAACAGCCCCGCCCTCCTGACCCACTCTCACCCCACCTTTGCAAGCTCTGACCTGCAGAACCGGCCAGACAGGAAAAAGGTCTAGTGAGCAGCAGTAGGTGGTACACTCAGCTCTCCATTTAGGCTCGTTCAGCAGCTGTGTGTCAGATCTTCACATACTGTATATGTGACGGCAACTGTGCACCTGACTGAGATTAGCACATACTCGACTGCTTTCGATTTGTGGCTTTTTATTTGTCTGCGTTTGTGCATATGTTATCTTAGATCTGGAAAATCTAGCAGTGAAACTAACAGCTATCCCATAGTGTCTCCCTGCCTCTGACACAGCATACATGGATAAAGAGTAGATACAGAATATGCTCTAATTTTATTTTCATCACAAATTTGTCCAGTAGCAGATAACAGACATAGACTGAGGTCCTATTGCTTTTCATTTGCTCCTTACCCTGGCCTCTTTTCCAGCTTTCCCAGGCCTCTCATTGTGACTGAACTCACTGTGGTCTTTCTGCAAAGAAAGAAACACATTGATAATGGATTCATGTCAACATTCTTTTTACCACAGCAAGTACTACTGCAGTGATTAATATTCTCTTGTGTGGTAATATATATAAACAAAAAAAATTATATATAAATATTCATGTTAATATGTAAAAACTATTTCTAACTACATTTCACTGCTTATAATAGTCAATAGCTATTTTTATTACGCAAAAATATTGGCAGAAATGATTATGTTTAAAATGTATTTGACTATTGTAAAACATTACATTTATAACATGTATAGTGATGATAATGCTATCATGACAGTGTTGAAAAGAGTAAGTCCACTCACTGGCAGGTTGGAAGCGTTGTCCAGGTACACAGCAAGCATTGCACAAGCACAGCCATCCTGAGTCTGTAAACCAGCAAGCACAGGGAACAAGTGGGAGAGGTCACATATTGCCACCAATGTTACGAAATAAAATATCAATGTGAATGTTTTTTGTGAGCAAGTAAAGAAAGTAATTTCCACATCATACAAATAGACATACTTTTTGAAGGATGATGCTCAAAAATCAATCCTTCAGGAAGAATTCCTAACTTGCACTGTTCTGTTTAGCTCTTCGGAAAGGACCTTCATTCAGTAAGTAATGTGGATTAAGAAAGACTATCTGACTTACAGGAATTCAGTGTGTAGCTGTTATAGGTCCATCCAAGAACTTAATTATTACTTAAATGCATAAGGAGATCTTCAAGTGTACTTAATTTGATTTCTCTCTTTAAGTGATGTGTTATTCTTATCAATGTATGAGTGTTAAATGCTTTGCATTTCATACTATCAGGGTTGCTCATAGTTTCACATTCCTTTTTTGTAATGTATTTCACACTGTGAAGGTCCCCCAGCCAATTTCTGTGTTAGTGATGCTATATTAGGGTAATTATGTAAATTTGGATGATTGAAAGCAACTGCTTTACTATTTTTTTCTCTATTTATTTTATGACTATTACAGATAATTACCTTGCCTTGATCATTTTATTTGTAAAGTGAATAAATTTGGAGATTTTGTTATGTGATACCACATACCAAAACCAAGTACAGGAGCACAACCTTGCTGAACCAGAGTGCCTGTCTGCTTGTGTGGAAAGTACAATTTGCCTGTTCAGCCTGAGAGTAGAGTGAGAGTGTAGTGTGAAGGTTCAGTGTAACTTACGCTGACTGTCTGGTATAGAGTGCAGTGCGACAGTAGAATCCAGCATACTGTGACACAGTACAATGTGACCAAAAAGTTTACAGCAGAGTGTGAAGGTAGAGTGCAGAGTATAGTGACAAAGTGCATTGTGACTATATTGTGTATAGCACAGAATATTTTGTTTATGGTAATAAACATAATACACTGTTCTCAGAGTCCATTTTGACAGCGTACGTCAACAGTATAGCATATAGTATAGAGTATGGTGTGACAGTGCATACTTCCACAAGCTCTGCTGGGTCCTTCTGCAGAGACAGCCACTGCATATTGAGATGTACTTTCCCTCTCTCCACGTCTTCCAGGGTGTACCACTGCAGAGAAGAATAAGGATTAAAAGGTTTTACATAAATACCATCAGCCACTGTACTTATCTTCAGAAACACCTGGTACAGCAGCAGTGAAACCATGCAGTGCATATATGAATGTTGTGCAGTGGATTATTTGTGAGGAGGATTGTGTAGCCATATATTTAATTATAATTTCAGGAAAATGCTTTATAGTTACATACATATGTACTTACTTTACCTTATGTTTCAACCTTTTTCCTCAATCCAAATATAAACTTAACTAGCTGATCTCCACAGCAATCATGCCTGCTGATTTCAGGAGGAGGAAATCTATGAGTATGTGCCTCCTCCGATTCATGTAATGACAAGACCTCACTTTACATACTGCAGACGCATGCTGCCCATGTTGTTGATGGATTACAAGGCCAGCATATTCTTGATTTGTGCATTTGCAGGCACCCACCCTGACCAGACATGGCCACTAGAGAGCAACGAGACTAATAGAACTAGTTGGCTTACCCCCATCATTCCCCAGTGAGGCTAGGCCAATTTTTGAGCTTGCCAATGGAGTTCAATTCCCATAACTGGCAATGGCGTGGTTGGGATACAAACATTCGATAGCAGGGTTCACACTGTACATACAGAGCAAATGCCTTTGCAGTGCGAGCCAACTGGAGGCACGATTATAACCATATTTGACTATTAAAATATATAATACATGGGCTACTGTTGATAATATTTGATAGTGAATCAGATCAGTTTTGTTGTGTACAGGAGCCAGGTCATGTTAACATAAATGTAATACTCTCACCTTATCCACAACACGCTCCTTCATCACATCACCAAGGTCCAATTTAAACCTAGACAGCAGGAAGAAAATAAAAAATGGAATATCATCCAGTGACTGAAATACATTGAAATGACAATCCCCCAACCCCCCCCCCCCCCCCCACCACCCCCCTCCCCGACCAACTTGCTTCTTTTGCTGTTGCCATTTCTACAGTAATAATAATGGTTAAGTAATTTGTCTGTTTCTTTTATTTGTGTTACATAATCCGTGGGGTCTTACCTGCCCAGAAAATCATCTTTATCCGTGTCTTCATCAAACACTTCTACCTCCAGCTCCTGTCCTGGTGCCTCATGAACCACAAACTGCAAACAGTAGCCCATCAATGTCAGCAGCGCTAACTATGATGTCGTAAACACCCTCTCCCATCTAAAGTGTGAATGGATTACAGAACTTATTCATGTAGATTTCATATCTGTATGATAGAAAATCAACAACAACTAACGGCCATTTACTCTCACCAATAGTATTTATGTATGTAATATTGCATCACTACATTAGGAATACAAAAAATGGTAGGGGGTAGGTAGGTATTGGAATAGCACATTTATTCATCAGGAGTCTCCATTAATTTTCCCAGAAATATATTCACTGTTCATTCACATATTATTAATCTGAGACATTATTCATATAAAATTTTATATAATTAGAATGTAAAAATATGATTATAATATATACTTATAAATGGCATTTATTAACAGTTTAATATTCTATTTTTCATTAGGTATACTAGTCAGATGCCTGGAGTTGTTGCATCTACACTGACTTTTGAAAACTGAGGGTTCTGTCTTAAGCAAAGTCATTCGCAAGAATTTCTACCTATATATCCATGGCTGGAATTGAATTGCTGGGTTAGGAAGCTTGTGATAAGTTGTCACCCTTTCTGTCACCTACATCTGTATGTCAACCCACTTCTTTCCACAGAGACTGATAAGCCCCGCCCTAATGATTCATTTAATCTCAGATATGACGCTGCTTTTTAAGCGTGCTGTCCTGTCTGTGGTGACAGGACATGCACCCCTCTGAGGTAATTGGCCTTACCTCATACACCTCATTCCAGCTTGGGTCCAGGTTCTCTTTGATGGTCTTACTGCGGAACTGGCTGTTGCCCACCCTAACGACGGCATATGGGTCTGACTTTCCCTTCACCATCCCAAGCATGTAGGTGTCCTTGGCAATCAGGTCCTGCGCTTCATTAAGGTTCACCCGTGCTACCCCCTAAAAACCAAGAAAGGATTACAACAGTCCTCCCAATAATATAACTTCTTTAAAATATATTATTATCATTTAAATATATCAATAGCTTTTCATATACCCAAAGCACTATACAGAGTAAATAAGCACTCACATTTAATCAGAGACAAAATAATCACAAATCCCTTTTTTCTGCTGCTAAAGACAAGGGAACTTTATTTTTGGCAAAGACAGATTTTTTCAAGGTAATTGTTATGGCCTACTTTGCTAAATGTTATCTATTTATGTAATAGGATATTTACTGAGGATGCCTCAGAATGTAACATATTTCCTTTATGAGATTATAATGAAGAACATTTGAGTAAATATTTATTGCAGATTTGTGCCATTTTTTACCTTGCCATGAAAGACTGGGTATGAATAGTATAGGAAGCCAAAACCTTGGCCTTTCAGAAGTATGATGTAAAACGGTAGTGAGCCCAAAAATAACAGTTTTCACTTTTGCCTCCAGAGTAATAACTGAGGATGCTTAGGTTAAAGTTGCTGGATGAATGAGAGACTTGAAGATGCAGGCATGTGTTAACAAGATTTCCCCTCTGGTCACTTTCACCTGGTCTCTCACACTTTAGGAAGCAATGTTTGTCCAACAGCCTAAATCCAGGCATCTAATCTCTTATTGTCCTTAGGGAAACAGTGAAAACTCCTGCTTAGGTCATCCTTTTGCTTGGCTATAGTAACATTTGCCATTATATTGGCCAATGAAATGGTACTTGCCATGCTACTGTGGAATGGCAATAGCCAGCCTGGAAACTGAACTTGCTACATTCCAGCTCCTCAAAAACTATACCATACCACTTCCCATTTACCATTTTATCATTGTTCCCACTCCTCTGCTTTCATAAACAATTTAACTCACCATTTCAATGGGTGGCACCAGCTAAAGCTGTCTTATACAATTTCTAAATGAGCTCTGGCACAAGAATTTGCCATCACTAGCTAAGTCTCCCAATAAGGTACTATACACACCCGAGGGAGGGGGAACCTCATCTGATCCACTTTGACCTGGTCGATCAGTGGGATGCACAGACGATTGGGCAGCACCATAAAGGAGGAGATAATGTCCATAATGGCCGATTCAGAAAGCTGACTGCAGAAAATGGGGAGGAAGTAGATCACAAACACAAGGCTTGACAAACCACTCCATTAAGACTAAGGTGATTTTCACAATGCCTCAGCCAGCAAGAGCCTTTGAGTTGCATGCTTTGGCTAATGAACAAATGCATGCTTAGTATGAAAATTCTGAAAGGTGTACTGCAAAGAGCCAATACATGTATACCTCTTTAAAATATATTTTAGTTGCTGACATTCCCTGAAAGCCATGTGCAAACGTAATCATTGTAAATCCTTTATTCAACACCTTTCCAAGGTCTATTATTTTGAAAGGTTTTGCATTCTTTCACCATTTTTATTTATTGATTTGAAGTAAAGTCAAGATGGGCTGAATGAGCTGTTCAACTACAAATGCTGTCATGATGTAAAGTACAGAGTAAAACAAGGAATACCTAAATGCTGGAGAGTCTAATAGGTTGGTCACTCCAGTCCAATTGATCTCCAGTTTCTGAAAATGAGAAGGAAAAGAAAATTTATATATTGTAAAATTGACCAAAAGCCTCTGGTGTTCAAATGATCTTGTAGGGCAAAAAGTATTGACCTCAAAAATAAAACAAACTAATAATGGGTTGGTTGTTAAAAAGGGAAGGTAAAATAAGCATGATTACTCATTCTGGACTTACCGGTCGGCGAATAAAGAACATAGTTACTCCTCCCACCAGAGGGGACTGACCAATCAGGGGTTCCAGAATCACACGCATCATTCCCTCCAGCTAAAGAAAAACAAATATTTGGGTAGTTGTTAAACATTAGGGCTACATATGATGACTATTAACAATTAATTACCTGTATTTCTATTCAAGAATTGAAACAAAAGGCTGCTGTATGTATCTTCTGATCATTCTATACCTCTGGCTTTTTTTCAGGTTTAGTGAACCTATTCTAACAGATATATCTTGCCATTGATGTAACTTGGCCATTCTCTCCCAGGGAAAATGGATATGAAATGGGTCCGCTCACACCCAAGTAAAACATGCAAAAAATCTAACTGTTGGCACAAACTAAGAGCAACAGTAATGGACCTCAAATGAATTATACACTTCCATTTGATCATAAGGTCTCCCAAGGGCATCATGGGAAGGGACTTGTTTTTCCAGTTTATGACTAGGAGGAGATTCAGGGGTTTTGAACTATAAACTAATGTTCTTCATTTCTTGCTGGCATGAAATTGTGTTTTATATTTGCAGTCACTGTGGAGGAGAGGCTGGTGTGGTGCGCATGTACTTATAGTCACTGAACTCACCTGGAGTCCCTTGACTCCAGCAGTGATGGGCTTCTTCACTTCTGTGTCAATGTTCACATCACCCACATATCTATGACACACATGGCATGCACAAGCTGATTACAGTAGTGACAGGAAAAACAAAATTCTCACAGATATATTCCTCTGTGTAGTATTAACATAATTGAACATTTTAATACTTACTATGATGCTGAAACCTGAACTAGATTTTGGACCACAACCTAGTTCAGTGCAATTTAGCCTTTATTTATAAATAACACAACATCCAGTTACACAAAATTTAATACGGAGTGAATGAATTCATTATTTAGATGGTTAATTGAGAAATTATTCATCTGTACACCATCATATACAGGTGGATACTGATGTAAAGAACAGATTAAAAAGAATAAAATATTCTCTAAATAAGGAATATGTTCTGATGATGCTACGTTTACCAGGTACACACAACAGTGTTTGCTAAGGGTTAAAATTAAAATTTGAGAACAGGACAAAAAACACAAGCTGTTAACAGCGGCAATTGCTTTGCATGTAGTTACCACCAGTGGCTGAAACTGCACACCCGGAAAAGCAGTATGCATGGTTCCTTAGGGTGCGGCCAAACAAATCTTGCCATACTACAGCCAATTAGAGTCCAATGTATGTGTAAATGTAGTAAACCCTTAAGTTGTGAAGTGCCCACCTCAGATTCAAGTCTAAGATAACCTCTCTCTTGTCCACTTCATCTGTATATGCCTTAACCCCTGTGATCTGGAGGGGCTAAAACAGAACAAAAAAGCATTTGTTCATTTCAGATTTTCCAAAACCTTTATGCATTGAAAGATTTTATGGAAGAAGGAATTCAGAGATACATTTGCATTTTATATCTAAAATTACTATTGAAAAATATTTAATTTCAGTTGACATTTTTATCCTTCTCAGGGTTACCACAACACATTGGAATTTTGATCTATAAATCTCATTAAGAATAACATGAAAGTTGGGTATTACAGAAATACTTTTTCTTCAACAAAATTTGTAGTGTATGTGCAGATTGTTTCAGAGTGTGATCTCATGGAGTTTCTACGCTGAAGTACTGTCAAGGAATCTCACACTTCTTTTGTATAAAGATGCCCAAATGCAATCAAACACAAATCTGCAGAGAGGTCACAAACATTACTCCTTTTCTGTGTGTTCTTTCCATACTGAAAGTGTTCTGCTTAACAGTGAGGCTAACAAACTAAAAAGAGAAGACTGATGGGAGATGTGTTGTGACATTTATGAGTGATACAGACCTACCTTCTGACCAAAGTGGACCTTGGTGAAGGTAAAGGTCTTGAGGTGTGGACTGGAGGCCCTGATGGATGGCTGGATCTTTTCCTTCAGGAGTTTTTCCATGAACATGCCAAAGAATGGCCAGGCCTGTTGTAAGATCTGGAGAGCCCACAAACAGAATGCGGTTTGTGGTGTATTTTTGACAGAAACAAGCTCAAAATTCTGTACTATGGATGTCTTAAATCTGCTATAGATATATATTGCAGATTCACTTGAATAGAGTAGTGGACTTTGGCTGTTTCAAACTGAATTTGTTTTAAATTTGTGTAAAATATTTGAGAGGAAAGTAATTTGGGAAAAACGTGAGTGTAGGGGAAAAAACAGAAACACATAGCACCTTGTTCAGCCAATCAGCCTTTTCTACATCCGGGAAATGCACCTGTAGAGAGAGAGAGAGAGAGAGAGAGAGAGAGATATTTATGCTTTATTGATTATGTCCCTTTTATTGTACAATTGAAAATGGTTTCTCAGACACAATAAAACCATCCAGTTATCCACAGCGATAGCAGGGCCACATCTACTGAGGAATAGTCGCAGAGCAAGAAAATTCGCAATATAGCGACAAGTTTGCTGTCGCAAACACCGAAATATTAAAGACCGATTTACTAAGACTTGGTCTAATTACGCAATCAAAATTAAACGTCCCTATGTCGCGAAAAAAAGGTCAGATATGACATACTCACGCATCCAGATAGCAAGGCGATGCGACATGGACACGGAACAACCAGGCGCAAGTAGTGAGGGAACATAAAGAAAGATGAAACCTAAATTTAGTGATCAGGTAACAGATATAACGGCCAACGAAGCAAAACTTAATAATGCCGTATTACAGAATAGGAATTAAACAACAACCGAGAGGAGAAAGTTAATCATATAGATATCATATTCAAGATTAATGAATTAGGTATAGGGCTTACCAAACGAACAGTATAGGAAGTTAAGAAAATATGGCATGAAGTTAGGCGGCGTTTACTACAACATGATAAGGGCAAAAAACCCAGGTGGTGGAAGAATCTTACAACTGGAATAAGGTTATTACACATTCCGATTGTTCCACCCTCTCACTGACTATAAATCGAGCCATTCCTGATAATAAAGCAGTCGTGAAGTGAACCGCGGTACTTCGCATTTCTTTTATATCACACAAACCCTGTACACTCATGGAATGCATGCGTTTTTTTTTTTTTTTATTTCTGAACCCACGCAAGTGTACTTTGAAAAGATCACCACAACCGACAGACAATTAGGATTTTGGGTGCGTGGCTTGAGTTCCTCCAGTAGTGCGATTATCTTGTGACTGTGTAACCAGTGTAATACCACGTCAGTATTGACTGTTATGTTAACGGGCAGAGGGTAATTCTTAGACGGCGCAAAATTTCCACCAGCTTTCAGAACTCGTCAAAATTCCCACGCAAAGACGGGCGTCGCAGTTACTGCAAGGTTTACAAATTGGACGGAATACTAAATTGGCCTAATCTGCAAAATCTCCACCCTGTTTTAGCGCCTTCACTCCAAGTATACATATGCATGAACTGATTCTACTGTGTCAAGTTGCATACTGACGTAGTCACCGCAAGTTCCATCTTAATAGCGGTTTTCACCCATTGCGACTGTTTAGTTATTCTCACCTAATTACCGAGACGTTTTAGCGGCTGCTTTTACGCCCGAAAAGCAGTCGCAATCCTTTAGTAAATCTGGCCCTCGGTGTCTTGGGTCTCATTTCTGGCTGTTTATCAACATTAAGTGCTTCTTCATTTGTCATACATCCACCATGCTGGAACCATATACTGCTTTCTTAAGCACTGCTCTAAAATCATCCAGACTTTCAGAATGCAACATTAATATTAAAGTGGCATTTGTATGTTTTGCTGTTAGAGTTTATGAACATTCTGTATTACTGTATGTGTGTGAATATGTGTATATGAGTGAATGTTTGCCTGTCCATGTGTTTGGGATGACAGGGATGTGGATTAATCTTTTGCATCATTTGCAAGTACAGTGAAAAGTCCTGACAATGGGAAGTGAGATGAAGCAGAATGTGATAACCATCACATTTTGTTATGCAAATACCTATGCAATCTTCAGTGATAACAGCATGAATCCCAGGGTATAAACTCATCTGCAAGAGTTTAGGCTTGTATCTAAACTGGTACAGAAATTCCTACATTACTGCCTTTTCATGAAATCTTCAATCTCAAAAGTATAATTGTTTTTGAATACCAGTTTGCTTCCATATACTGCCGGCAAGAAGATACAGTAGTGCCAGCCTAATATCTATCCTTCAATAGTTCAAATAGGTTGTTAAACTGAATGCATAATAACTACAAGTGATGATGTAGTCTTGCTTCTGTTTTGTGTTAGGCCTCAGTTTTAAAACAGTCATGCATACTGTATCTACAATATATACTAGCTGTGAGTGAACTGAGACAACCATGCACAAGACAGAACAATTCTTTCAATAGGCCCTAAACATGTGGTTTTTGATAATTGATCATTGACCCTGGGATCAGCTTTAATCCAGTAATCCATAATCCAGTTTTTTTCCAGAAAAATATGTCCTCTATCTCATAATTAGTACCTTTCTTGGAGTAGCTTATCTAGTAATTGTCATGTCTTTAATGCTGCCTTCTAACCAGCTGTTAGTTTGTCAAAAGAGCAATGAGATTTAACCAAGATTCAACAGAGTTCAGTAAAATACATCATGTTTTTAACATTCAATAAACTCAAACTTAGTGAGTGCCTTCAATGAAAACAAACAGTGAGCTGAATCTTAATTTAATTCAGGACCATTGCAGTGCTTTCAAAAGCATAACTGGCATTTCTCATCATGTGGATTTCCTTTTGTTGAATAGAAACAGTAATGCTATTTGTATATATCCCTACACATATTATATGGGACTAAAACACCCAGTCACAGGACTCACACCTGCTTCCAAGATGAATATGTCTGCTTGAGCTACCCAGAAGCCCTTAATTAAATGTTTCTGAAGTGTGCCAATATTTACACAGAATAAACTGGAGTATGTTGGGGTTTTGTTGTTTGACTATTAAACTGAGAATAATGGAATGTTGTATCACTAAATTATTCTCAATGCGTATCCCTTGTAAAACTGTCCCTTTCCAGTGATCTGGTCAAAAGGAACATTTCAGCCTAGGAATGAAAGTATGGGGAGTGAAAGTGGGAAAATTTAGTGGGTGTGCCTCAGGTAAATTTATACAATTTATACAATTATTGACACATGCCTACTATCCCTGGAACTCTGCATGGGTAGATGCTAATGTCAATATACTCTTGTCTATAAATATGTTTTGTGGTATTAGCTCCCTCCAAGGTATATTACTCCTTACCAAGTACTCAACAGTCAGTCAAAGGCAGTTATTTCTTGGTATACATGAAATATACACAATACTGTACTAATTGTGTGTATATATATATATATATATATATATATATATATATATATATATATATATATATATATATATATATATACATACATACATTCAACATTGCAACATCATTAATTGCTCAGAATAACTCTCATCTCTCTTTGGTACCCAGAGGAATTTAAAGCTAGCCACCTTTTCTGCCTTTATATCTATGCTGCATGTTTATAGCACATTCAAGAGGAATAGCTGCATCCCTGGAAACAGCTGTTAAATTAGTATGTAGGTGTGCCAACACCATGCAGGTATGTTAAAAAAATTCTTGAAAAGGTTCTAAAAGAGTTTCTGAAAAGTTCCCAGCAGTATGCCTTATAATTATTTAACATGCCTTCCTTGAACATTAAACTTTATGAGTTCATAATATTTTCTGAGTTAATAATAATAATTAATTAAAATATCAAGAAACTGAACAGGCTTTTCTGGAAAAAAAAAAAAAAACAGAAAAAAACAAAACACAGACACAGACACAGACACAGACACACACACACACACACACACACACACAAAAGGGACTGTGACTGACATAATGGCCACAATGCATGCACCACAAAATAATATTCCAGCAAATGTTCCAGGTATAAACCAGACAACAAATTCCTGTGTTGCCACTGGCCTTCATTCTTCCTTTTTTAAGCAGTTTCCAGCTAATAGGAGACTCTGGTGAAATTTGACTTGCTGTGATAGCTATGAGAATTATGTCTTCTGTCCTCTTTTTTGACCTTTATGGCTGACACTTCCTCGTCCAATTTGAGTCTGATACTGCGCAATTTTATTTCTGCTGTATTCAATTGCAATCCATCTCATTTGAGTTATGTACATCATATGTTTTGGTTAAGTTGACAAGCAACATTCTTTAATGGTGTAAATTAATATAAGCTAAATAAACCATGAATATTAATATCATAACACCTTGTGATTAGTGAGACAGTAATATTAACAATAAAGATCAAGGTAATATAAACAATCTGCGATATAGGTGATTTGTTTATAGGTAGAATCATCCTAAAGTGATATTTCAAATATGGTTCTGACACATTTAATGTCAACATCATAGAAACTTTTACACTCTTCTACACTGATATGTTGAATGCACATGGGCTTGCTGTCATACTCTTAGCAATTATGATGGACTTTGATGGAACTGTAGATGGACAATTAGGAACAATAAAGTCTTCAAATTGAGCTATGCAGCTCACAATTGCTGTAGAACATGGGAAGGGAACGTTCTGTAACATGAACTGGCTGTCCCCTTGAAAGAATTCCCCCAGCAACCTTAAACTATATACACCCATTTTATAACAATGGAATGCTTCAGATTTTGCCTTAGCACAGTTTTGAGAAACTTAAACTCATGGCAATGTCAACAGAAACAACAAAGTACTTGTCTTTGTGACAATATTCCCCCTGCAATCATCATAAAAAATATTCTATCCTTAAACTACATTCACACACTCAGTGGCTAAAGGACTTCACAGCTTGATATAAGTCAGTTTGGAGAAGAATATGTGGAACTCACAGACAATTTGCATGTCCATTCACCCAAATGGCAAACATGCCTTTCCAGTTGTTGTTTAAGGGGAGAAGATGAGAGCGGCAGGATAAGGAGAGAAATGTACTGAGAAGACAGAACCAACATAAATTTTCAACATGCAGCGACTTCTAGATGCTCCACATCAAATGCTAAGTTTCAATTTAAAATCAACTATTGTGCTTTGCATCTATAAATATAAAATATTTAACATTAAATATTATACATTAAATATTAAACAAATCTCATGATCTAACATTGTTTGTTTGAAACATTCCAGCAGAATTGTACAGAAGCTCAAAGATCAGCTACAGAGATCCCACTAAACCCCAGCTACTATGCACTGTATCTAAGAATGATATAAAGTCTTACATTTTGTGATTAACCTGAAATTATACATATCTAGAATTATGCAAATCTAATCCTCTAATCACATCACGTATTTCACAAGCACATATTATCACCTTCGCTGTAAGGTTGTGATGATATCATAATAACAATGGTAATAAAAGGACATTATGTGGTAAGTATATGGACATTTTATCAAACAGAATTATTACATTGCTTGCTGGACCTCTTGAACACTCTTCATATTGTTGGGTTCTGAAGATTAAAACTAAAGAAATAGATAACACTGAGGAAACAACCCACTGAATCTTAAAACTGGGAGTGATGTAGATACATGACACATTTCCCGAAAATGTTCAGTCTTTCAGTGAATTTGGAAGATGTATTAATGATAAGACTGGATCAACTCTGCCATATATTATTCTGAATAAGACAACTTCTTGGTGGTTGATCCCAAATTTTAATAATTTCTTTTCTGAGCAATAATCATTGCTTGGACTGAACAGATTTGCTAGAAGAAGTGGTTTGTAGCATCATGTGCCTTCCAGCTGCCTATCGTAATGCTGCATGTAATCTTTGTTTCTGCACATGATGCAATTTGTCTGATTTCCTATACAGTAAACCCTCGTTAAACCGGACTAATTAGGGGGGAAAGGGAGTACGACATAACTGATAGTAAGATATAACTGGGCGATAATAATAAAAAAAACCCATAGCAGTCCCATCTCGGCTGTTGTACCAAACCAAAGGACATAGGAGGTAGAGAAAGGGGAGAAAGAGAGGGGAGTAAAGACAGAAAAAGAAGATGACAGAAAAGTGAAAGGAAAAGGAGAATAAGGGAGATTTTAACCAATATCAACCAGAATAGACCACAAATGTTGTTACAGCAGAAATAGTCCATTATAACCAAAATCTGTTTTAACAAAGTCCACTACAATGAGGGTTCACTGCACTATACTTAACATATAATGAAAGCCAAATATTAGATAAAAAGGAACCTGAGTGAACAAATTACATTTTTATTGGTCAAAAAAGTAATTGGTCTCTTAGACTCATTTATGCAAAATAAGTACAGAGAAATTTGTCCCTGATGGTGGGGAATACTATGGATGAGGACTACACAATGCAATAGAAAGGAGCCATGAGTGCATAAGAGCAAGGGGGGGGGGGGGGGGTGTTCTGTGACTCAATGGCTTGGAGTAGACCCAGACAAATAAGGATGGGCTAGCTGTTGTCAGAGGGGAATGAATCAATGACAATGAATCTACCTATCAAAGCTTTACCATTGATGACTTGTGGTCATATTGTTTCTCTTGAATTGCATTGTTCAGTTCCAATGATTTAAAGTCTAGACATGTAGTCAAGTAAAAGGCACCCAGTTTTGCCCAAAATGTACATTACCAGAATATAATCTCATCAATTTCATCCCTTCTGGGAAGAGTTCAGAAGAATTTCATGTACACAAAGGGAGAGGTTTTTGGACATGCCAACCATGTGGTACATCTGCTTTTCTATGTTTCTTCCATGAAACATATCTGGGCAAAAAGTTTACAGGATTTTAACATTGGGCAGTCCTTCGTAATGGCTTATACACAGGCAATAGATTTCATCACAGAAAACCTGGAATGTCCTAAGCTCTTGTGGGATACATCCCTTAACTAGAATGAGGTATGTTTTTTCAACCTACTTTGAACCCTACTTTGAACCATTATGGTAATTTACAATAAAAATGTGACTCAGGCTAATTCCCATATATATATCACTCACGTGTTCAGTGAGAATGAACTGACAATTTCGACCCCAGACAATGTATACCTCTGGTATCCTCAGCTCAGAGCAGGGATGCCACCCCTTGTCTCATGGCAGACATGCACCAACGTGTACCATCCAAAAAACACACAACATAACACACCCATTTACCAACAGCTCTAAATACACACACAGACACACAGACACACACAGACACACACACACACACACACACACAAACACAAACACAAAAACAGGGACAAAATTATGAAATCATGCAGTACACAGTCAAACATTTATTCATACTATGGAAACCAAACTGCCAAAATGGTGTGATGCCACTCTTTCAGGAGAGATGGTCTGGTTGTCAGTGAATTCCCTTACATGAACAATACCTGTCCTATCTGTCACATCAGCAATCGCTTTCATGAGCAAACACATATACTGTAGGCATTTTACTAAACATAAAAACTTGTCGATTGGAGGATTACTTGTATTGCCAAATTCATAAGCAAGCCTGTTTGTGAAATAGTAGTAAGCGAATAGATGCTAAAATGGATAAACACAATAACATCACTTGACAGGACTTATATCCAAAAGGACATGAAACACTGCCATGAAACTCCTACGACTCAGCACCAAGCATTGGCTACCTACACCTGCTCTCCTATAAAACAATTTTGGCAAAGGTACAGGTCAGAATTCCCACCTCAGTCTCTCAGAGGCTGCTCAAAATGGGCTTATAGGCTGTTCAGCAATTACAGGAGCTCTTGGCTAATTGGCCAGAAATATTAGGCACCTTCTATGCTGAGAGGATTGGAGGAGGTGATCAGAGTTTTGCCTCTATAAACAGGAAGTGAACAGCAAAAAATTCCAGGTCAGTATAACTCTAACAGTGTTTAAATGAGTCCAGTAAGGACCAAATCTACTCTGCCAGAACACAATGCATTCCACTCTATATCAGCTGACATACACTTAATATTTTACTGTGTATGACTGTGACGCCTTGAATTTGATCCTAGATATGATGAGGAACAACAGGGGATTTGGAAAACAGCCATTTATAATAATGATGACCCACTATTCTTCTTATTATTATCATTATGATTTTGATGATGATGATGATTATTATTGTTGTTATTCTTATTATCGTTATGCACCTGGTGGTGCACAATTGTTTCAGGTGTGTATTTTAATTCCATTAGGGGATTTTTCTCACACTGTCACATTGCCAGATCACACTTTTAAAACTATACAATAAATACTTATCAAGATCTTAACGTTGCAACTTAGCACCCTTTACAAACTTATTAGTACAGGCAGAAAAGAGACATTCCAGCACACAATAATACCTACCCAGGCAGGCATGTTGAGTGTCTTTAATTCACTGCTGATCACAGATCTCTCGTTCTCCAAAAAGTCAATAGCCGTGCCCAAGCGAACATCTTTCCACCTTCGATTTTTTCGCCACCATGTCCACATCATCAGGCACAGCAAAACCCAGCTGATGCTAAGTCCAAGGTAACCGGTCAGGTAGACTGGATACAGGATCACGAAAGCTCTCCCGAAATACATCAGAAACTCCATCAAAATGTGGTTGACTGCATTTACGCTGTACTCGTCCTGGCTATCTGTGCTTCCACTACTTTGGTATGCTTGGACATCTTTGGAAAAATCTGCTGTAAGCGTTGTTGCGGAGCTTCTTGATGCCTCCAGCTGTCCCTGGGTGAGATTTAAAGACCCACCACCGTATCTGCTGTTATCTGGAAACGGTGCGTTTTTCTCCCGCATTTCATTTCTAGCTTCCATTGTGGCTGTCCAGTCTCTGGTTTTCTCCACTCTGAATCTTACCCTATGCTGCCTGTTAGACGAGGGATACGCTACACCCGAATGGCATTAAACGAAGAGAAACTGTGTTCTAAAATTTCAGCGAATTGTCCTTTAACGCATTTGTGTAGTGGTTTGTCCTTTCCTCCCTTATACTGTGGGTCTGTTCGTTAAATTGTTCTTTTAGTTGTCTTCTATCTTTTTCTCACCTTTTTGACTTCCGTGTTGTGGCTGACTGCCCCAGCCCGTTTGGTTTTAGCTACCTGACACACTCCCATAGGTGATTCGAGTATGTGGAATGAAACTCGCCCGCCCCATCACCCACCCCTTGATGAAAGACACACCAAGGCGTAGCCATACAGGTAACACTAACGGAGTTGTTTAATACAACGACAGAAAAATGTATTACGTCGGCTATGAAAGGACATACGACTGCTCCTATGAAAACCTGTTCAACAACCGGGAGAATTCAGCATCTTGTTGTCATTGTGTTACCCCCTCTTTATGATGCTGAGATTTTATCAGAGCCGCTATGGTTTACTGACATACAGTTCGCCTGATAAAAACTTTTTTTCATGCAAGTAGGCAGCATTCATTAGTTATTAGAAAAAAATAGTTCGGGGAAACAAATTGCATTTCCAATAAGCCTACAGCACAACAGTTTGAACTTTTGATTTATATATAGTGGATAGTAACCTCTGAATTAGCCCAATAGTGGTGTTTTCAAACGTGTAAATGAAAAAAGTATCGCTTACACGTACAGTATTAGGTTATCAAGCAATTACTGCCAGTACATGACATTAAGAGCATAACTACAGAGTAGGGAAATCTGGAAATGGCTTCTGAAATAGCTTCAATAAAATACATGTATCGTACAAGCTTAAACACTTCCGTCGCAAAAATGTGAAATGTATTTATTTATTTCACTTTACCTGGTTATGTTACTCCCTGGACTTATTTCAGATTGAAAGCAGGGATACAGCTCCGTTGTATTTAAATGTAGTATGGTTTCTGTTATATGATCGCCATCATGAGGATTTAAAATTAACTGCAATCATTGCAGATGAAAACAAATTCATTCGTCAGTGCAGCTTTGGGTTTTGAGGAAACAGTTAGGCTATTATTGGTATTAATAGCTACTACTAGATACTACTACTAATAATAATCATAACCATCGTAAAAATAGCTGCTACTACTACTACCAGTACTAATAATAATAATATTAATTGAAATTTACTCATATTTTTAGTTTCTAGCTGCGGGTTTAAGTGTAAAAATGTTGTAAAGATCAGTGAAATTGTAGCATTGTTATCAGGACACAATATCGCCATGCTGCTCATAAGAAACTGCGTCTCATGGGGAAAGGATCTTTAGGAAAATTGCGGCTGCAATTTTATACTACAGACACGCCCATAGTTACTGTCCGCACAAATACATGGTGTGCTTAGAAAGCTTCCTTAGCAACGCCAACTAACACAAGTCAAGGCACTCTCTGTAAGCAATCAAACAGTGTAAAACATTTGATTTTACTGACTTTAAACCTTTAAGTTGCGGCTCTTTAAAGTGAAGCATAACGTCACAAATACATCGCCTCACACCTTGACACATTTGGAAAACTAAAAGAAAGGTGGCAGATTTGGTTTCACAATAGTGATATAACGTTGATGCTTTGAAAAATAATATGGAACGGTCACTCAGTAGCTACCTAACGGAATTTCTTGTCCGGACATCTCATTGAAGTCTTAATAGCTACACCATGGACGCAAAGGTAAGTTTTATAAAAGTAATGATAATGTGTGCATTTGTTGGTTGCCTAACAAGTGGTATTAGGCTGTAAATAAAGTAGCTTGGTTGCCAGCAAGCTATTGTCAGATTACAGTAAAGTTAGCACGAACAGTTAAAGCGGAAAACAAAAGAAGACGTTATACTATCGCTTAACTAGCTAACTTTAACATAACAGAATAACTTCTCAGATAATGTTAGACGACATCTGATGATATTATAGTTTAATCAACGAACACACGGTGACGTACCTACGTGACCAGTAAGCTTTATAAAATAAAACGTAGTATTAGTGAATAATAATGTTAGTTAACATCAGATAGCTACTAACGATAAAGAGAAGCTGTGTCTATAGTGGTGCGTTGTGAAACTTCAGCCGTAGCCAAACTTAGCTCTGCTCGTTTCGGAAGAAAAATGATCTTATGTCTCTCTTGTTGTTACAGGATACTTTAGTCAACAAGAAGTACCCCACGTTGCCTAAAACAATCGTGCGACGGCTACCACAATTTCCACAGGTAACGTTAACATTAGTCTGGCTGACTTATATGCAAACACATCATGTCATGGAGATGACGATATATCCATTTTTAAAATTAACATTAAAAGGGAATGCTGGTTTGGAAATAACTTTGGAATAATAATGCAAACTGGCAGCCCAAATCCTGTGGTAATGGGGCAAAAGTAGCCTAGGCTTTTGGAATGGACACAAATACAGCATGCCCTGAAGGTTTAAATGTTGCATGAATCATAACCTGTCACCACTGCTGACCTTTTAAAGGTTCGCACAAAGCCTCTATGGCTGGATACAGCTCCATCCTTCCAACTCCGGGCCCCATTGAGCGAAAAGGACTATGGGTCTGTTGCCTCTGGTGGACTTTCGAGTAAGTTTTCTGATATACATGTGTTCAATATGTTTTGCAGCTTTGATACATTTTAGTCATTCATCAACTAGGCACTTGGAAAGCCTGCCTAAGCAACAGCTGAAATTGTAACAGTTCAGGAAACATGGATTTTATTTGGCAGGATGTCGATGTTCAAATTGAAGTCTGTGATGGATTGTAGGAACAATGAGATATTGAGAAAGGGAGTGTTCATCTGGGCTCAGAAAAAGGTGGAACTCCTTTGGCCAGCTAATGCCTGTAATTCATTGGTTTCATGTTGAAACTTGTTGCTGTAAAGCTTTCGAAAGTACCCCATGTGTTCAACAAAAGCACCAATCAGGCACAATTTTTGAGAGTTAACAGGAGCAATTCTTTAGTTAATGAAAAAGTACAAGTTGGCAGATTTTCCACCATAGCATGTATAGTTGAATCATTGGGAAAGTATAATTATTACTGAAAAGGTTGCAATTTAAAATCCCAGGTAGGACTGAATGAATGTATAGTGTGTAACATTTAAGCTGTATAAATAATTCTGGCAAAACATATCTGCTGAGAGATCAAGAAATGTGAAATGTAGAAAAGTAAATGCATTACAAAGAGTGCATTACTTACCATGTAAAACATAACCATGAATCGCAATGGAAAGGAGACTGTATTAATCTGCACTGGTGTTGAAAGATATATGTGAAGTGAATAATGAACAGGAGACCTTGGATCCCAGTAAATGGACAATGTGTGTGTATGGGTCATATTTCACCCCTTGATGTTTGAAGCGTATTTTGTGCAGTCGACAGTGTCCCTTAGGAGCATTAAACAACATGAATGATATTTTTCCCATTCTTATTCCCCTCTTTTCCAGCACCAGTTATGTGTACACAGCATGCTTTGAATCACACACACACACACACACACATGCAAGCAGACAGCATTTACGGTTTTCCTGGTCCCCCAGTGAGATAAGCTGTCATTTTAGTCTTTCAGTGCAAAAGGCGTGCCCTTGCCCTTACCTGAGGCTTCACTTGAGTCAGTCTCAGAGCTTTCATCACTTAAAGGGGCTGTTCCCCCTCTGTTGCAGTAGATGGCTTGTCTAGTGCAGTATCAGGAGAACAGAGCCACCAGCCAGGAAGCAGTCGGGCCAAAGAGGCTATTGTTTCAGCTAGACCATCAAAGCCTCAAGGTGGTGGACAGTCCCAGCCCAAGACAGGCCGTGAGCTGTTCCGCAGCAGACTGGTCAACATTATCACGTGAGTCCAGTCTTTCCTCACCTCACCTAATATTTAAATATCAATGCATATAGAATATCACCTTCATGTGATGTGATATTCTACATGCACTGTTTAAATTCTACCACACATTGAGCAGAATGAAATGGAGTAGAAATAATCTTTATGAACCCCAGGAAAAAGTGATGATAAACAGGACAACTTTTTGGAAAATGTTGCCAGCAATGAGGAATAGGTAATGTGTCATAGTCTGGTGAAGTTTGATTAGGAGTGACATCTAGTGGCCAATCCTGGAAGTTTGCTTGCTAACCCATTTTGAATAATAGTGCTGAGATAGGTATCAGCATAACCGCAGTATGGTTAGCATGAGATCTCTGTATCTCAGTAATGTTTTTTACTTGATTCATCTAGCTGGCTAAGTATATAAATATGACAGTTTTATATTTATCCTGTGAGAAAGAGGAGAACAATCACTCTTCGTACTTCTAGGAAAACACCTGTAGCATCTGACTGAGTTTAGTGTAGGTCATGAGCACTGGGCTGTTGCAAGCAAAAGCAATACAGATAAATCTCATTCAATATCTTTAATACAGCTTTTGCATATCTTTGAGATTAATAACCTGCACAACAGTTTTGCGTAACACAGTAGGGAAGAAGAATGTTTTCTGACACTTTTTTTTGACATATCAATACATATTCACAATGCAGTATCTGTTCCCCACCATTTCCCATTTTCCAGTTTCCCAGTATCACATTCCACATACCTAATGCTGGGAGTGTTACCTGGAAATACTGACAATGAAGTTGCGCTGTGTGTCATTACCATAAGCTTCAGCTACAGTAATGAAATATAATTGAGATACACAAACATGAACACATATTGTAAAACAAAAAAAAAGATAACAATGACTTAGATTGTTAACTAGACATGGGAAAATGATCCAGTGCAAATAATGCATTGATCTTGGATTTAAAAAAAAATGTAATAAGGAACACTGTTAATGTGTTCCTACTTCTTATAATGTAGCAGCCCCAAGCTTAATTCAGCTTGAGCACCTCACTATTGTTTCAAAGCATAATTCTCACTGACAAGCTATGCTCTATCCTAAGTTATAGCCTGTAATTGAATAACCCCTCTCAGCAATGGTTTAGTAGAAAGATCCCTCAAGTATATTGTATGAACAGACTTTAGTAAAGTTGTGTAGTATTAAGATCTAGTATTCTAACTAGATAAATATTCATGCTCAATTAAGACACCAGGAATCAATCGCAGAAGCACTTGTCCTGGATGATGGTAATGCCATCGGATCCTCTTCATCCACTGAGAAGGATATCTTGGTAAGAAATAATGACTCAAAAATGTCTGGAGAACTTGTCCCCTATCAATGATTTGCACCTGTGAAAGGCATGTGTTGTTATCCTACAGTTATATTTGTGTTTGTACACATTCCCTCGGACAGATGACCTCTATGTTTACTGGACATGAAACTGTAAAAACAAAATATGTAGATGAAAGAAATAAAGAAAGATGGAAATACATGTTGGGGTAAAAGTATATTGTGAAATGTTTTTTTAAAAAATGTTCATATTTAATTTATTTTAGAATTGCTTTCTGCATCACCTTATTTCAGGATGTCTGACAAATAAATTGTGTTTATGTGTATTTCTGTTGTAATTATGGTTAGTAAAATGTTGAATTTTGGATGAGCTATTATGAAACTCTGAAGCAAGTGATCATATTTTTGCTGGTCTAAGTTATTGTTGCCAGAATGGGTCTATTTCTCAATTATGGTTTATTGTTTGCTTGTTTCTTTACCTATCCAGAGATATAACTATTACATTAACAATGGCATTGACACAAAGCATGTGGCCCCCATGGAAGACTCTTGGCTGGAAAACGTCATGAACCTGGTTCCCACTCCTCTGAAGAAGCTGACTGATACCATAGAGGCACTGTCCAATGAGATGAGAGAAGACTATCTTCTGAGTGTGAAGAAAGCAATAGGTATTTGCTCCTTTGCTGTTCAATGTAATCTTTTCACAGTGCATTCTGGGTTATTATTTAGGCCTAAATGTTCACTCTATATGCTGTGTTGTTAATAGTTTTATAAGTTTTTGTAAAATGGCTTTTTAAAACATATTATTTTGCTTATATTAAATAACGTTTGATTTCATTGGCAAGATGGACATCTCTGAAGCTCTGTTAATGTGAAATTGAAAGTTGTTTGTTTGAAGTGCCTAAATGTGTGCTTATTACTCAATGTGGTGTTTCTTATTTTTCAGTGGATTTTGTATTGAGAGACCCTAGGGAAAAGGATGAAAAGCTTAAAGATCTACCCCCGCATCGAGCTGAGTGAGTCCCATACTGTCACTCCTTGCTCCCTAGTATGTATTTCCCTGCTAGCTTTACTATGTAAAACACATTACTTCCTCTGTGTGCTCACTGGCAGGTCATTCCTGACAATGGAAGATATTGACAAAGACAGCATTTCGTGAGGGTTTTTTGTTGGGGGATAGGTTGATCTTCTCTTGTGCAACTCCGTTTCACAATTTAGACTGATAACACAAATTTTTACATGAAAAGGTTACATAATGCAGCTTTATTTTATTTAATTACAGTCGGCCTGCCTTATCCACGGGTTTGGTATCAGTGGTTCAAAAACCACAGCTTGAAAATAGTTTTTAAAAATGCTAGAATACTGTAGTCTGTATGATTTACATGGGTTTTAGAAGTTTTAAGTAATATGTATAGGTATGGTTTGAAGTTATGAAAGCATAAAGGGTAAAATTATGTAATTTTATAGTGTCCTGAACATCCGTGGTTTTTGCACATCTGTGGGGGTCTTGGAACCATACACCCTTATGGTTCCAGGCCTGTATAAGGTGGGCTGACTGTAAATGGTTTATTCAAGGTTCATTTGATGTAAAATAATCTGTATTCCTGTATCATTTGCACTCTTTCTACTGGAGTATTTCTATACTTGCTTTTATTTTAGCATTTGTAATATTACATATTTTTTTAACATGGTACAGATTCATTGATTGTATTATAGTATGATATTGATATAATAGACTCAGTGACTATGATGATGATGATAAATAAAATCATTACAAATGATATCTTCCAGTGTCCCAAATTCAGCCTTTGGTACAGCAGGGACTTCATTTTTTACCATTTAGAATGCAGGTTGTTCCAAAACCATGGAGGAAGTCTTTTCTAAATGCTCAGAGCATGATACGGGACAAACTGCACGCCATCAACCCCACAATGCTGTCTGTGCTGAACCTGTGGCAGGTGTCCTACAAGTGAGTGCAGTCTCTCCCAACCCTCTACAATCTGGTATCCTACATCCCACTATGTTGCAGGTGACCTACTGATCTATTTGTTTTTTTCTGTTTGTGAGGGTATGCCAAACAATATGATCTTTCAGGTAGTTTGCTCTGTGCCTTTTCACTCTTGTTTCAATATGCACTTGTGATCTATTCAATGATTAGATTACCAAGGGCCCTGTGATGAATGCAACAGAGACTCCTTAGCACCAGGTGACTTGATAGACATGTGATGTGTAAATATCTTTCTGTGAACTGGGTGGGTAGGGTGTCACTAGCATTTTTTGTCATAAATGCATCCCTGTTTCACTTGGCTGACACTTCCCTTTAACTGCTTCATAATATGAACTTGTGCTGATAATTTTTTACTAATTAATCCTTCATTGTATATTTGGCTTCTCACCTAAGCTGTTCATGTATTGATTTAGTGTGCAATTTGATACCTACATTGAAGCTCTGAGGATAAGCCCTTAAACACCAGCCACTTTCCTCTCAAATTGGAAATGTTTACTAGTGATAGACATTGAAAAATATAAAAATAAATGAAAATCTATTTTAACCATTCAATACAAAAAGATGGTTCTTTTGGCCAGCTTTGGACTTCCCGAAGTAGTTTGGGGTTTGCAATATTCTCCCTGACCTTTAGTCTTATACATTGTGTTTTGTGCCATTGAGTTGAACAGTAAGTGATAAAGTGTCACCATGCATTCACTTCAGTGTCAATCCTCATGCTCAGAAGCCTCATTTGTGGTAATCAGATAATTAATTAATATGAGTTTTGTATGTCAATGGCATTATGTTTACCCAGAGCCTTGAGAGGAGACTGTTGTGATATTGTAGGTAGGAGGGAATGGCTGAATGTTAAAGATGCTAGGTCTTGTTATTGTCTACACAAAATAAATATGATGTAGATGATTTGGTATTCTCACAAATTTGCCTTCTAAAGGGGGGAAGGGGGTTTTCAGACAGCACATTTTGAAGTTGGTGTTCAGACAGGATCTTTAAGCCTGTCAGCTCTACACATCTCAAACCAAGGACCCCTGACCTGGGTTCAAATGGCCCTGAGGAATCAAGGAAAAGTCCTAGAGATTCCAGAGCAAAGGGGCAAATATCTACATATTTTTGCTAGTTTCTCCATCTATTTCCTGATCCACAGGATGGTCATTTTAAGAGACCTTAAGATGAAAAGATTTCCGGAAACCCTATATTAACCAGATGCTGATTTTAAATTAGTCTCCTTGGACTCCTCAGTACTGTAGCAAATTCCAGAGAACTGAAACTGCAGTCCCTCTGTCTCCCTCCTGCTGCTTTCTCTGGCTCATCCGGGCCTTTTTTGTCTGCAGAAGTCTGCGTCTGATCAACGTGGAGGAGTTCCACAACCTGCAGGAGTCCATGGAGCTCTCCTTCTTTGAGCAAGTGATCAGGAGGCAGATAATTTGCACCCAGGAGATTCTCCTCAAAAAGTATAATATGCTTTTACAGCAGACCTGTGACTGGCTTCTGTCCTTCTGATCTTACAGTCAAAATGAAATAAAAATGTATCCAATTGCAGTCATGTAATTGGGATGCAATTACATTTATCAGTCTATTTAATTACATACATTACAGGCTACATTAGTTAGCCCACTGATTTGTATTGTGCTCGACCTATCACAATTTCTTGAGAATACCATTTGTCTAAAGACTGTGGAATTTGAATTAGTCATGGGTTTAATATCATTGTTTTGCTCAGGGTGTTGCTTTAACTAGATCTGAAATATGCATTTTAATTTCTGCTGTAGCAAGTTGTAAAAGGTAATTGACTTGCAGCCTACACTGGCCTTGCATTTGTTGGTCATGCATTGTTGGCTTGTATAACTGAGGATGTTGATTGAAGTTAGTCTGATAATGCTTTCTCGTGTTTTTATTCTCAGGTGGTTTCTAGATGTTCAGCAGATCTACTATGTGGGCAACAAGCGCAAACTTGTCCCCAGCATCCATACCCCTTGCAAACTGCAGTCATTTTTCAACTGTGCAGCTACTCTGATGACCCAGCATCTGCAGAGCCTAGCTCTAGAGTCAATTGATGACTACACTCGTCTCATCATTAAGGAACCGGTACTTAGTGCACCACTGTGGTAGCTGATAATGTGAAAATAGAGTTCATCACCCACTGCAGACCAGAGCTCATTGATTATATACCTATACATTTGTCTTATTATACCATGGGATTAGTACACCACAGAGCCCATTGATAATATTCATATGCCATCCTCTTTCTGTAGCAAAGGAAAATTATATCTTTGGACCCATTTATAACATGTATATACCATTCCCTTCTTGTTCCATAAGTACTGGGCTGGGTACTGGACTGATAATAAAATAGCTTTTTGCCACTTTGGATTCGATGAGGCATTTCTGGGGTGCAAGTGTGAAATTCATGAAAGGACAGCTTGTTGTTGTTGATGTCAGTATCTGTGGCTGGCTGCATAGTAGTACTTTTTGTATATTACAGGATAACCACACCCATTTATCCTTTATCTTGATATTTTGAGCATATAAACCTGTTCATTGTTGCAGATGGTTTAGTTTTTGGAATGTCTAAATGAATACATAGATTAACATAAATTCATGTTTGTTTCTCAGGGTGCTGTAAGAGTGTATGAGCACTCTGGCTTTGTCCTGAAGCTGATCCTGGATCAGACAGTCATTAAGCTACATCCTGATTTCAAAGACTTTGAGGAGGTCATGCTCAGAACCTACGATCTCATGCTGGATGCTGTCTGCGTGGTACCACGTGTGGAATCAACGCTCTACACTGAATGGGTACGAGACTTGTAAAATCACCATCTTTATTCACCTATCCACCTGCTTTGGTTACTGTTACAGTTAGATGTTGCACTGCAGATGCTTTCTTATAGCTCTTGCAAGTAAAGCTTTAAGTACCAGGTTAATTGAAATCACACTGAAATAAGAAGTAAAAATCTATCTTACATATCTCTGGTCAGTTGTACTTCCTGGTTTTAATTTCCATGATGCAACATGATTAATATGACCCCAGCTGTCCAGGAGTGGAAAGCAACCTATGGAATGCTAACCTATGTTCATGTTCTGCCAAGGTATACAGGTCCCTTTAGCCATGCTGATATTCATATTGTGACATGGGTTATCATTCCATATTGATTTAATAAACATAAGAAATCTAATAAAATGCCAAGGTGTCTGATGCATTGTTTATGATTCATAATCCATATTTTAACCTGTACACATAGCTAATGTGTAACCATAAGTGCATTTGCACATTTTTAATATTATACTTTTAATCCAGTCTCAGTGGAAGTGAATTTGTAAATGTTTCATTTTAAAGCTACACCAGCTGGAAATATTCTTATGCTGTAATGCTGCATTTCTTTTGGTTTTTGTTTTCTGTTGCCATGCACAGCCTTCACCTGCTTAGTTCTGCTTTTTTGTCCATCATCAGAGGATTTTGCTAATTTTTTGCTCTCTGCAAATTATTCAATTTTGCTAGGTAATTTCTCTGCTTCTTCAGCAGAAACACACTAAACACACATTAATGTAAACACACTTATACCAAATGAGTTTGAGTTTTCCTGACTATAACATGGCAAGAAAAAATTCCAGCTTGGACATTTTAATTTCAATGATAATCCAGCAGGAGGATAAAAAATGACTGTAAGACTGGTAAACCAGGGCAAGCTGTAGTTTAGTGGAATGCCAGTGCTGTTGGGCCCCTGAGCAAGGCCCTTAACCCCACTTTGCTCCTAGGGGGGATTGGCCCCTGGCTAGCCTAATCAACTGTAAGTTACTTTGGATAAAACCGTTAGCTAAATGGTGGTAATGTAATGTGAGCCTGTCTCTTATCCCCTAGCCAGGAAGTCAGACCCTGGGGACACTGAAGCCTGTGGTGCTGCCAGAGATCATAGCGGCACGGCTGGAGGAGACGCGGCTCATGATCCAGGCTGAGAGTGCGCTGCCCATGGCTCATATCCGACTCTACGACAAGTATGCAGCGCTTGTGAGCCGGCAGGCTGAGGAGGATGTGGCCCAGTTCCTGAGCGAAAAGCACTCCTTCCATGACACGATGATGGAGGTCACACGGTACCAGAAGCTTGCCGATGAAATCCAGTACAGCTCTGCCAAGGTACTACTCCCAAGAAGAGCACCCACCACTTGCTTCTTTCAAATTATTACTAAATGCATACAGACTAAATTCTGAGTTTGTTTTCACACACATTGAGCAAAGAAAACAAGATTTTTACAATGTGGCCAACGCCTCACAGGTCATCGGTGCAATCGACAGCACTTAAATTCCCCTTATTCCACCACACAGTAGATAGAGCTGTTCCTGACAGCAGTTGTGACATGAACTAGGGTTCTTTGCAACAGCATTTGTGATTATTTACTTTGCATCACTCACAACCTGTACATTGATGGGATACATGACCCTTCTACGTCTTCTGATCCCATGTTTGCTATGTGATGGTAGAATAAGCAGAATATGAATGGACAGATGATTTGAAGTTATGCTTGTTGAGACAAAGCATTCAGACAGCTGATTGTGAAATTCTTGAATCTTGTGCAAATATTCTTTTCAAAGATCTGGATTCAAGCAAATGTGAAATTTACATTTACTTCACATTGCCAGTAGGGAATTTGATCTTTGGGTGCGTGGCTCAAGTTCTGCTTTTATATCCTTCAGTTGTGCATTACACAGAGGGACCCTCAGGGATAAAAAAAAAAACACAGTGTTGCTTCTTTAAATTGTTTGATATGCAAGGTAACCATGAACAGACACCTAATTTCCTATGAAATTAAGGAAAACTGTTAATGTTTCAGCATCAGTCATTCACACATACTAGTGCATTAGGCACACTAACAAGTTTATTATATTACGATTTAACTAAGAAAAGTAACACTAATGTTAAATGGGGTGATTCATCAAAACCAACATTTTATTGTTATCACATGAAGTTTACTGTCATGGAAAAGTTCAAGCCCATTTTTGAAGCTGTCAGTAAAATATAACTGGACAATTATTGTGTCAAAGTTTTGAACCTCCCACCAGTTATTCAGCAGTCAGGCTTTAAAAGTCTAAACCTCTTCTGGGATTCAATGACATCACTTTGCCCCAGACTTGAATAATGATACATACACATGATCATGTACACACCCACTTATAGACCGTAGTCACATTTGTGTCACCACTAGCAACTGTGGTTAACAGCAAAATTATCTGGATTCTAACTGCACAATGGAAAACAATGCCTTCACTAGCTCTCTTGAAAATAAAGTGTATTTATATTTGTATGTATATGTATTTATAAAGTGTTTATAAAATATTATCTACGTTCAAAACGTTTGCACATATATTGTAATTTTAACTTACTAATATGCAGTGTAATTAATCATGGTGCCACAGGGTTTGTCTGAAAAATGGATTGATAGACACGTTATGTCAGAGTCATTCAGCATCTTACTGCAGTTTAGAAGATATTAACTCACATGTAGAATTTCCCCTATTTCATTTTGCTTGGAGCCATGGTTTGTTAATTTATTGTGGTAACATAATTTATTGATGAGTTTCCAGTAGATGAGTTAATATGCAAAATAATTTAAACTGACATACTGCTTGGTTGCAGGTAATTCGTTTGGGAATGTTTGAGGTGCACTGTGCAGACCTTATTGCTGCTCTGGTGAGGCGCACTGAGGGACTCTGCCAAAAACTGGTAGCCCAGATGCTGGAGGACCATCAGGTTATCAACAAACAGTGAGTTTGACCCATTCACAATTCCCCTAAAAGGCAATAGCCTGCTTAGCCCTCGGTCACCTCCGATCGGTTGCAGTCCCGAGGTGGTAGTGAGGAACAGTTGTGGAAATGAAAGGAGTTGTAAGGTGAATGCACTGTTTTTTAACTGCAGGCTTTGTGAGGAGTTTGAGAAGATAACTGTGAAGGCTTTGAGCACCCCTCCAAACACAAAGGAGCTGGTGGAGCTAAAGGTAACACATGCTAATGCTCCTTGCAGGTCCTGAAAACTATATTGTCCACATTCATGCTTTCACACAAATTTCCATTTTCAGATGGGTTTTTTTATTATTATTATTTTGGATTCTTTTACAGCCACATCAAAAGGAGGATTTTCAATTTCACTAAGGAAACATTATCTATCTGAATAGTATCTGATCTCAGTGTAATTGCTACTTATTTCTTTCTGTCTGTTAATCCACATACCTTTGTATTGCAGCATACATTTCCTATATTACCACATTTTTACTGTATTATCACTGCTTTCTATGAACCTGGAAGTACCAGGCTGTGCACATTGATATCATATTATATCTTTTAACAGCCCGAGGTGAACTACCACATATTGGGAGATATGGGGATATTGGGAGATACTTCATTTTTCCTTCATTTTAAGTATGTTATTCACTGGTCAGATAAGGAAATTGAAAACTAATTGAGCTGTATGAGACTGATAATGTTTTATTAATGGAAATGAAATACTGCAGTTTATAGGGTGGGATGTTCTTAAAACATATAATTACAATTACAAGTGTGCTTTCCATGGCTGAGAGCATTTTTCACTGCACAGTTGTTTTTGTTCAGTGGACATTTTATGACACTGAACAAACTTTCATTTGTGTTACATTGATAAAACATTTGTAAAACAACTTAAATGGAATCTGACTACTGTCAGATTCTGTCTGACGTGTCTTAACATTGTGCATTCATGCTTCACTTCACTGTCCACACTTATCCATAACAATGTCATGCTATTATTTTGCACTGATGAACTCTAATTAGTCTCTAAATGTAGAATTATTTACATAACTGTGCTAATTCATGAATGATTGCTGAACTTGGAGTGGCTACAGGGACACCTGAAGTATAACTTACAAAATTCAGCTATGCAGTCCAGATGGTCTTGTGTTTAACAATTTCTCCAGGCCCTAAAAGTATTCAAGAAAAAAACTGAGATTAGAGCACCATTTCTGTTGCAAAATAATGTTAGGTAGTGTGATGGCATTGAACGTATTTTAGCTGCCTCAAATGAGTTAGCTTGGTCCTGTCTTTTCAGTAGCTTCAGTTAAGAAGCCAAAATCCTTTTTGGAAGTCAGTTGCTAGAAATATTTTGAAAAAGAGTCAAATGGCAACAGTGTCACACTGGGTTATATGCACCAAACAAGCTCTTATTCAGAGAAAATGCCCCAAATGAATGGGGAGTCATTAGGTGCATCGATTCTCTGGATATCAGGAACTTGATTAACAAAGGATTTTAAATTCTTGAAATTTGTGTATTTTCACATCATTTTCAAAATTATAAAATTAAGAGGTCTGGGAGACCTGTGTTTCTGATATATTCATGCTTGCTGAGGTTCCTTGACACAATGCTCCTTCTCTTCCTTGCACCTTGTCTGTCTGGCTGATTATGATGATGCAATGTCTGGGCCCCCTCCCTCGTCTGCTCCCACTAGACTGATTGATGTATAATGTCTTGTTGCCTCCTTTGTACCTTCACCTATAGGAGTACGTGGAAAAGGTGGAAACCCAGGAGATACCAGCCCTTGAGAAAACCCTGGTGGAGTCCAAGACACGGCTGTGCTTCCTGGTGGACTACACTAGCCTCTCACCGGAGGACATGCGCCTGAACCGGGACACCTTCCAGTGGCATGCCCGTATGCCCAGTGTCTTTGCTGATCATCGTGAGATTGTCCGCGAGAAGACTGAGCAATACCAGAACGGCCTTAAGGTAGGGCTGGGCAATTGATCAAATTTTATTTTCAATTACAATTATGGCTTCCTACAATTATGAAAACAAGATAATCGAGATTCAACCATTATTGTGCTGCATCCCGGTTCGCAATGATGCTCTTGTTTTGTCTTGTGTTATAAATCCAGTGCACCCCTTTCCTTTACAGCAGGTGTGCTTTTGCCCCTCCCTAAAAGCCAAACTCACTCTCAGCCAGGCTGTGGCATGTTCAGTTCAGCTCGAGCCAAGATGACGGAAAGAGAGCCTTTGGTTGTGGCAGTGCACTACAACATATTTGATCTAATTTATTTTGGTCTAATTTATTTTTATATAGGGGTGTAACAATATGGTATGGTTCAGTACAACAGGAAAACAACAACAAAAAACTGCAATTTATTTTAGTCAGACGCCAATCAGCTTAAGCTAAGCTTAGCATGGCATGTTGTTAGCTTGCTAACGGCTTACAGCATAAGGTTTCCGGGTGGAACTCCCGCTTGTGAAATTTGGTTCTGCATTACGATCATCAGTCTTCGCAAATAGGCTACCGTGTACTCTCTGTATGACTGCATGCACTGAACCATAACGTCCATACCGTGACGGTTCGGGATGAATACCCTAACTGTTACACACCTTATTTTGTTTATCTCATTTTTTTAGATCTTTTTTTCAATTTGTTTTTCAATTGAATTACTTTCTAAAGTAATTTAAAAGATAAATTTCAATGAATTCATGATGTTTCCAAAGTCAATGAGTAATCGTGTTAAATAATTGTGATCTCAATATTGACCAAAATAATCGTGATTATGATTTTTGCCATAACTGAGAAGCCCTACCTCAAGGTCTGACACTACTTGTGTACTTGTGTACTGCATGTGCTTTAGAGAGGGGAAACTAACATTAACATTATGGATTACTCACATTTGCTGTAAATGTTTTTTGTATTTTAACAAGTCAAGGACCATTTGGTATTAGAAGCTTTTGAAAGTTTTAAATATGAAACAAACTCTTTTCCAAAACACAATATATGGATTGTGAATAAGATTTCGTCTATGAATATTCATGCATGCTCAGTTTGATTACTGATGCATTACAGACATCAGCAATAAAATGCAAAAACGAGGCAAATGTTGATTGAAAACATAAATGGCATGCATTCTTTCTCCACCTTGTTGTAGCAACTTTTATAGCAAGTTAGAGTATTGTAATTGTTTATATTTCAAACTCAATACATAATTATATACCAGCCAGACACACACTCTGTGTTATCGTAAGTTAACACAGCCAATGACTATACCAAATGAAATGTGAACATCTATTATTATAAACATCTTCATACAGCAGTTGCTGCTGAGTTGACTTTTTTTTGTGTTTTTAAGCTTTGCACTGAACTAAAAATTCAGTTGAATGACTTAAATGTAAGTGTAATTATGTCTCAAGTCTAGAAAAATCAACATGCCTGCAGGTGTTCTCAGAAATAAGGGATGGTACAGCTACAGGTTTCAGCTCCAAGGCCTTTGAGCAACTGTTTCTCCGCCGACCCTTACAGACGAACATGTCCTTCCTGTAGTGCGCAGTGAACATGCTGGCCAACAACAGGGAAGTCACGACAGACAGACATAATGGGTGCGTGAAGCCTGTCCCTCCTGTCATGGCCAGTAAAAGTCTGCTTTGTCATTTTTCCACTCCAGTTGCGGTGCGAGAGATTTGTGGAAGAGCTGGAAAGCTATAGCAGGCAGGCGGAGGAGTTTGTTTCCTTTGGAGATGTGGCAGAACTGAGCAAGTACCTTAAGAAAGCCCAGGCCCTGAATGCCAAGCTAGATGCTGCCATGGACAAGGTACAGGCCTTCCTTAAATGTTTCTAAACAATTTACACCGTGAAAGTAATTGCGGCAGTACAAAGAAGTTTTTGAATTATGATAATTAAATCCCGGTTCAGTAGAATAATGTAATGGAGTTCCAGCAAAATATATTCAGTATGCCAAACATGTGTGTAATGATAGATATACATATGTGCTCAGGTTTCAATAAAAGAATAAAATCTCTAGACAATGTAGTTTTCATGCTTTGGATTTATAAATTCCATCAAGAACCATTTCCAGCATGCTGAGACACTGATTCATTGGTTATTAATGAATTCTTTGATTACTCATGGAAAGCATACCACTCACCTTCTGTGAAAGTCCTAAGAAAAACAAGCTTTAATGGAATCCACATATAGTTGGTTATAATAACATATATAGGAAGCCAGTTTGAAAAAAGCCTTTTCCCCCAGTGTTTTCTAATCTTCTGGCACCCCCAGATAGATGGATTCAACATGGAGGAGGAGGCCTATGACTGGCCCGTCTCCCAGTACCCTGTGCGCAAGGAGACCCAGGACCGGCTGGCACCATACCTGCGTCTGTACGAGACAGCATGTGAGTTCCAGGCCCGCCACAAAGAATGGTTGGAGGGGCCCCTAAACTCAGTCAACCCTGACAAGGTTGAGACGGAGGTGGGCAACTACTGGCGGGCCTTGTATAAGCTGGAGAAGGGCTTCCATGGCTCACCGCAGGCCCTCAACATCGCCAGTGTGATGAAGGATCAGGTGGAGGCCTTCAAGGAACACATTCCGCTCATCCAAGTGCTGTGCAACCCAGGCCTGCGTGACCGTCACTGGGATGCCATGACGGAGGTAGTGGGCTTTCCACTCAAGCCTGAGGACGACAAAGCGTGTGTGGCTACCTTTCTGCCAATGGGCCTGGAGGCACATCTGGGTAGCTTTGAGGGCATCAGTGAGTCAGCCAGCAAGGAGTACTCACTGGAGAAGGCCATGGAGAAGATGGCCATGGAATGGAGTGGGATGGAGTTCAGTCTGCTGCCCTACCGGGAGACAGGTACCTCCATCCTGTCATCAGTGGAAGAGGTGCAGATGCTGCTGGATGACCACATTGTGAAGACCCAAACCATGCGTGGCTCACCCTTCATTAAGCCCTTTGAGAATGAGATCCGGTTAGTGTGTATATGGGTGTGTGTGTATACATCTGGGCTTTTACATACAGAATTCTATTATGTGCTCATGTTGTTGGCATAGCATGTGCTGTTTGTGTGTATGAGTACCTAGCCCATTATACATGTGTTGACCTATGCTCATTGTTGCCATATCTCATGGTATAGGTTTGGATTCCTGCAATTGTGTCTGTGTACTTTGAGAAAGGAGAAAAAGAACAAGCTCAGCACATTGTAAATGGTGATGTGCGAACAACCTCTCTCTGCTGTCCCTTGCAGGGAATGGGAGGAGAAGCTACTGCTCCTGCAGGAGATTCTGGATGAATGGCTAAAGGTGCAGGCCACCTGGCTGTATCTGGAGCCCATCTTCAGCTCACCTGATATCATGGCCCAGATGCCAGAAGAAGGCCGTCGCTTCACCACAGTTGACAAGACCTGGAAGGACACCATGAAACAGGTCTCCCTGGTGAGTCCCACTCTTCTCTCTTTAAGCCCCTCCCACATATGCTTCCCTACCCAAGGATCAAAGTCATCAGGCAAAACTCACAGGTCATTAGTATTATTTATATTATTTGCATTATCGATACAATTACTTGCTTGGCAGATCCTCCTATCATGATGTGCACAAATAATCCTGATTGATAAATTTAATACAGATCAGAGGGGGAAAAGGATTTACAGCAATAATGGGTAAATTTTAAATAATAAAGAAATAAAACCTAACAAATAGAGACTAAATAATGATCCATAAAAGCATTGTAACTATTCCAGCAGGGTAACAGGTAACTGTGTTTTGTTTCAGCTCCACCCCTACCACTTCCATGTGTCAATGCTTAATGCAGCAAATATATTTTTTTTTCAAACAGCTGGATTGTTCTAATACATACTGGAGTATAGCTTGTCTATACAGACCCTTTTCTGATATGATCTCCAGTGCCCTGTGCTGAGGTGGCTCTGCATCATTTATGTCCAGCCCCAGAGACACAGACCACAGTTGCAGCTCAGACACCTTTGTGTTTGCCTGTAGCAGGCTGAGAATTTCATGCCACCAACAAAAGTTTTGCAGAGCAGCGGTGATGAATGAGAGGAAGAGCAGGTCGTTATCAAGGCCACTGTGTTGTGCCAGTGAGTGGTGAGGTTTTAATCAGCTAGGGGTCCCTGCTGTTACTTTAAGGCAGACTTTTCTGCTGCTGTCCCCCCGGAGACATTCCAAAGGGTAATTGGCACCCTCAGCAGATCTGAAAATGAAACACATCAATATCATCCACCATTCCCCCCTCCTACCCCCTACCCCCCAAAAAAAGTCCTGACAAGACCATCAAATAGAAATTATGGATTTTTGTCTGGGAGGAAGCGGTGATGTGGAATAGCCAGGAAATGAGGTCACAGAGACACACAGAAGCCCTCAGCTTTTGTGCACTTGTGTGTGTGTGTGTGTGTGCCATGCCAGTGTGTGGAGGAATGTGTGTGCATGCTTGTGTATGTGGTTTCCAAGTTAGTGTACGTGTATGTGAGTGAATGCAAATAACTTTTAGTTAAAACAAGCTTCTTTATCCCCCCACTTAGTATTCATTGCATTTCAGTCTTGCATTCTGTGTACGTGTGTCTGATTACAAGAAGGTCCCAACAGTGGACACTGTTGCAGTCGTCTGCATTCCCAAACAGAACATGACAATCTACTCATGACTCTTAATTTTTACCATTGTCTGTGCTCTGACTATGTCTTGACTGTTAAGTGCATTTAATAAAGGGTATTTAGTTCAAGGAAGACTATGGTATACTGTCAACATCAAAGTAATAAACAAGTATAGAAGGCATTTCAAGAAGTGAACCACAGGGTGGCACTGTTCATCCATAGTAGCTTTTGCAAATGCATCCCTTTTTTGAACATACTCATCTCACAAGTCATTATTTACTGCTAGTTTAGGGTGTCAATTAACTTCTCCGTTGGAAAAAAAGTAGATAAAACAGTTTGTAAATTAACTGAAGGAAAAAAACATGGTTCCATAGATTTGGCTTTCTCTGATTAGGCTTGAATCCCTTGAATTTAACAGTGGTTCACTGTAATGAATATCAATGCAGAAATATCTCTTTCCCGTTTAACGGTGGGTATTTTGTGGAGTGTTGAAGGAACAGGAATCATTATTGAACTGTCAGAAATTCAGAGGAGAGAGCACAGACAATCTGTCTGCCTGTGACAAGACACTTTCTCTCTCAAGGTAAAAGTTTTGACCTGTGGTGATACATGCATTTAATTAGAGCCACAGAACTGAAGTATGTCAGGAGAAATGGGAGCTTGAAGGTTTGGCAGAGTGGGGGGTACTGAGGAAGAGAACATGACAGTCCTTCAAGTGCAAAACTTTGAATGTCTGTATTTAGATAAGAACTATGCCAACTCATTTTCCGAAATAGACAAGGAGGTATGAGTGAACAAAGCACTTTTATGTCCAGCCAGAGTATAAAAGAATATCATATCTGTCTAGTCTTTGGAAAAAAAAAAGACCAACACCAAATGTGCCAGCAACTCCTGTTACAGCTTGGTAGGCTGTATTCAAATGATGTGTTTAATACCCTTTATATGGTAAAGAAATAAGCTCTAAAGTCCTTATTTGAGAAGGTTGAAATGACCACTGAAACTTTGTCTCAACGAACAATAACCATTTCCTCTTACTTTGTAGTGCTGTCAGTTGAAAACGAACCGGGGTAAATATTATATTCTCCTTCTTCCAATTTTGGATTCATATTGGATTGTCAGTCAAACAAGGCAGAAATTTGCTTTCACTTACTTAAGGCCGTTTATTTGCACTGTCTGCAGCAGGAGACTGTTATCAATATATTCTAATAAAAAAGAGATTTAATCTGGGCAATACGAATCCCTGGACATATTTTCATTAAAATCTTTAAAGGAGTCATTTTCATGCTTTTAAAAAATGGATTTAAGAAAGGCTTAGCTGTTAGGAATGTTATTACTCCCTTTTGTTATTTGCTGTTAAGGTCATGAAAGGAACTGTGAAAGCTATCGTTTAATTTGGGTTTCCAGTCAATCATTCATCTTGGGCCCCAACAGGTTACAGAATAATACCATATTGGCCTGAATCCTAGGTGAATCTGGTAATAAGGTGACTACTTTTCAAGGGCTTGTCTTCCAACAAAAAAATGAATTTAACAGGAATTTATTATTTCTCATGAAAAACTCAAATCACATTAAAATCATATAGGTTTGGGATGTTTAATCTTCTTTGTACATATTTTTACATGTACTGTATATTAGTTATGGTTCTCCTTGTAGTGATCAGATTGTCACATTTATTACACAGGTATTCACATATATACATGTGTTTTTGGACATTAGATTTTGAATTTAAATGTGGCTTTTCTATGAGGAATCACTACAATATCTACTGTATGATCTTTCAACTCAATAATGGATGTGGTTACGGGCATTCCATTGTTTGGTATCTGATGCACAAATTCACAAACTCTCCCATCTGTCCCTCGAAAGTGGCTGCTGTCAGATCTCTGTAATGGCTTTCTCTGGCTGTTTATGTTTGAAAGCTTTTTTTTGCCCTGACCCTCATTTCACATGTTTTTCAGTGACACTGTAATCTTGAAATTTGTATTCTAACCCCTTGTGACTTCTTTTAGTATTTGTCTAGCTTTTGATCCATCCACATTTTGAGAAAAACTGTGAGGTGTATATTCACTTTTCAGCTGCTCAGTGCTGAAAAGTGAATAAACACACCGCACCATTGGCCATTTCATAACTTACTGTTGTTTGCTGTACATTTCATTAGTCTGCTATGGCAAATGCCATGTTATTTTGAGGGGATGAACTTGCCTTTCAAGCTCTCTGGACATTTTGGGGAACCAGCATTTACTCCATGAGCAGATAGAATAATGAGAAACATGTTTTTATTTATTTCTGTTTCTCATATCTGCCATATTGCCATATTGAACTGGCAAGTACATTGCTACAAAAGTAACAGAGGGAATAAGATTTCACAAGGACACTATGTGTATGAACTGGTAGTGAATTCAGTTTGAAAGTAACAGTTAACAGTAGCCAGTCATATTTGTCAAAATATATTAAATGTTGATTTGTTATCCTAAATCAGTGACTGCAACACACATTTTTAATGACTGGTTATGTGATACCTTGAGATTTTTGTATTATTTTATAGGTGCTTGTAAAAGGCAATGATTCTTCCCTGAAAAGACACACCTCTGAGTAAAATCAGTGCAGTGATATAGGATGTCTGTAGAAATTGTAAGGATCCAGTTGTGACAGGATACATTTGTCGATCATAAGAGATCAACATTTTTAGTAAAGGAAACGGTGAGATGTAGCCCTGACTTGAAGGTGGTTTGTCTGTGGATTAATTGCATTTGTTTCTTTTCATGCACATGTTGTCAGTGGAATAAAAAGCATCTGCTGCTCCGTGCATGTGTCAGTGTTTTCTCAGATTTTTTTATCTTCCTGAAACCCCTACACTTTTCATGTTTGACTTTGTGCACCATGACACCTCCTTGATCTCTTGTTTTCCATTAGAACAAGCAAGTGCTGGCAGTGGTGGCTATTGACAAGATGGTAGAGAAACTGAAGAAGTCCAATGAGCTCCTCGAGCTGATCCTAAAAGGCCTGAATGAGTACCTGGAGAAGAAACGGCTGTACTTCCCCCGTTTCTTCTTCCTGTCCAATGACGAGCTGTTGGAGATCCTCTCAGAGACAAAAGACCCCACCAGGTAGATCTCTACCCTAAGCAGATATAACCATATGGTTTCACTTATCTACAAGACAGAGCTCCACTCTTCCCTAATATCACTCCACCCATGACCATGTGGAGCTCCATTTGCATATTATCTGCCATCCCCTACCAGGTAAGACCTACCCTATTCAGTTTCACTCCTCCTTCCCGATACTTCTTTGCTGTTATTACATATAATACCACCCTTACTAGGCACACATCTGCGTCATCACTTATAACTACTCTGTACCTGCAATAGCTTTGCCCTCAATAGATGTAATTCATCTTACCAGCTAGAGGTTTACCACAATTAATTTCCAGCTACAATCTTTTCAGGTTCAGCCAGCCTGTTTAGGTAAAGCTTACTCACCAAACAGAGCCTTATGCACTGGACAGACCCACCTACAAGTGGCACAGGTCTGTCACTCAAAGGGCTCTCTCTGATTCTATTCAAGCTGCAAAGTATGTTACTGTTAGTCTCAAACATTCACTGATGTTTTTCTGCCATCAAGAATCACCTGTGACTACAGTTCACTTGTTTGTTTATTGCGTATTGTGGATTTAAAATACCTAGGTTCTGAAATACCTGGCTTGATGTACTTGGGTTCAGGTGTGTGTTGGAATACTTCTGATGATCCAAAGTGCCCACCTGGAACTGCTGCTATAGATGTTGTACGCTGCAGTAACAGATGGAAATTGAACCTGATTGTGGTTTGCACAGAGCACAATCAGCCCTGCTTGTGTTATTAAGCTGCATTTTGTGCCAGCTTAAAAACAGGCTGAATGCCTGCAGAAGTATAACCCTTTTACTGGGTGTTTTCTCACAGCATCTAAAGATGGCCATCTCTGCATTCTTAATATGTAAAATATGATCTCTTTTGTAGTGAAGCTGAAATGTTGTGCATCTACTCAGTATTTATTAAGGGGCATGACCAAAAACAGTACTGAATGAATATTCAGTCCTGGGACACACCTCTTTTTATAATTCATAAACTAACATGTAACCAAAAAGTCATGTTAATAACCTGAAACCACCAAGAATAGGTGAGTAGACAAGATAGAGAGCTTAGAAGCTGACAATCTGGAAACTGTAGAATACGTAATTTTACCATCTGAAAGCATTATATAGTAAGTGTTCTATTAACCTACAAACTGGCATTACCATAAACCTACAGATGCTTGAAATCACATCAAGATTCAATATTTCAAATGCTATATATGACAATGTAAATAAAGCAGCATCAACAGTAAAGACAGTGCTTCTCTCAGATGTTATCATTTCCCAGTAGGTATCTGACTTTAACCCTCCCTTATCACGCAGAGGAGCACTCAGTACAACAGGGACTGCCTCCAGGCCACAACTCTTGGGGAATGTGTGTGGGAATGCTTTCCCCTACATGGACAGAGCCGCCTTTTAATATCCCTTGCATTAGTAAGGCAGAAAAAAAGACGAATGGAAAAAAGCAATTTAACCGAGTCTCGGCTTAGAAAACTAATTTCAAACCTTGAAAGTCTTGTACTTACCGTGGGAATTTAATTATAAAGCTCTTTTTCCTCCCGCCTGCTGTGTTCTGAGTGACGACACCATGCCCTACTTACAGCACGACGGGTCCCTCACCGGTCTGCTGCTGATAAGCAAGACTTGTCTTATTCCAACCAGGGTATTTGTTTAATAATGCATTTTCAGACAAAGCAGGTTCTGGTCCCCCCCATTTTCTTCCTCTTTTTTTTCCCTTCACAAAGAATTTCATCAGCCCCCACAGCTGCCAGCCATCCCTTTGAAAAAAATAGAATGAATTTAGAACATGCTCTTAATTCATTCAAAAGCACATTACAATGAATTCATCAAGGGCTAATTCACTTGCGCCGTGAGCGAGCTGCATTTAGTGGGGACATCGAGAAGTTGGAGTGTATTCTGTGCGTTGGTCAGAGCAGAAAGACTCCCTTACTGCACAAGTTGCTTTTCACATAAAAACCATATCACCTGTTCTTATCCTCAAACATGTCAATTCTGGAGTGTCCCCTAAGCTCCATACTGCATCCCAGGTTTCAATAATAGGGTCTGGTCCCCAGCGATTTACTATGTTATTCATATTATCAGTCTTATTAATTAATTGCTATTCATTTTAGTTGTGAGTCTTTTTTGCAAAGGGAGTGTTGTATATTAGCATTTGGTATTTTCAGAACAAGAATGTCAAACCAAATGATTACAGTTTACAAAGAGCCCTTCCTCAACAACTATATGCTCTCTAAGGCTTTTTGGCAAATCCACCTTCAAAGGGAGATTTTCTAATGTTTTCTTTTATAAATCAGGGGAATACAATGATACTGTTTCCTTAGTGTCTAAACCGGTAGTATAAAGCAGAGCAGAACAGAGGCAGCTTTGTGGCAATCTGAAGTAAGCCTCGATGCAATATTTTGGGGATGCAGAGTTGACAAGCCTTTGTTGTTAAGGTGAGTGCAAGTGCCTGACTTCAGGCTGTCTTTCTTCTTCTTTCTGAAGAGTACAGCCCCACCTAAAGAAGTGCTTCGAAGGCATTGCCAGTGTCCAGTTCACCGACGTGCTGGACATCACCCACATGAAGAGCAGTGAGGGAGAGGTGGTGGAGTTGGTGGACATTATTTCAACCTCCAAGGCCCGTGGGCAGGTGGAGAAGTGGCTGTTGGAGTTGGAGTGTGGAATGCTGAAATCCCTGCATAAGGTAGCTTTTGAAACTACCCCAGTATAGTAATGAACATCAACACAGTCAGCTCTATCACAGCATTACTATCAACACTCACCATCTTTAAAGAGAGACTGTTTGCTGTGAAATCTCTCATAGCATTACTGATAATAGCTGTACAAAGCAGCATGCACAGGCAACATTCATCAGCAGTGGACTGATGACTGTCATATTTACCAAAATAACAAAAATTTCTCAGCAAGAACACTATACTGATTTATTTATCTCTGAAGCAGTTCCTTGCAATATTTGCTAAATTATTTCAATATCTGTACAGCTACACAGCTTTAAAACAAAATACACAATGGGCCTTATTTTCCACCTGGTATAAGGCAGCAATAGCTCAAACAGAAGTTACTTTGCTAGTTTCAGACTGACACATTATTTTTCCCTAGTGCTTATATTCTGAATATGGTAATTCAACTTATGTTGATTTGTCTTAAAATGTTAGGATATATTAGTTGTCTGTGAAATTCTATTCTGATTCAGTATAAAGCAGATGCGAAGCAGTTGCAATGTAAAAAAATCCCATTTGTATTTGTGCCATCTCTGAAGAAAGTACATGTAATGTTTGATTTAATTCAACCAAACAACCAGCAATAAATGCTGCGTTGGTGTACATTTTGATGGTAACTAATAGTTAGCCAGCTAGCTGTTGTAGAGCTCAACTGTTTTTATAATAATTATAATAATAGAAGCAGGAATCTCCACACACACACACACACACACATATAAAATCCTGAGAGCCCTAGTTGGTTGTGAAACCAATAGTGACAGCTGTCAAAATGGAATAGGTTAGCTCTGTTTTGGAGCACATCTTATAATGTGACCAGTCTGAAGCCCTGATGGTAATGGACAACTCTGCACTCAGTATCATCAGCATTCACGTTCAGATGTGGCGTTACATAATTGATCGCATTAACTTACAATAAAATTGTAAAATGGTATCCTTTCTAATGTAGCCTTTTCAATCAACTAAAGCGCAGTCTAAACTGAAAGATTGCACTGCACTGTAACTTATATTCAGGTGATTGGAGAAGCGATCCAGGCCTACCCCAAGGATCTGCGAATCAACTGGGTGCGGGCATGGCCCGGACAGACCGTACTATGTGTCTCACAGGTGTACTGGACCAAGGACATTCATGAGGCCATCTCCACGGGCCAAAAGGTCAGGGTGAATGACATGAGCCTGAGCCTACAAATGTAGTGGATTTTGAGAATCTGGATTTTCCCAGCAAGCATTGCCTGTGTGTGACTGCATATGCATCTTGTGCTATGATCATTGATATTCTCTCAGGCCCTGGATGCCTACTTGGAGCAAAACAACACTCAGATTGATGACATTGTGACGCTTGTGCGGGGGAAGCTGTCCAAGCAGAACCGTGTAACCCTGGGTGCGCTGGTAGTGCTAGATGTCCATGCACGTGATGTGCTGGCTTTGCTGGTCAAGAAGGGCATCAGTGATGAGAATGACTTTGAGTGGCTCAGCCAGCTACGCTACTACTGGCTGGTGAGTTAGTATGAGTTATGTATCAAACATCCATTGATTATAAAAATATGCCTGATTCAAACATTCAAGTTTCAGGAATACATTATTGTTTAGTGTATACAATACCCAATATCTAGAGGTTTTGGAAATATATTCTTGCCCAGCAGAGAGAATCAGACCAAATTTGACATTCATCTTAGGATGTGTAGCTGAAAACTTCATTGAGGTGACTTATATCCCTTCTCAATCAGGAAAACACATTACAGACCAAGATGATCAATGCAGGACTGCCATATGGGTACGAGTACCTGGGCAACACTCCACGCCTGGTCATCACTCCTCTTACAGATCGCTGCTACAGGTCAGGATCCTTCAGTTTATCTCTGCTGTGTTGACCAAATTTCATACCTAGTAAAATGACATTCCTTGTGTAAAAAAACAGCAAAACATTGAAATCTCTCAGTAACACCTTTCAGGTACAGATAATGTGTTACCTGTTTGTATAACCAGAGCAGTGTCATACCCAGGTAGCACTAAACCAAGAAATTGGTGAGTTAAATTGTATTTAGCACAACATAAATTCACAGCGTAATTAGATCTTCAGAAAGTGCATTCTTGTGTCTGCCTAATGTAGGTATGTGTGCTGTCTTGGTGTATGTTCCCTCTTTTCCCTGACCAAGAACTCTATTTGGAGCCCTGCACTTACACCTTGGAGGTGCCCCAGAAGGCCCAGCAGGAACAGGGAAAACTGAGACCACCAAGGACCTGGCCAAGGCTGTTGCCAAACAGTGTGTTGTCTTCAACTGCTCTGATGGCCTGGACTACATTGCACTTGGCAAGTTTTTCAAGGTAGGTTATGCCTCCATACTCCTGAAATTGAGCACCAGTGCTTTTACAAGTGTTTTTCCCATATCCAGGCTCAGCCCCCGACCTTTGAATGATTACACTTTATAGGGGTCAAACACTGTAATGTGTAGCCATCCACATCGAAATCAAATTGAAAGATCCAGTTAGTTTCCATAGCGACAACAGGTAATCAGGTGGCTTTATAAAATTTGGTTAGCTTTTTATTTATTCACCTCTCTCCTTCCCTTCATGTCAACTGGAAACACTGATTGCAGTGGATTAGAGGGATGAAAAGCACAGCCTTATGAATCAGACTGCAATATAAAGACCTTCATTAAAATCATTAAAATGTCATGGAAGCTGATTTACCCTGCATTATACTTGAGCACAAGTGCACGTTCTGTGTTTATTTTGTAATATCTTGTGAAAACTATTGCATTTTTCTGTCTAAAAATGACAGGAATGGTCTAATTCTATAAATATTTCTTGAATGGTAATAGCATATTAGGGATATCTTTTTAATGTTTGTCAAAGCTCAGCTTTGAGTCAAAGATGACACCAAGCTTCTTTACCTCAGACCTCATGTTGGGGATTAAGGTTCCCAGACTTGCATGAATAAGTTCAAATAGTAGAAGCAGAAGTCTCATATAGTAGAAACAGCTTTGTCCAAGACCTAGGCTAAGTGAGAAATCTCAGCTTATACATGGACCTATAGTTACTGAGACCAGTTGTATCTAGGTTATGTTTTTGATAAAGGGCTTTAACTGCAGCAGATTGTAAGTAGGATAAATCAATCCCAGCAGCAAGACAGTTGTTCATGATTGCTAGGATATTCCTAGGAAACTCCTGCAAAGTGAGTTGTAGTTCCCACCTCTTTAAACAGTCTGTTGGGAATAACATCTTGCAAACAAAAAGAAGTATTCATATTCATCACATTTTCAGTTAACTCATTGGCTGTTATCATCTTGAATGACATACATTTCTCCAGTTTTTCTAAGTGCAAACATATATTTAGGTCATTACCAGACATGTTTTGCCATCTATCTACCTTCTTAGCTCAAATGTAAAGAAGCACTTATACCTCAGGAAACGAATCAAAATATACATTTGATAAGGGATTTGCAGTACAATCTACTGTGTTAAAAGGACTCCAGTGTTGTAGCAGTTTTTTGATGTAATTCTAATGAATTTCAGGCTGGTAAAACTGAAGAGAATTAGTTGCAGAGTCTATAAATGCATGATATCTTTCCATCCCCTTAGGGCCTCCTGTCATGTGGTGCGTGGGCCTGCTTTGATGAGTTCAACAGAATCGACCTGGAAGTGCTGTCAGTTGTGGCGCAGCAGATTCTGACCATACAGAGAGGTATGCATTACAATGCAGCTCTTAGACCATGAGTGGCAGCTGCACACAGGATATGGCCCCTGGAGGCTTGGCCTAAATCAATTGTTGTTGAATGATGTTTTGTCTACAGTGCAGGAGTTGCGTGTAATCAGGTATCGATTACCACATTGAAGTCCTTATCTGGATAGCCAGTTGAATAACTTGATTCAAGGTCTTCTGAAATCTAACAAGTAAAAAGCAAAACTTAGTAAAAGCTGAAACTCAAGCTTTCACTCACAGGACTTGCCTCAACACATGGTAGGACATTGTTGTCGTACAAAGCCTGTAAGATGTAATTTGAGATGGAGCAGATGCAAGGTACTGGGAGAGAGGTTATCAATCTGTAAGAATGAGTACATCTGCTACCTTGTTTCATGGCTGCTGGTTCCATGACCACTCCACAAGTAAGCTCTACAAAACAGTTTTACCCATGGTAAAATTTCTAAGTCATTTGAAATCTTCTTTCCCTTTAGGGATTTCTGCCAAATCTGAGATGCTGCTGTTTGAGGGAACAGAACTCAGACTGGACCCCACCTGTGCTGTCTTTATTACCATGAACCCTGGTTATGCTGGCCGCTCAGAGCTGCCTGACAATCTGAAGGTATACAGCCTATGCTGATTGTATGCAGCTTAAATAGCAAGAACCACACTAATGAAAATGCAGTTTTGGTATCTATGCATTTAAACTGTGATAAATCTTGACATTTTCAAGACAGACAATTGAAATGGCGCCGCTTATAAGTAAGTGGTTATACTAAAACATCTGTGTACCTTTAGTATTTGTAATCAGTTGCTCACAGACAGGTGTTGATAGGGTGCAATTGAGTCAAATGACAAGGTCCTCTACGGCAGGTGTTGGTAGGTTGCTGGCTGTGATAGTCACTCATTTGGGACCTTACAGGCTCTGTTCCGAACGGTAGCCATGATGGTGCCAGATTATGCCATGATTGCAGAGATTGTGCTGTACTCATGCGGCTTTGTGACGGCGCGTCCATTGTCAGTGAAGATTGTGGCTACATACCGGCTGTGCTCGGAACAGCTGTCCTCACAGCACCACTACGACTATGGTATGAGGGCTGTCAAATCTGTCCTCACTGCTGCTGGAAATTTAAAGGTACGTTCAAGTCCCCTGTGTTCTTCATCTGTGAATTTAATGAAAAGCTTTTCTTACTTCTTCATTACAGCTTGTATCTTAAAGGTACCTTTGGAACTTGGCTCTAGTATCCAAGTTCTTGCTTGATGTATAAGCATACTGTGTAAGGGATCTAATACAAACCTGATGAATAATAATATATCAGGAATTACAGATCATTTTAAGTTTAAAATTGAAGTTTTGCCATCAATAGTATAAATACAGATATGTGCATTTTCCTACAAAAAGCCAAAGACCAATGTATGTATAGCTACACTATGCAAATTACACAACATGACAGATCATGAAAATATTTATATACCTTAAAGATCTGATTTCTGGTGTAGATCATAGTTTATCTCATTTTATCAGATATGCTTTCCATTATTTTTGGTATTGTTTTCCATGATGGGCATATACAGTATAAATCAGCCACTATGAATTCTGTTGGGAAAGGCTGTGTCACGAGAGACAAAATTCAGGACAGGCTCCTCTCCAGAAAGACTGGGATTCAGAATTGATGGGAGAATAAGACTTCTTCAGTCCTGAAATGGGAGGAGCTTCTATATGCTCTCAGTCATTACTTTTAATTAATCCAATCACAACAACATCCAAACACACTTCAAACAACATGACAGGTTCAAATTAATGAACCAGGGGGTCACTGATAATATAATAGTTCCACCCAATTTAGCTTATGTAGATCTCCCATAACTAGGATTTTTCACTCAGGCAGGGATTTGCGATGTCATTGCCTCCCTTTCGTGCTCTAGCTTAAGTTTCCTGATGAAAATGAGGACATCTTACTGCTGAGGTCTATAATTGATGTTAACCTGCCCAAGTTCCTGGCACATGATCTTCCCCTCTTTGAGGTAGGTATGTTCTTCCATGCCATGTTTCCAAAGGAAATCGGTGGTCTATGCTGCTTGTATTGCTTATGTTTCTGTGTCATTTTATTAGCTCCTACATCTGTTTGTGTACATGAGCACATGTGTCTGTGTTTATATAATTGCATCTATATTACTTTGTTGTGATGAGTGTTTATGTTTATATGTATGCAGTGTCACACATGTGTCATTGTAGTATGTATTGGGCAGTATTTGGAAGTTTGTACATGCTATGTGTTAGAAGCTTCACTCAGTTTACTTTCTCCTGTAAAGTTTATTCAATCAGTGTGTCAGAGAGATTATATATAAGATATACACATTCTCACTGTGTTTTACAGGGCATAACATCAGACCTGTTCCCTGGAGTAACACTGCCTAAACCAGACTACCGAGTCCTTCTACAGGCTATTAGGGAGAACAGCGAGAAGATGAACCTGCAGGTGACCGACTTCTTTGCAGAGAAAATTCTGCAGATCTTCGAGATGATGATTGTGCGTCACGGGTTCATGGTGGTGGGGGAGCCCTTTGGTGGGAAGACCTGCGCCTACCGGGTGCTAGCAGCTGCCATGCATGACATCTGCGAGCAGGTACTGTCCTGAGATTTGTCTCTTTATTCTTCTCTTTATTGCACCTGTAAAACATATGAACTATCAGAAATCCTGATAAACACAGGATGAGTTTTTTTGTAATAAATCTGTAATAAATCCAAAAATACAGGTTTGATCTATCGCACCTGTAGACTTAAAAGTGGTGACAGATCTTCTACTGCTTTGGTGTAGTCAGTTGTTAGTGTAGTCTTTTTACAGGTGTCATCTCTGTCTCCTTTTAAACTGGCCATTTTCCCACCACGTGTTCTTCACCAAAAGGAATCTTTGGTCTGAGCATTTCTATGGTTATTTTAATGAAGTAAGATTTTAAATAGGAACGAATTAAAACAGGTAAGGCACGTTTTGTGGAGGGAGCGACAGCAGTATCCTGTCATAAACCCAGTGCAATAATCATCCAGTGTTGACTCAAGTGCCAGCTCTACTATGCACACAGTACTCTGTTCTTATAACGGCTTGGGCTGCAGGGGCCTGCTGGCGACTGTCGCAGTTCCTCTGCTCCATCACTTGCAGCTTGGCTGGAACCTGACCATCCCACATGGAGGCACAGGATAGATGATGTTTACACGCCTTAGTGGGTAATGATTCCAAGCGGAGGACATCGAGAAGCAAGACGGAGGCAGCTGCCACAACTGGGCACCGACTGACAGAGAGCAATGGCCGTTGCATTTATCATAGTCCTGTGCAAATGCCAGCACGTCCGTCACGCAGAACCCACACTGCTCTCATCTCCTGCAGATGCCTGCAACCTTCCTTCCAAAGCCCCACTTTCTTAAATACCATCTGACAGCTCCTCTTTCAAATGTGCCTTTGTTTTCTTTGCCTTTTCCCTTTTGTGTGCCAATGCACTTAGTCACCCAATCCAAGAAAGGGATTGGTGAAGAATTTCACAGCGCTCATCTGTTATCAGGTGACATTATCAGGATTTATTCGAAGATCACAGTAAGCAAATATATATTAGCCTTGTTGCTTATCATATGCTAGATAAATGGTCGTGCCATTAGGTTATTTGTGTCGTGGTTCAGAGACAGTGGGGGTTAAAACTCCTCCATTTCATTCTCAGGGATTGATGGATGAGAATAAAGTCCAGATCACGGTCATCAACCCCAAATCTATCACCATGGGTCAGCTGTATGGTCAGTTTGACCCGGTCTCCCATGAGTGGTCTGATGGAATTCTGGCTGTCAGCTACAGAGCCTTTGCCACATCTCAAGTAAGCCTTTGTCCATCCAGCCTTTTCAGATTCTTTTGAATACTCACTGAGTGACCAGGGTAAATACTTAATCATCCCTAAATTGAATCCTTGACGAGAACTTGAGAAATTGTAATGTCTCAAAAGAAATGGGAAAGTAGCTATTTGTGATGTTGAGTTCTTATAAATCATATCCTTTCATAGATTAAACTGTGATTCGCTCATCCTAAAGGATTAAACAGAGTGTATGCTGTCATTCCTTTAAAATGGTAGGTTTTTTTTTTTCATAACATGTCAGGCATGGAAGATAGATTTTTCTCTAACATGACAGCAGCAAAAATTGCATTTCTCATTGAAGGCTGTTCGCATTTTACATTCAGCCTTTTTACGTAAAAAATTATTGCATATACCATAAAATAACAAAAAATGTGTGCACTTTAGTTTTAATTTTTGTTCTAAAGTCTCGTGCTCAGGTTTCATATAATGGTTCAGTTGAACACATTTAAATAAGCAATATGACAAAAAAAAATGACATTAGTTCAAAATAATACTTGATCTCACCATCTTGTTTTCACATGACTATTGTCTAGATTCATAATCCATAATGGTATTCAGCTTTTATTGCAGCCCCCAAGTTTCTTTCCATAACTAACATACAATTGGATTGAATGTTAGCATAAATTGTTTATTATTACATTGTGCTGCGAATCAGTGTGTTCTTATTGCATGCTTTCATCCATTTCTGAGTTCAGTTCCTGTAGGGATTCAGTTAAGTTCAGGTTAAGTTCTTGGCTCAAGGTTAGAACAGTGACATCCTGCTGTGTGCCTGCTGGGAGTAAAACCCGCCACCTGTGAGACCACTGCCCTCACTTCTACCTTTTCTGAGCCTTACTCTTAAAGATTGATGTCATTACGAGTTCACTGGCTTTTTCAAATAAGATAAACCACTGCAGGTGCTGATGGTTAATTCAGTAAGATAGTCAGCTACTCCAACTTAACATGCATATCAGCACATAGGTAGATAAAAGAAAAGGAGGCACCAAATCAAAAAAGGTCTCAATAAACTAAATCAAAATTAAAAAGGAGACGGCACATTCATATTAATTCCAGATATTGTTTTCTACAGATCTGTAAACTCTGATAAGATATGTCACAAGGAAAGCTCTTTCATATAGTTGAGCTTATAGTTAATTGTTTAACACAGGTGATGGCAGCAAAACTTGTATTCCAAGAGGGATTTGAGCTATTCTGTAAGCATATAATGACAAAATCCCTATAAACTATTAAATACTCATATACTGTTAGGTGTTTATTTTATTTTGTGTACCCCTATGGAAATGTATTCAATATAATCATACAATAAGAACAATAGTAGTTTATTACTGTGGATTTGTATGATGCACAAACTTCATGACCCAAATATTTATCATAATGTTACATTGACATTCAACACTAATATATGATTTTTGGTGATGGCTGTTGGCAGAGTCCTGACAGGAAGTGGCTGATCTTTGATGGGCCAGTGGATGCTGTGTGGATCGAGAACATGAACACAGTGTTGGATGACAATAAGAAACTGTGTCTCATGAGTGGAGAGATCATTCAGATGTCCCCACAAATGAGTCTCATCTTTGAACCCATGGATCTGGAGGTGGCTTCACCAGCTACGGTGGGTGCAGTTTCTGGGAGACACATTACTGAAATACAATGAAATATTGCAGCTTTTGTAAGTGTAAATATAGAGATGTGTGTGTGAAGCTACCTTGTGCAAACATTGGGCCTCACTTATCAAACGTGAGCAGAACAAAGTGCTCTAAACTGTTTGTATTGTGTGCGTAAATGGAAAAAAATAGCTGTAAAGGGTGTTTTTCGTCTTTTATTTTTCCATTCACTCATTTTTTATTGGATTAAAAATGAGTAGCAAATTATTTGGTAGTAATGTAGTAATATCATAATGGTTCAAAGTGTAATATAAAATCACTATTGGATTCAACATTAAAACAGGTGTGTAATCCTGATTAATAAAATTAAATAGTTTGCTTGCTGTAGGCGCAAACTACTGTTCTATAGAATCATGACTTCTTCTTATTATTATTATTTCTGGTTCTTCCAGATGTATCTCCACCAACAGTTTTTAAGCTAGACATACCGAACTTGGCGTAAATATACTGGTTAGCTTGCTTGTATTATTGTAAGCTATACGATTCATACTGTTTAAACTGTAACGCTTTACAAAATGGTCTCGACTTCACATTGGTGGAATGTTGAGCCTGTTAATGTAGCTAACGTTACTAAGCAACAATTATAACTGGTGCTGCAGTTTTAAGGTAGTTGAACAAAAAATTATCCAAAGAATACAGCATGTTTGCCGGTTAGCTACCTTATCAGACTTGACATTTTGAAATAACTTGCTGGATATAATGACACTGCAATGCTGTTAAATGTCAATTTCAGGTTTTGAACAGAAAGTTCTGCTCTCCTTTGACTGCTTCTAGTACTCCTGCTGTTACTACTTCAGCGCTTACTGTAAAGTTTTAATATACTAATAATAAGTATACAGTTTGAAACTCTTCTTGCCCTCGGCAAGCAAACAGAGTTTCCTCTGGAACTCTATATCTAGTTCTTGTTTGGAATTTTACATGAATTCCATAAAACACGTTAATGATGATTGCTATAAATGAGGAGCAGAAACCATTGCTACGGTCTTCATTGCTATGGCTGACCTCACTCTGTTAGCTCTAAGAAAAACTTAAGCAGTCAACATGTCTCCGAAACAGCGAAGAGCTGTCATAATGCATTTATGTTATTAGTTAATAAACATATGTTCTTATACTATTGGACTAATATAGCCAGCTGATTGGGCCATTTACTGTGGAATTTGCCATCTAATTTTCTCCTGTGTTTGAAAAATAAATCTAAATATTACAGTTGTTCCTATTTTTATACAAGGTAAAATGACGTTTGAGTTTGCATTTGAAAAGGAGAGGGACTGCAGAGTGGAGGGAAAGGCAAGGGAGGGCTATTATGGAGGATCCTAAATACATAATAGTTGTAATTTGAACATTATTTTACTTGGGATTTATTCCAAGTTGATTTAGGAAAAACGTAACAGTCCCAAAGGTGTATTGCATGTGTCATTACCACCTTGGCCCACTATGCCGCCTCGTGGGCCCAGGTGCAGCTGTCCCCCAGGATTTATGGCAACGATAAGGCTGGTATACAAAAATTTACCCTCAGAGCTGGAGGGTGATTGATCCAACACCAGGGAAAATAGATTGTTGTTACCCTCCATGGTAATTCCAGCCAATGATGTCTCTCCAATAATCTGCCTCTAGTTTCATGTCGAACCATTTTCTTTTAGCCTGTTGCAGCGTTCTTTTGACAACAAATTTACTGCAACAGTTATTTCTTGCCATGCTTTGGTCTTCCCTGGCCTCGACACCCCACTACTTACACTACTGAACAAAGTATTTTGTTTTATTCTATTTCCATGAGCAAAACTTCAGCCGCCCCTTCAGAAAGGGATTTTTCTTTTGACTTTTCTCTGCTATCTCTTTACGTTGCCAATTCCAAGCTCCTTATATGGTATTTCAGGGGAGTCAATTTATGCTAATCAAAAATTCTGTGAATGCGCTTCTCATTTATGATTGATTGGCATTTATGAACATATGCATGGAATATGAACAAATGCTGTGTTTACGCATGTTTGATAAGTCAGGTGGAATTTGTTCGTTTGTCTCTGTTGACTTGTAAATTTACACACAGTTTTACGAAAATATTGATAAATGAGGCCCACTGATCTCTAAAGATCAGTGAAAGGATTATATACAATGGGGTCTATTTGAAAAAGATTTGCACCTTTAAAATCACATTCAAATCCATTACCACATGAAAAAAATGTTTTTGTTGATCAGCTGAAGAGGTACAAAAAGACTGTATGTCTTGAAGTCAAAAGACTGAAATATATAGATTGAAAATTTTTGCGTGTTAGCTTGAATGAATATGCAAAATTGGCTAATCTACACTAATCTACATTAGTTTGTAAAATAGCAGGAGGTCATGAACACAGATTACTTTAGCACATGTAATGTGATTTGCTAAGCCTGCAATTTTGAGAAGTGTAATTGCATGTGATTTTAACATAAATGCGGAGCCTGTACATTATTATGTGCAAATCGATACAATGATGGCTATCATCATAGCAAGAAGGAGACAGTACATTAAGGACATTTGTAAAAATGTAATCATACAAATCAATGCTCACAACACAGAACCTGGGTATTTTCTACCTGTGCAAATCTTTTTTGGATATTAGAGGCATAAATACAGATAATCTTACAATGCCATTTTACAGCTTTTTGGAGGAATAGGGTACACGTCACACCAGCAGTGGTAAAACTTCTTATGAGTCTGCATTTTCTGACCAATTCCTTGCCTTAGTAAATCAACTTCAAGATATTATATGTTGCTTAAAGCCTAGCAATATTGACACTGTTTATCAGAACGATGGAATTCATGTCATTGAATTGACATAATATTGACATTACATAAGAGTGTTTTCTAGCATCTCAATCGAGATGCTGGAAAAAAATCATTATGATTATGGTACATTGAATATGGCTCCTGGCTTACTCCACAACAGAGTCATTAGCTGCATTATCAAGGAGAGAGAGAGACCATCCACTATCAAACCCATTTAAATCATCAATGCCAGAGCACATGAATACTTAAGTGGGCTTTACATCATAGCATAATAACATGAATGGAGTGCTAGTTTTCAGTGCATCATCCATGCTATCCATTGGAACATTACTTTTATGACTTCCAATAATGAGTCATAAATGCCTCAGACTGCTTTTGCAAGATATGATGCAGCAACCAGCTCTCATAAGTGATTTATCCACTCTTAATAAGGAATTCCATTCTCTCCACTGCCTGATGCACTTGACCAACTCAGAGTTGCTCTCCAGGCCCAGACTGAAGCACAAAGAGATACTAGTGTCTCCCTGCCTCTGTGAAGCTGGCAATTTGAAAAAAACTTTTGTTATTGTCCTATTCTAAAGCAAGGAACAGAAAAATGTAAATTTAATTATGACACAAATACCTGTGAAAAACTCTCTCTCCTGCTTTTATTGTGCTCCCCTACTCCTTACATCAAATACGTTCTATTTCTGTCCTGCCTGCCACCAATGTGTGTGTCAAGAAGAAACGGCAAGAGAAGCCTTTCTCTTGAGCATTACCAGTACTCTCTCCTCCAAGCGCCATCTCCTGTGGGAGGATCATTAAGGAGGAGAAAAAGGTTTCTCGACTCTTGTTAAACAACCCCCCCAAACCCCATAGATTTGTACCTGTTAAATTAATCCCTCTCACCCACACATATCTGTGCAATTGTACAAGGTCAGCGCAAAAACAATTTGTGTAGGTTCAAGCTCTGAAGCAAGTGGACCTTCTTTGTCATGCTTGGCTGTACAGGATGGAGTCATTCATTTTGCTTAGCTGAGCCAAAAGAATTTATCAATTGACTCCTTTTTTCTCTTCAGTGATTTACAAATGTATCAGTATCATATGTGAATTTACATTTTTTAATAAATTTAACTTTCTTTGGAAAAATGAACATAATACACTTGATCAATTACTTATTGAGCAATTAGATCTAACTGAAGCATTTCATATTTTAGCCTATCATATTGTCTGTATAAGTCAGCTGAGCTCTGGGCACTGCTTGTTTTAAAGGAAAAAATACTCAGCTATAGCTTTGTTCTTTGCAATCACAATCATTTTTAAGTATGACTAGCCATTCAGAGTCTGAGTTTTTTACAGTATGCATATATTTATAGCATCATATACAGTGTGTGTGTCCTATGTGTATTTTGCATTTATTTTTATATGCATGCGTAGCGTATATAAAATTATAATCATTATATTTGGGTCAAATGGCTTCACAGGTGTTTCTGATTAGTCTGATGTGTTCAGTTGCTTTCTTAGCACAGCTATAAGGGAGCTTTCAATATCTAGTCTTGATTCTATGCTTTTGAATAGATGGCTTAATAATATTTTGCCTGTACTATATGTGTGAGTGTGTCTGCTCATGCATGTGTTTGTATCAACATGAAAGCATGTGTCCAAGAGTGTACGTAAGTATGTGCTTACCTGTTTGCATATGCATTTATGCATGTCTATGGGAATGTTTATCTGTGTGTGTTGATGCTCAGGTTTCCCGCTGTGGTATGATATACATGGAGCCTCACATACTGGGCTGGAGACCTGTCCTGGTGTCTTGGCTCAACACTCTGCCATCCACCATCAGTGCAATGCACAAAGAGCTCATCACTGGCTACTTTAACAGAATGGTGCCCACCTGCCTTCATGTCATCCGCAGGGGCACCAAGGTAAAGTACACACAGCACCACATTATGGAGGCTGATATAGTTCACACAGGGTGCCTTCATTTTAAGTGTACTTTCTACATTCCTCATTTTCTTGTATGAGATGCAGAGGATAACTGTATGTCCTGCTATTTGTGGTTGTATATTGTCCAATTCTCTTTGATGCTTTGCTGTGCAATGCTGGATTCAGTCATTGTATTATATAAGTTGCATTTGACTTGTTTTATTGCCTTTTGCCCATCTGCACCAAAGGAATGCAGCAATCATGTGATGGTAATTGACAATTCTCTTTAATCACAAAGGAACTCTCCCCCACTTCGGACACCAACCTGGTCCAATCCCTGATGAACCTGATGGACTGCCTCATGGATGAGTTCCAGGACGAGGCTAAGATCAAGGCCATGAATGAGCGGGACATATGTTCCTGGCTGGAGGTGATGTGAAACAAAGGAGGAAAGTTCATTTTAATCTTTCCATGTAAAAACAGGTTGTTTCATACATTTAACTGGCATGATTGCACTTTGAATTGTACATCGCTCTGGATAAGAGTGTCAGCAAAATGTAATGATTCAAAATTATGATGTAATGATCGCAATTAATGAAATGCACCTTGATCACAAAATCACAATGTCAGCACCCTACCTGTGAGTCAAAACTGCAAAACCTTTGTCAAAAAACCAGTTCCTTAACCACTGCACTGCACACGTATGCTTAGATGATTTACTCTTTAGAAGATCTTCACACACAGAAGCTAAAGCTTTTCTGGGATGTTTATAGAGTCTTTATTCAGGGCCATTATCCCTGACCTCAGTTGTCACAGTTTACAATTGGCGCTGCTGTGAAATCTCTATCTTTGCAGGTGGCCAGGCCAGGCGTATTTGTTGCGTAGTCATCTTAAGCCTGTACACATGTTCACATTGATTTACCTTGCCTGAATCAATGACATTTAAAGTGCTGCTTTCAACCCTCTGGTTGTCTGAGGATTCATGGTTTTATTACAGTGGGCCAGATAAACACCTGTGGATTTGCTGTAAAAATATCAATATCTTTATCAGTATCAAAATCTATCTAAATATATTTTGGTACCATCTATGAATAATTTTTATTTATATATCTCTGTTTCCCAGTAATATGTTTGAAGCCATCATTTATCCGTCTGCCTGTTTGTGTCTTAGTAGTCTACATCCTATCTATAGACATATATGTTTCCTTACCTCTCATTGTCTACCTATCTGATGAGATACTGTTGTTCTGTGTCCAGGGAATCTTTATTTTTTCGCTGGTGTGGTCGGTGGGTGCCAGCTGTGGGGAAGAAGGCCGTACCACCTTTGACAGGGTGGTGCGAGAGCTGCTGGATGGACCACTGAGTGATGAAACACGACGGCGCTACATTATCCTGGACCATGTTGACCACCCTGACAAACCTCTCACTGTGCCCCCTCCCACCGAGGGCACTCTGTACGAGTATCGCTTCATCAAGGAGGTAATCATGCAAGGGTTATCTGTAAGTTTCACATGATGCACCAGTGTGGGAAAGTTCTGCACCAGTTCTCCTAAAACCACTGAACTTCACTTTGAAACAGCATTGCAAAGGGCTGTTTTTTTCATTACTGTCAAAAAAATTTTTGGGCCTCCTGACTAACCTTGATGTGTGCATTGGTTTCAAGAAGTAAGGCACTGTATGATCACAGGAGGCATGTTTTATGAAAGTCTCACAACGTGATTGTGTGTGTGTGGAAGTCTCATAAATATGACACTGTGGCAACACAATTACGCTGCAGCAACGTTACCCAAACAGACTTTGCATGATAGTGTGGATTTTTGTGCTGATTGTCACTACTTTCCGGTTGCTGTACTACCCCAAGGCATACCATGTATATGACCTAAATGTATATGAGACAACACAAATGATTTAGGTAGGAGAGTTGTTGCAGGAAGGCGGAATCAGTCTTATACATGGTTGCCGGTGTGCTCCTCCCTGACCAGACTGAAAATGGAAGCAGGGAGGGTCTCATAGCTCCTGGTCTGGACCACAGTGAGAAGCTTAATAAGAAACTTCAAAGAGTCCAGGGGATAAGGCTGGGATTAGTAGTGGGTCATTTCAGGGAGACTACTGTTTGATAATGTGTAGTGGGTGTGGGGGATGAGTACAGCCCCCCAATCCCACAAACACACATACACACATTTTCCTGTCCATTTTTACTTTTTTCATAGTGCCACCAGACTCAGAAAGTATAACAACAAAATTATTGTAAGCACTTGGTTTTGAAGTTTCTTTCAAAGTTTCCTCTTGAGAGAAACACAGGGAACTCTGAATATTGCAAAGGATTGTATAGTTGCTGGATTTTTTTTAACCCTGTTCACTTGCTCATGGGAAGCCTGTAGTCTACTTGCCAAGGTACAGTACATGACTGGGACCCCTGAGGTTGGTGGGTCATGCTCCCACAGGGGATTGTAAGTCGCTTTGGATAAAAGCATCAGCTAAATGACTGCAGTGTAATGTTTTATTTGAGAAGTCTTTTATTTGAGAAGGGGTGGAAGTAGAATTTATAGCAGGTTGAGCCATTGTGGGTGCATCTCATTGGCAATATTTATATTTTCGTTAGTTGTGGTTCATTGTGGTATAGAATATCTTAGCACTTCCTAGCATGATAGTGCTGGGAACTAAGGCAGTAGTGGGTGAGGTAGGCAGTGTTGGAGTTTCAGTGTTTGACCATAGGACTGCATAGGTGAGGTGCAATGTGGTTCAGAGAGGCGGGATTTGTGTATAACGCCACAATACTCACAATCTGTGTAATTCCACAGGGCCCAGGGAGGTGGGAGCTATGGACAGAGGTACTGAAAAATGCTCTGCCAATCCCCAAGGATGTGCAGTTCAATGAAATCATTGTGCCGACTGAGAACACAGTGCGCTACACTGCCCTGATGGAGCTGCTCATCACTCACCAAAAGCCTACTGTATTCATTGGGCCCACTGGGACCGGAAAGAGCGTGTATATCATTGTGAGTGACCACAGCCACCCTGAATACCTCAACCACTGGTATTCAGCATTCCCTGTAAGATAAATTGATTGAAGGTCATCAGGATCTCTCATCCACCGACGAGGGGACTCATACTATTAGACCCACCTCCAATGCTTCTTCCTTTACTTTCATTAAAATAAAAGAGTACCTTGCCTGTGATGTCCTTTGGCCAGTAATGTAAACATAGCCTGAAGTCAGTGATGTATTTAAGTCTGATTGCATTGTCTATTTTAACTTTAAACGGTTGGTAAGTAAGACATTGAAATAACAGACAAACATTACACTACATTTACATTCAGGCATTTTTCAGACATTCTTATCCAGAATAAATTACACGGTTTACATTTCTATACACTTTTTCATTTATACAGCTGGCCATTTCATTGAAGCAATTCAGTTTAGGTTCCTTGCTCAATGGTACAACAGCAGTGACACATTAGAGTCACATTTTTGTCATTTAGCAGATGCTTTTATATCATAGTGACTTACAACATGTGCATAAATCACAGCTTAGTATCAGTTAATGAAATCTGACTGAAAATATGCATTTCAAAATATATATAATTGGAAATTAAATAAACATACCAATGTAACAATGTTGAATTGAAAATAACAACAAAGCTTAAACAAAACTTGGATATTCAAGATTTCATAAGCTTCATACTTTGTAACCCTTTGATCCCATTTTAAATGAATAGCCAGCTTTCCAAGGCATCTTATTTTAGAGTTAACGTGGGGATGAGGAGAAACATTTACTGGGCCTATTTATTCAATCTAAATTTTTAAGCAACTGATTATCTTGGGTAATACCAAAAGTATTAATAAAATAAGATTAAGTAAGAGCTTGTAGTCAGATTTGAGTGTACTGTACTAGAGTAGGCCAAGAATTTTGTGTACAGAGCAGACAGTTGCTTGGCATGTTGACCTCTTGGTAACTCTGTATACCTGCCAGCCCCCCCCCAACTGGCCTACATGCAGAACAGAGACTACAGGTCCTGGAGTTGGAGGTGCTGTATACAGATAAAAAGGCAGGTAATGGAGGCTTTGTGTTGCTCTCCCGTTTTCCCCAATGCTGCCCACTGTAATTTATGATGTCTCTGGCTTAGCGGGAGGGACTGCCTGTGATAAATGAGCTTGCCGTTTCTAAGCGACGACAGCGCGCACCGCTAACTTGCAAACTTCGCCGCTGGCTCTGATGAAATTGATGGGCGAGACAAATGCAGACCGCGTACCTCTTTTCAGCTCAACGGGAGGATCAGAACCAAACTGTGTGCAAAATCCCCCAGCAAACACAGCTCTGAAATCCATCACCGAAACAGCCTCATTGATTATACATCTAGTTACAGGTTTTTTTTTTGTGGTAAATGCACTTCACACTTGTTCTTTTTTTTTTTGTTGTTGTAAATTTACTGTTACATGTTCATTGTTACAGTGAATTATTTAAAAAATGTATTGCTTTCAGTATTACTTTTTTCCAGCTGAGAACTGTCACACTAAATAAAAATCGCTTGAAAGGTAGACAAAGTTTAGCTATGATTGGAAATCAATATGAACTGCTTTTACTGAAAACCTGAACAACAAAAAGTTTTAAACAAAAAAACAAAAAAATTTTACTTATAAGGCATGCAGATGTGATTTCTGAATAATCACTTAAGCATCTGAATAAAGATGGTCAGAATAAACGTTTGCTGGAAAGGAGTATTGAAATATTGTGTTTAGATAAGTAATTAGTTCAAGCACCAGCCACACATCAAGTCACCAAGCACACACACCAGCATGTAAAGCTGGTGTATAAAATGCTTGGTACATGCACATCCAAATATACACTAAGCTTCTGTTTCTCATAGTAACCCCCTCTAAATGTATCTGGCACAGAACATAATTCAGTATGTTCCATTTGCTTTATTGTTTACCAGCTGGCTTCAGCTCCCTCATCTGTACAGTTGGTGGCTGTCAGCTGAATTTTCTCAACTCCCCCATTTCCCTGCAGGACTTTCTCCTGAACCGTCTGGACAAGAATATCTACAGCCCCCTGCTGATCAACTTCTCAGCTCAGACCACAGCTGCACAGACACAGGATATTATCATGTCCAAGCTGGACAAGCGGAGGAAAGGAGTCTTTGGCCCCCCGCTTGGGAAGAAAACAGTAAGCCGTGTCCTCTGGAAACTGACTGGAAAAAGACAGTATGGTGTAACCTAGAGCAACTTATTTTTATATGCAAAAGCTGACACTGAAGGAGCTGTGATGTTTGCTCAGTACTGTTGTGTACCTGCAAATGTGTCTTTGTGGATGTTGTAAAATATGTGTATTGAATACCTGCAGATAGTGTTTGTGGATGATGTGAACATGCCAATGCGGGAGGTGTATGGTGCTCAGCCCCCTGTGGAGCTGCTGAGACAGTGGCTGGATCACTGTAACTGGTATGACTTGAAGGACTGCAGCATGATCAATCTAGTGGACATCCAAATAATGTGTGCTATGGGACCACCTGGTGAGTCTGAGTTCCTCCATTTCACATGGTCCAAACACAGCAAAAAGGACCACACTTTGGAACTACAATGAATACATGTATGGTGTTGTTCTGTAGGTGGTGGAAGGAATCCAGTCACCCCTCGTTACTTGCGCCACTTTAACACTGTCACCATCAATGAGTTTGATGAGAAGACCATGTACACCATCTTCTCCAGGATTTTGAACTGGCATCTCACCATAAGGTATTGATCTATTTTTATATGACCTTGTGGATTTAATTGAACTGATACCACTATTCAGTCATCACTTCCTCCTTTCACTCATGATCAGGTTCATATTCCCTGAGCAATTTGTGAGCCTGACCCGACAGCTGATCAACAGCACCATGGATGTGTACAAAGAGGCCACAAAAAATCTGCTGCCCACACCTGCTAAGTCCCATTACCTCTTCAACCTGCGCGACTTCTCCCGTGTTATCCAAGGCATCTGCCTATCCCGTCCTGAGACGGCCGACCAACCAACTGCCATCAAGCGCCTCTGGGTGCACGAGGTGACTTCCTTCAATCTTCCCTGCACTTCATTGACACCAGGTTTACCTCATCACTGTAGTTGTTTCAGCTAATCATTATTCCTTTGGAATGCAATGGTAAATCATTGGTTTAAACGTTATAACATTTGTGACAATCCTTTAGAATGTTACAGGAACACCCGTTTTACCAGTGGTCTTTACTTTTTAAAATTTTACTAGAACAAATTTGATAGATTACACAAATTTTTGTTTAATAATTTAATGAATGCTTACATAAGTCTGGTTTATAAATACCAGAATTCTGTTACCTTTTTAGTTGAAGTCTTTTACAATGTCCTAAATAATAATCTGAGATTTTGTACAAGTCCTTGAAAGAAGATATTTTGTAGCCCTGTCTAAAAGAAAGCAATTTTAGGCTTGTTATAATTATGTTTATTGGGTATAGGTATCTTGTTTGAGGGATTAAATGTTACACCATTGTTTGTAAGAACCTATAAACTGAAGCTTCTTAGAAACATTGGCTTTTGCAGCTGTATATGCTCTTCCATAGTAGATTGTGACTATGAGCTTAGCTTCTGTGGTCCTGGTGAACAGGTGCAGCGGGTCTACTATGACAGGCTTGTGGACAACACAGACCGTGCCTGGCTGGTGGGCTACTTGCAGGAGGTGACCAAGAAGCACATGCAGGAAGATTTCCATCAGCTCTTCCAGCACCTGGACCAGGACCAAGATGGCAAGGTGACAGAGGATGACCTGCGCAGCCTAATGTTCTGTGACTTCCATGATCCCAAGGGTGAGGACAACAACTACAGAGAGGTTGCAGATCTGGATGAACTGCGGCAAGTGGTAGAGGGCCATCTAGAGGAGTTTAACAATGTCAGCAAGAAGCCGATGAACCTTGTGCTGTTCCGTTTTGCCATTGAGCATGTCTGCCGGATCTCTCGTGTGCTCAAGCAACCCCGTGGCCATGCGTTGCTGGTGGGGGTGGGTGGGAGTGGGCGGCAGTCCCTTACCAGGCTGGCCGCCCACATGGCTGAATCAGAGCTGTTCCAGGTGGAGATCTCCAAGGGCTATGGCCCCACTGAGTGGCGGGAGGACCTGAAGGTCATCATGCGCAAGTCGACGGAGGGTGAGGCCCACGGTGTCTTCCTCTTTACCGACACGCAGATCAAGCTGGAGTCCTTCTTGGAGGATGTCAGTAACCTGCTGAATACTGGCGAGGTGCCCAATCTGTTTGCAGTGGATGAGAAGGCAGAAATCTGTGAGCGCATGCGGGTGCTGGACCGCCAGCGTGACCGGGACAAGCAGACGGATGGCAGCCCTCTGGCACTCTTCAACATGTTCCTGGAGCGGTGCCGCAGCCAGTTGCATGTCGTGCTGGCCATGAGTCCCATTGGAGACACTTTCCGTGGCCGCTTGCGCCGCTTCCCTGCCCTCATTAACTGCTGCACCATCGACTGGTTCCAGGTACCACACCTTGCTCAGATCACTCTGTAGCAGAGCCCTAGTAGAGTATTAATTCTGCTTTAGTGGGAAGAAACCTATGAAATAAGTCATATTCTTTCTTTAGTATTCAGTGTAGTATTATTTCCGTGGTGTTGCTCCTGCTGTAGTATGAATATTCTTTCTGTCATGTGCTCCCTGCTAGACTGGCAATTTATGATATGCCTCATGCTGCAGTTGTAATATTGTTTTTGTGACCTGCCCCCGGTTCATTAGTAACATTATTTTTGGTGCCCCCTATTGTAATAGTAATAGTTTTTCTGTGGTATTAGGCTGCTGTAGTCATAATATATGTACCATTTGTGTCCTGCTGCAGAAGTGCTGTTGTTTGCATGGTGTGCCCCTGCATAAATAGTAATATTATTTCTGTAGTGTTCCCTACTAAGGTGGGGATATTCTTTAACTGATACGCTCTTTGCCACAACGGCAACATATTGTGTGCCTCTTGCTGCTGTAGTAATATTGCATCTTTGTCTGAAGTTGTGAAATTTTTTTTATGGTGTACCTCCTATCTCTATGGTAAACCCCATGTTCCAATGCAGAAATAGTAATATAGTAGTAATGTGTTGCAGTAGTAATATTCTGTTGTCATGTGCAATCACGATCAGTAGTAATATTAGTAGCAATATTAATTGATGTGGCCTTCATTATGTGTTCTCTCTGTCATGTTTATCAGTCATGGTTATCTGTGTGTTTTACTGGGTTAGAGCTGGCCAGATGATGCGCTGCAGGCAGTGGCTTCGCGCTTCCTAGAAGACATTGAGATGACAGATGAAATACGTGCTGGATGCATTGAAATGTGCCAGAGTTTTCACACCTCCACTATTCAACTGTCAGCCCGCTTCCTGGCTGAGGTGCAACGCTACAACTATGTCACCCCAACCTCCTACCTGGAACTCATATCCACTTTCAAAGCTCTGTTGGAGAAGAAGAGAACGTACGTACAGTACAATTTACCCATACTTCCACCCCATACTGTTCCTTTACTGTAGCTGCATAGGGAACATATACTAATTGTGTGAATTTTTATGGTTGACTGAGGAGGTACTTTACATAGTTGTGTTTCACTGTGTTGGATTATGGCTGTGATTGCTCGTGCTGGTATTTTACATTACTTTGCTGGTATTGTGCATGCTTGTGGCTGGCTATGCTGGTACTGTTCATGGCTGCTGATGGTTAGGCAGTACAATCTCATAATGACCATGATTGCAGAGAGGTGATGAAGCTGAAACGGCGGTATGAGGTTGGTCTCGAGAAACTGCAGTCAGCTGCGGACCAGGTAGCCACCATGCAGGTGGAGTTGGAGGCCCTGCAGCCACAGCTAAAAGTGGCCAGCAAGGAGGTGGATGAGATGATGGTAGTGATTGAGCGAGAATCTGTGGAAGTCGCCAAAACTGAGAAGGTGGTGAAAGTGGATGAAGCGGTGGCCAATGAGCAGGCCATGGCAGCCAAGGCTATCAAAGATGAGTGTGACGCTGACCTTGCCATTGCCCTGCCTATTTTGGAATCTGCTCTGGCTGCTCTGAATACCCTGACCACACAGGTACAGCAGGACACACCCATGCAGTGCAACGTTAACGTGATGCACACACACAGACACACACTAGTCTACAAGCAACAAAAAAAAATAGAAAAAAACTTTAAGCTATCCGATGTAACGATAATCTCACATATCATAGAAAAACTGACCATAACATTTCTATAAAGCCTGTTGACAAACAACTGGTAGACATATAAAAACAGACAAACAAACACATGGGTGAAAACACATCTTCTGCATCACCCTCAGATGGCAGAAATATTTGGCCACAAATATTTGGAGGGCTAGGTGTTTTCTCTGTGACATTTCAACTCCTTGACTGTGCGCACATATGTTTCGCTTTAGGACATCACAGTAGTCAAATCTATGAAGAGCCCTCCAGCAGCGGTAAAGATCGTGATGGAAGCGATCTGCATCCTGAAGGGCATTAAACCCGACCGCATCCCTGACCCCTCAGGCTCTGGTAAGAAGGTGGAAGACTATTGGGGCCCAGCCAAGAAGCTACTGGGGGACATGCGCTTTCTTCAGAGCCTGCATGAATATGACAAGGACAATATCCCACCAAACCTCATGGCCATTATTCGCAAGAAGTACATCACTGACCCCGACTTTGTGCCAGAGAAGATCCGCACTGCCTCCACTGCAGCTGAGGGGCTCTGCAAATGGGTCCGTGCCATGGACTCCTATGATAAGTAAGGGCTTAACACCCCCATAACTCTGGTCCCAAGCAGCTAATGTAATAGTACGGTATTGTACATGCATGTACTAGACACCAGAACATGTCTGGATTATTATTTCAGTCTTCAGTGCTAATCATTGAGCTATAATCATGTGAGGTTGAGAATACATCTTGATATTATAATCATCCTGGACCTGATTCTTTTCATTTCTTTGTAGGTATAACAAATAAAAATAATATAAGAAGCACTATTATCACCCAATCCTTCTATAGTCTTGTGGCTAAATATGTCATATGGATTTGTGTGCATAATCACAAATGTGTAAAATTGTATGTACAGGACGTCCTCGGGTTACAACGGTCTCAAGTTACGACAGTTTCATGGTTACGACGCACTCCTATAAATTACTTAAAAAACCTAGTTTCGAACTAAGCGGTTTGGTTCACAAATACGACCACAGAAATAAAGATTCGAAATTGTTCTCTCTTTTTTTTTATGAATGTTTCATTTAATTACTGTATTTTATATATCCTTCATGTGTTGTGTGTACAGTGTGAGTGACTTAAGGTGTTAATTTAGGTATAAATTCCAACTTACGTCGAAAATCGGCTTATGACAAGTCGTAGGAACGGAACTCGTTTGTAAGTCGAGGACCCCCTGTATATAAAACTTTGAACCTATGAATACAGAAGCAAATGTTTCCCTGCTACAACGCAACTGAACCTAATATGGTAGTTCTGCTTTTGTGCCAATCTTGTAAAATCATTTCAGTTATAATGAGAAACATTATTGGTTTTAAGTTGAAGTTTAAGTCATAATAACAATTATTTGAAATTCAGAAAGGTAGGTCCACTGCATAGGCGCAATAACAGTCTAAAGAAACAGATGAATAGTGGTGATCCTGAATAAAAAGGTATTGCTTCACTACCATGAAAAACAAAGATTAAGAAACGTTTGAGCCCCCTGTCAGTTCAAACATAGCTTTTCTGCTTTAGTTGCATTTTGCAGTGTGCTAGCCAATACTGATAACTTTAATGCTCCGTATCAAGGAGGTAGAGTACCATTTAAGTATCAAGGGGGATTCAAAATGTTTCAGAATTAGTGTGCACATTTTAACTACTGTATGTCCATTGACCTGGAAATCCTGAGGCAAGTAAGAGACAGTAAAGTCACAAACTTCATTTTATGTGTCACTTGGCATACTCTTGCTTTGTGCTTTCTGAGAGAGCTAGTAAATAAATAATTAACCATTCTGCACAGTTTCACTAACCAGACAGCATCAGTCAATATTGAAATGAAATCTGTGCTTTTGTCACTGAAACGAAAATTTGAAACTGTAATGTGCAGTGGTATTCACAAAGTATTTGAGCTACTAACTTGTAGAAATTAAAAACTTGTACTTGTTGAAACCACCAAAGCAGGAAAATTTTGGATGCATTTGTTTCAAGCATACACATTTTTGGATGAAATTCCCTTCACTGAGAGAAAGAAATGGGGTTTTGGTTTCTTATGGTCCATGAAGCACACATGTCCTGTGCTAAATTATTTTGTGTTTTGGCATTTTAGTTTAAACAGGAAAAGAAATAATACCATATCTTCATGGGTTGATTGTTGTAAAGACTTTCTCTCTCTTGCACTCATCTCCTAGTGTGGCAAAGGTGGTAGCTCCTAAGAAAGAGAAGTTAGCGCAGGCAGAGGCAGAACTGAGTGTGGCCATGGAGAGCCTCCACAAGAAGCAAGCTGCACTCAAGGAGGTCCAGGACAAGCTGGCCAAGCTGGAGGAGACCCTGGAAGCTAACAAAAACAAGAAAGCTGACCTTGAAAACCAGGTCAGGGAACGTTGACCACTGTCAAGTACAATACATTTCATAACTGCTATTTCTGTAGTTCAGGGAATACCATGTTGGCATCCCATCTATTATGACTAGAGCTCAAGAATCATTTTTAGGTGCCTGTGAGGTATTTGTGGGTTCGGTTTGTGTTTGGCAGAAGCAAAATGCAAGCACGTTCTTATAACTGACAATTCCATGGGGAATGAGGGGGTGGGGTACCTTTGCTGACATTCAGTCTTTTCTTGTCAAGGGAAAGCAGTTATTTGCCATATTTTCAACTTCAGAGTAGGTGGAAAATAGTTATTGTGGTTCTTTTTGTTTCTCTTTGTTTTTATCTGCTACCAGGAGGCTTTGAAGTTGTGGAAATGTGTTTTTTTTTTGTTTTTTATTTCTCTCAATTTTTTATACAGTTAATTCACTGGGGACAACTGTCAGTCCGCATCTGCCAGGTTGGCAACTCAACCATTGGGGTGTCGTCCTTTTTTTTTCTTGGCCTATTTTGTTGTTTTTCATGTTCCTATTTTTTCTATAGTTGATGTTTGGACTCTGAGTTGTCAGATTCACTTTGGTTACCCAGGCTGATGGTTTTGAAGGGAGGGAAATTGTTTTACACTGTGTTCTCTAGCGTGTCATATTTGAGCACTCAGTAGCTTGCAAAACTTCCCTACAGTCAACCTTTAAAGCTCTCTTAGCAGAACTTTTTTCCATTGTCGTTTTAATGAGCTACAGGTCATTAAAAAAGACTGGTAGGAGTATTGCTGCCCTATTCAGCATTTTGAGGCCCATGGTTTCTCTAGTGTGTATGGAACAGTGTCTCAACTACTCCATGAAAATGGTGTCTGTGTTCCATTTATTGCAGGTATTGTCAGTCTCTCATTCAGTAATGCTTCTGTGTCCATGGAATGCATCCTTTCTTTTTAAAGCTTTTGGTTTAAAATCTTTTTTGATGTGGTGTCTGAAGTTTGTTTCTTAGACTTTTTGTTCATGAAAAGAAGCGTCCTACTTTACTCACATTCATGTCCCAAATAAAAGGTACATTTTATGGATTGAGAAATAATGATTTGGAATATGGTTTTTGGCATCAGTACACATTTTCATGCTGAGGTGGCATTGTGCAAAGATACTGCGTTGTTTTTTAATCTTGTAAAAGTACATTTTTTTTTAAACAAAAAAGTAAAATTAAGAGTGTGTCTATTGTTCGGAATTGAACAGAACTGAAATAACTTCTATTTATGAATATTATCTCTCAAAATAATCTTACATAGTTAAATGTGCATCGATATTGATGGGATTTTAACAAATATGTTCTACATTTCAATTTTGTGAAATAAGTGCAAAAAAGAAGTAAAAGATTATCTTCACTGACAGCATGAATGGTTTGGTGACCAATGGTTTGGTCATCTTTATATTTTCTACTTACTAAACAAAATACAGATATGGTAGACTGTTGAAGTTCATTTGGGTTTTTCATTTTGAAGTCAAATTAACATACAGACCTACAAAATGTGATTCTGCAGCTACTATAAGAAGGGACATAATAATGCATAATTGTACAGAAAAAATAATATCCAATGTCTACATAGTAAGATGATGATTATTTTGTTGTAAAATTCAGTTATTGACTGGAGATTGTTGATAAATGCTAAGAGGAGGCATACAATTTCAAAACAGAGAACAATGTCTGATCACATTTTGAAAGAATCAGTATTTATGCATATGTAATTTATTGTGATGGTTTATTGTGACAGTTTTCTCGCAGCAATTCCAAGATTTTTCCCATTATTAAAGATACTTAATGCTTAAGTAACTTATGGCTTCAGAGAGTGTAGAGTGTGTATAGAGCTGTAGATTTTGGACTGCATGTTCAGATTTCAGAGATGCACAAAGCCTCACTGTATCATACGCTGCCCCATCCAGGTTGATTTGTGCAGTAAGAAGCTGGAGAGGGCGGAGCAGCTGATTGGGGGCCTGGGAGGGGAGAAGACACGTTGGAGTGAGACGGCATTCAATCTGGGCGAGCTGTACAACAACTTGACTGGTGACATCCTCATCTCATCTGCCATCGTAGCCTATCTTGGAGCATTTACTTCCAATTACAGACAGGTACTGGACAATGCAACATGCATTAGAAAAAAAACCAATTCCATAGTGTATGCTTTTATGCTTACTACTCCACATACAGGGCGACTTAAAGGCATGTTGTACCTTGGTCTGTAGATAAAGGCACCAGTGCTCAAAACCCTGTTAGCTTTAAGGTCATCTTAGAAAAACTGAAAGTAAGTAGTCTTCTGTATCTTAGCAATATGAAGATTTTAGCAAACATCTGTAGTCAGTATAAAACAAGCACTTGAATAGACTGACCATATTTTATATGAAAGAAACTTTTGCAAAAATGTGAAGTAATACATGCCAATAAGTAAAGTAACATTTGAAGTAGAAATACACAAGGCAGCACATCTGATTACCGTTTGAAAGAATCCATATGTATGCATGTGTGATTTAATGCAACAGTTATCATGACATTGTTCTCCTGGTAATCCCAAGATTTCTCCCAGTATTACTGACACTTGATGCTAAAGTGACTAATTTGTGGAAAGCATTATCCTGAATTTTCTTTGACTGCACAATGCATCAGTGGACTACTGTGTTTTGTTGTTTGCTCTCAATCAACAGAGCCAGTTCCATTCGCTGACAAACACTGTCTTTGATCTGACAGGAGGACGCCAGATATTTTAAGATTTAACATTTTTTGCAATGTTCAAAGTAATCTCGATTTGAGAGCTTGTCCTTCCTTCTCTGAAGACATTAATGGTATACACAAGCTTCTTCATGCATGTATTTTTAACAAAAAAAACATCCTTGTGATAAGTTAATTCATGAAGCCATGGATGGATAGAACGAGGATCCACCCTTGTGAGGTGCCCATTTAATGAAATGTTAAGAAATGGGGGAAAAATTGAATGACACATTAATAACATGACACCAACATTTCTTTCATTCCTATGTTGTTGGAAACAGGAATTCCTGTTTTTCCATCTAAATTGCACTTATAAATACGTCATTGTATATTATTGTACAATTTGTACACTATTCTAATTTTACAGTTGTGTTTGACTTCCAAAATAATCTTTGCACTGAGTCTATTATTTGATCGGGTCAGTTAGTCACTGGTAAAAAGATTTTTTTCTATGCCTATTTTCAGTCCAGAAAAATTTCTTCTCCGGCTTGTAATCTAAGTTTTCATCCATTGCCTCTTATGTATCTGTAGCTACCTGTTACATCAGTTATGTCAGGTTGTCATTGTAACTGAAAACTTGCTCCCAACAGACCTGCCTTGTTAAATAAAGATCATAAGAGTTTTATTTAATAAATACATGTCATAAGAGGAGAGGGTAATAATATCTTTAGACTCTATAACATGACATGCTGTGGTGTATCAGACACAGACGGAGGAGTGGATCGAGATTTGTAAGTCTCGCAATATCCCCTACTCTGCGAATATGTCCCTTATGGGTTCCTTGGGGGAGCCAGTGAAAATCCGTGCCTGGACCATCGCTGGCCTGCCATCTGACAGTTTCTCCATTGACAACGGCATCATCATCTCGTGAGTGATCCTCTCCCAGCCCAGGGGTGTGAATTGAATTTCTCACTCTTACACATGCTAACTTAAATACTACATGCCGTGTGAAAATCAAGTTCTGCAAAAAACCATTTTGGAAGCTCATTACTGTACTAAAGATTAGTTTTATAATACACCCAGAAATTGAACAGTTTTTTCAGAATTTCAGTTTTGCCTTATTGTGATTCTTCAATAGCTGTAATTGACCTAGTGAAATTGTGATATCCACCAATCAACCAGTCAGTGCTCCGCAGCCATCACTAGGCACTACTTCCTCCATCAAGTGCAGAGAAAAACCATACTTAAAATTAGAGCCTGGCTGATATATCGGCTGGCTGATGTTATTAGCCGATATGGGCCTATGATATATATATCGGTATCGGCTTGTATGTTTTCCGATATGCACCGACATGAAAACTTTTTTTACAGAACATATAATGCAGAAGAAGATGCTTGGGGTGATTTAGAAATGGGGTCATCTCATAGTTTGTCCAGCAGATTGGTATTAAGGACTGTAGGACCGATGTCCTGCTGTAGCAGAAACCTCTGGAAACCCCCTGCTGGTTTGTGGTCCAGGAACATGCCTTAATGGCACACAGTGTTTTCTGTTTCAGTTTAGATATAGTAGACTTAAGTAAGACTTAGTTTTAGATAAGTAATTAGGTTTGTTAGAGCTTCATTGCATGCATAGTAACAATTTTAATCTCTTAGTTCTTTGCTACTGGTAAAGATTTTTTTTAGAAATGATTTGTATTTATTTTTTTCCCTTGTATTTTCCTGTGTGGTGTAGCCGGTTGTGACTCACTATTTGTCATTGTAGACGTGTACACACTTGCCAAAGAGCATATATTTTCACAAAATGTAATACACAGTACTATAGGCAAGTGAATAGTGTGAACTCAAAACTGCCTAAAGACTGGTGTATCTCTCACTGCCAAGGGGTGATTAGCTTATCACTGAGAGGAACTACTGCATTGCAAGTCTGACAAAAGTGTGCAGTAACAGACTCTTACCCACTAAAATCCTAACAGAACTAAAACAATTGTATCCCAGTGGATGCCCAGATCATATGTGCACTTAAACTCAATTATTAATACTGATGTGGGTATGTCAGTGTTAATAACTGACATAATTTATTCATTAATAAATCTTGGTTGCTCAAATGGAAGTAGAAAAATTGAACAAACTAATTGAGTTCAGTTAAGGCACCTGTGCCAAATCTGGTGAATGTGTGGGTTGGATCTTAATGGAAAGATGCTGAATGCACTACTTTTACTGTACTTTTACTGTTTACTTTTTAACTACTTTTATTGTAGCACAAATACATCCCCAACTGCATGACAGACCTTGTCATTTTTGTTTGTTTTTGCACAGGAATGCACGGAGGTGGCCCCTCATGATAGACCCCCAGGGCCAGGCCAACAAGTGGGTGAAGAACATGGAGAAAGCAAATAGTCTGCACATCATCAAGCTCAGCGACGCTGACTTTGTGCGCACACTTGAGAACTGCATTCAGTTTGGCACACCCGGTGAGTGCAGTACTGCAGAAGTCCTGCAAGGGTCTCCCTCTGCCACACAAAACACAGACAGGTTTCCAGCGGCAGGGTAATCAGCTGGTAAAAACAAAGATAAGTCTGCTCACTTCTCTGCACTTAGGGAGATGGGTTTGGTTAATGTCTTAACAGTATTTAGAAAAATAATACTTCCAAAATAATGCCATGGAATCATCTAATGTTTGACATAAAATTTTTATTGTAAGGAACGCAGGCAAAAATCAAGATTGTTGAAGGTTTTATCTAAGCTTGTTTAGTACTGAGACCTGGAAGGCTTTCTTTATCAACAGGTGTAGGTGTGTTGCGTTCATGCCCTCCCCAAGATTTGGCACCAAAGTATGGTTTGTCAGCTAAAATAAGGACTGTAAGATTTTGGCCCCAATGTATGGTCTTGCTACTTTTTCCTCTATTCTTGATACATCCATGTGGATGTGAGCACATGTTCTCTTATCAAATATTCAGCTATTATTTAGTTCTGTTTAGAAGTCTGGCATCATCTGAACATTTTTTAAAAATACGTTTCTTTTCTACCTGCTTGGGCCTGCACTGTGAATCAGCCTTTTCATGTATGAAAGAAGTAGCCAGCTTGTAAAACTCACTGTACTGCATCCATCAAGGCCAATGTGCATGCCTAGGTCTTACTGCACATAGATTTTTCAGCTATCACTGTGGACTGCCTAAGTGGGTCCTCTACATTGGAACTGAACATCTGGAAATCTGCATGAATGGATGATGTTACCACTGGGGAAATTGCCTTACACAACCAGCTGCAGTGATAAGTGACTCATTTATTAGATAATATGGTTGCTTGGGTGTTTAGTGCCTCTCAGTGGGTCAAAGAAAAACGTGTTTGAGGCTTGAAGGTTTGAAGTGGACAGTGTATAATGTTTAGGTCATTGATCATGGTTCGCAGTATTCTTTAAACTTTTTTGTCTTGGAAAACCATAGAAAGAATATAGGAAAGAAGTGACAGATTTCATAGCCCTTGAAACATGATAAAAAGGTATACAAAAAAAGAAGTACATTTGTACTTTTTACTTTTATTGCAAACAAAATGCATCCATAAGAAATAATGGCTGCATTTCACTGAGGACTGCTAATCTCTGCAAAGAGCATTTGCAAGTATTTGTGCAGACACATAATATTTTGAAAGTAGTGCTTCTCAAAAAGTATTTTCCCCACAATTCCATCTTCAAAGGGGCCCGTTTTCGAAGGACTTTGACAGCTGCAGCACTAAAAATAATCACTTAAAATCTATTATATTTGCATTTATCCTTAAAGCCTGTCAGACCTGACAAAAGTCCATATGAGTCAAAATGGACTTTCTCAATAAAGGCTGTTTTTAATAGCAGTAATACCATATTTCCACGGCAATGCTTCCACCTTCACTTCTAAAACCGTACTAGTACAAATCACAGTGAATATGAATGGGATTCAACCCTCCTTGCCCACTGCTTCATCCCTCTCTACTAATAGTGCTTCTGGAGAACATTGGTGAGGAGCTGGACCCCATCCTGGAGCCTCTCCTGCTGAAACAGACCTTCAAGCAAGGGGGTAGCATTTGCATTCGTCTGGGTGACTCCACCATTGAGTACGCGCCTGACTTCCGCTTCTACATTACCACCAAGCTCCGAAATCCACACTACCTGCCCGAGACCTCTGTTAAGGTATGAGATGCCAAAAAGAAAAGCAGCACTGCTGTGTTTACATTTTAATAAGCTAAGATCAGTTAGCCTAGTATGAAGTTGCTTTTTGGTACATGATACATGGTAAATGAGAAGTGTATTATTCAGTCATTTTTAACGGGCATAACAATAAGGATATCACTACTGTCTCAAATGTTACTTTTGGGGTAGGTGAAACAATGAGCAATTCTGAAAATTGGACAAAACACTGTTTTAAGATTATTTGAATTTGGAATGCACAGAAGGTGAGAACACATTTAAAACACAAAAATGCTTTGAATAGTTTCTACTTGTAAACATCATCAGTGACATGTTAAACATTAAGAATATTGTATACAATAAAATTACAACTGATAAATAAATACACAATGAAAACAAATACATGTTTAATTAATTCATATTTATTTAATCATTAACCATTTCTGAAATAACATTCATGTATGTTTTATACATAGTTTCTGATCATGTATGCTCCCATATATGAGAATGCTGTATGTTTTCAAGGAAAAGCAATGCATTAGATGCAAAATTCCCTCACCCAAGACTTGACAGACACTTATTTGCTCCTTTGTTTGGTTTCACCAGGGGAAATGTAGATGTTTACATCTTAAGTTCAGTTGCACATCTGTTTCTGACAGAAGTGTGTTATTTTAATGAAGTGGCTGCGCTCATCTTCACGTCCAAAAATTCACCCACACCATCTGTGGGCTCCTTCAAATTTGATATGAGCCCTTTCTTAATGCAGCAAGTACAGGAAATGGTAAATGCTTGAAATTCAAGCTACGTGCACTTAAATTATAGTAGGTGTGATTAGACCAAGTGCCAAAGGGTTTAAATGTGTAATGTAGGCGAGCTGGCAGGCTACAGTTGCGCATTTTCAATACACATCTCGTTTCCAACAATTATTGCCTTTTATAGTCCCTATGGGGGCCAGAGGAGATTTGGATCATTTTCCTGAAGTGCTTAAGGTTCTTTTCTCAAAGTTACCCACTCTTGATGAGAGTACATTAAAAGAATCAAGCAACATCCAAAATGCTATCTTTTCTATGCTACCTATCACATCCTGCCTATCATTTGGCGTGATAGGGTTTGGAAACATGGGGGGGGGGTCGGAGAGGGGTGCTTTTTATTTAACAGTTGTGAAATATTTTATGTATAAGAGATTTTACAGCATTGCTCATGTTATCAGTAGAAATAAAATTAATTATGATTTATGACAGCAAATTCATTTACAAGGACAGCAAATTCAAGCCATTGGCATTCCACCCTTTGGATACCTTTGGTGTTGCTAAAGAGGATTCTCTGTTTTTATCCAGTAGGCTCCAGTTTTAGTATAATATTCCCCACTGGATTCATTAGCTCCTAATTTAACTCAAGCGTACCATGGTGCCCTGGGATGCAGTTGGGCTTTTGGATTGGATAAAAAAAATTTTGTGGTGACTGGAATGTCACCTGACAGAGTCAATATTAGGCTTTCACTCCTCCCTTCCTTTACATTCCACAGAACTATGTTGCACTGATCACTGTTAAGGATGGGAAATGTGTAACGCTCGATCAGAGTGATGCTCTTTGTACTAGCATTGGGAACCCATATGTTGATGTACAAAATCACTTCATATCACAACCAGGTTAGCCAAACTTTGACATGACCAGTCGAATAATCCATTGTACAGCCAGCTACTAAGTAAATATGTCATTTATATTGCTAGCTAATTTTGAGACTTTCATCACTGTAGTCTTGCTAACAGTTCCTGCAACAAAACATTCTGACCGCATAAAGAATAAAATCATTAACATTACGAATCTCTGAAACCAACCAAACCGAAACTAACGTGCTAATGAAAAAAAAAAGTCATACTAATCCTATAATGCTAAACTGTATGGTTTGTTTCTTAACAGCAATCTGTCTTTCGCTCTGTCTGTATGTCTGTAGGTGACCTTGCTCAACTTCATGATCACACCAGAGGGCATGCAAGACCAGCTGTTGGGCATCGTAGTGGCCCGAGAGAGGCCTGACCTCGAGGAGGAGAAACAGGCGCTCATCCTACAGGGGGCAGAGAACAAGAGGTACCTGCCAACTAGAGTACAGTGTTTTTTTCTCACAACAGTTTAAATTAGGTTTATTGTTGAATAATCTGTTCCTGGATCAGCTAGAGGCTGTCCAGAAATATCATCATCATCATCATCATCATGCAACAGGTTATAGCAACAAACATTGAGCCCATACCACAGGATTTTGTGATCCAAGACTCTGTTTACTTCAGTGGGGCCTTTAAGTTATTCTGTTTGCATGAGGAGGGTTAGCCTTGGAAATTGAGAATGTAATACAGAATTGTAGATATCTGATAATACAGATTTAGACCTGAAGTTAGGGTGGACTGAGAGTGAGATATGGAGCTAGATTTGTTTTGCCTCTTATTCCTGTTTCCTTGGCAACCCTCCAGGCAGTTGAAGGAGATTGAGGATAAAATCCTGGAGGTGCTGTCCTCTTCTGAGGGCAATATCTTGGAAGATGAGACGGCTGTGAAGGTCCTGTCCTCCTCCAAGGTCCTCGCTAATGAGATCACAGAGAAGCAGGCCATTGCTGAGGTGACGGAGGTGAAGATTGACGAGACACGTATGGGCTACACCCCCATCGCAGTGCACTCCTCCATCCTCTTCTTCTCCATTGCTGACCTGGCCAACATAGAACCAATGTACCAGTACTCGCTCACCTGGTTCATCAACCTCTTCATCATGTCCATCGACAACTCAGACAAGAGTGACAATCTGGATGAGAGGTACAGTGCTCACTTGGGACACTGAGGAGAACACTGTTAGCGAGTGTCATCAACCCAATGCTTTCTCTAGCTTAAGCCTATAATGAGATTCAACATTCACTCTCACATACATATTTATACAGCAGCCTTGGCTGAGTGTAATAGAAGAATGCACACTAAATGTGTCCCATGATGTCTGTTTATACTGAATACTGTAGTTCCTTAGAGTCATTTTAGAAAGATTTCATTCTTTTCATGCTCCAATTAAAGTGACATTATGAACAATGCCATTAGTACCAGCTTAATTCGACTTTGCATGTAGCAACCAATTATATCATTGTAGCGGGAAGCATAAAGGGCTGTGTGCAGACAGACTATAGTTTTTACCCAGTAAACCCCACTTATGAGGGAAGTGTATCTGTCTGTCCCTAGAGTCAGTGTATCTGTCCACTACCTGGTGTATGAGTGAATGTTGTGAAGATATTGATGATAAATTGTTCCTTTTGTGGTTTGTTGGGCTGCAGCACAGTGGTACCATGAGGGCTGTCAGAGTGCTTGCCTGGCCTTGTTGGGAGACTTCAGTGCATGTGAATAATACATGATGATTGCCAGAGGCCAATCTGTAAACTAGCATTTGGAAGAAAAAAGTGAACTTTCATCACTGCCAGACGGCAGAATCAAAACACAACAAACTCAGAGAGCTTTGAGAGGAGCAAACTTCTGCTGATTAGTTGGGTAAAGAGCAGGTGAAAACTAAACAGGAGAATCCATTGGAATTCAGTATTACAACACTGTAGTCTTCACCTGCAATATCCACATTGTCTGTCTTGCTGTGAAACAAATTCAAATCTTACCCACAGCACTACATAATTTTGAGATTAACAAAGTACGATTATATGCATTTCTCTGATTTGTTGATGAACATCTCCTGAAATAAAATATGTGCAGGTATTATGGACTAGAGTTACAGCTGACCTTGAGAGATTCAACAAACTGGGGAGTTGCTTTGCTGTTTCTCAAACTTTTATGGCCAGTCAGCTTGGGAACGCCGATCAATTCCCTATGGGAAGTGTCTGATTTTTCATAACCATGCCTGGCAGTGGGAGAGAGCATATTTTGTTGCAGTAGAAATAACCGTCTTTCTATTCTTGGCTGTTATCACTTTACAATGGTTACACAATGCATACCTCTGCTGCAGCTGAATTTACCACTGGAACAGCCATGAAGATGCTTGGGAACAGTGGAAATATTTTTGTGGTTGTGATCATTTTCTGTGAGCATAGTTCCATCTTCCTTAAAAAGTCTCGACCTGAATTTAAATCAAGTGATATTACTTACCACAGATAGGAACTTGCAGCAGTAATGTCTTAAATGAATGGAAGGTACAGAAAATCCATCATTTATTCAATGTGTGTACACAGTAACAAAGACAACAAGGCAGAAAACAATAAGATCTAGCAGTTACTTCTGAGTTACTCTCTGAGTGATCTCTCTGAGTTACTGCTAAATGACAGCTGTCAATCTTTAAGGAAAAAGTTGGTGTCAGTTACCAATGGTAGATGCTTAAGCAACGTCTTGTAAGTCTATGCAGAAGTAGATGAAAAATTCATCAATAATCTGAAGGATTTCCATCTTAGAGAAAACTTCAGGATCTCACTACAAGTGGTTCAAAACTTGAATAACAACAATCCAACAAATAAAGGCAAAAAGGCAAAGGCTCCATATTAAAGTAATAACATATGAGCAGTCGTACTATACTATGGCCACACCACAGCCATTCCAGTAGTCAAAGGCTCGATCCGATGGCAAGGTACATACTTGAGGTACGACCTTGAGTGTGATTTAGCTTTTATACATAATATAGATGTGACGTGTAAGACATGTAACGTGTATGTCTGTGTGTACAGATTGAAGATCCTGAGGGACCACTTCACCTATTCACTGTATGTGAACGTGTGCCGCTCACTTTTTGAGAAGGACAAGCTGCTCTTCTCCTTCTGCCTGACCGTCAACCTGTTGAAGCATGAAAACCTGGTATGTGGGGCCCTCCTCAATTCCCCCTCAGCCACACCTTCAAATTGCTGTTAGAGCTTGTATACATAAAGTATTTCTGAGTAGGGGTGCTGATGTAGGACTAGGTCTCCTCTGGCCATCTTACCCATTATTAGACACTGGGTATGCACTGCTGCCCAGTGAAACCTTATCGGACCATGGCCACTCTCACCATGGAAACACCCCTCCCTTTGTGAACTAATGTTGCCAGTTAGTGTATTTCATACCTGAAATAAGGAGTTAAGGGATTTCAAAGTTTGGGATATGGTTTGACAAAATTGTCTATGAAGCCCCATTTGATTCATATCACCACCCTTCAAAATGCCCTATTTGTGGTGAAGCACAGCATGAATGAAAACTGTGACAGTGGCTTTCATTTACTGTCGCATCTGTACCTCGGGGACTGCACCCACAGCAGCAATGTTTTCACACTGCCAACATGCGCCATTCTTAAATTCTTTTTCATTTTTTCACACAGCTGTGCATAAGGTTTGGGTAGCATTTTCCTATTTACATCCCTTGCTTTCTTTAGCAGTTTACATTTTCATGAGGTCATTATATGTGCCCATTCTTTTCACATAAATGTTCACCCACTGTTCTGTGTCTTTGTTATTTCAGGGGAAATGATGGGGGCATAGGTGTTACAGAATTACTGTTATTTTTCATTTTACAGAAGCTTTTATTCAGAGTGAATTTCAAGAGTGATATGGCCAGATACATACTGTGAATGTCATGGATAATTACAAAACAAGAGAATAGGAAGAGAATTATAACTAACGCATAACTGATGAACCACCAAGCTAAATAAGCAGTGGCAATAATATCACAAGAATGTGCATGAACGTGCTAATTTCACCCGAAGTTGACAATGGTTTTTATTGTTTTCAGAAAGTATAAGCACATTTCAGCAACATTCCAGCAATGTGATGACAATCATCAATAATGGTGGAAGAGTGTGCTTTCTCCTTTTGAGGCTACTCAAAAGAAGAAAGCAAAGATGGAGGGAATATGTTAGGGAGGTTAATTCTACTATTCTACTATTCCTTCCCAGTGGTCATTTCATTCTCAGAACTGACAGCAAAGAAGAATTTAAAGTTTATAAATAAAACTATACCAACAACTGTTCACAAAATAATATGTAGTGAGTGAGTTTTTTCTGCAACAGCATCGCTAGTGAGCAGTCAACTATGACTAGATGCTGATACTAGTCTAACCATAACCGGAGGAGTTTCTCGCAAAGGTCAGAGGAGACGTGTTAGTACAAGTACGTCTCAAATTAACATTAATTTTAACTGCTTTGTGTACTTGCATACTGAATAGTACATACTAGTTAGTGTACGTGGAAGTATGTACCAAAAAGTGTTCAAGTATGCAAGTACGTAAGTATGCAATTTGGGAGACAGCCTCTGACTTGTGAGACTTGTGTCCATGTGTGACAAACGTTACCATAACAATGGAGCGGGAAACTGGGTGAAAGTTCAACGTATTTTAACTCAGGGCAACATGGCCAGCAACCCTCACAGTAACCAATGAACGACCGTCACCCAAAGTATAAAGCAGATGTTGTTGCAACCAGTGATGTAGGTGCTCACCACAATGGTTTCCCGACGGGGTATAAACCAGCCTTTATGCTGATAAATATTACCTATATTACAGTCCATCAAACTTCAGTCTGAGTAAGACTAGTCAAGGTGTCCTAGGTAATATGTATAAGCATAAAGGCTGGTTTATACTCCGTTGGGCGACTGTCGTGGCGACCAACTACATCACCAGTTGCAACGACATCTGGTCTGAGTTAGACTAGTCAAGGTGTCAGGATGTTGACGTAGGACAGGTCCAAGTCCTGGGAATCAGGAATAAGGGGTTATGCTGTAAAGAATTTCCAGCTAACGTAATTAAGTAATTGCAAGTCAATCACTCCACCATGCATATTCTTATGTTTTAACTAGAGCCAACAACCCAGGTAATAGGTAAATTTGACAAAATGTTATCCCCCACCCCCAGGTGGATGAGAACCAATGGCGTTTCCTGCTCACTGGGGGGGTGGGCCTGGACAACCCTCATTCTAACCCCTGTACTTGGCTGCCAATGAAGTCTTGGGACGAGGTTTGCCGTTTAGATGAGATGGAGGGCTTCAAGGGCTTGCGCAAAGATCTGGCCCAGTACAGAGATGACTGGAAGACAGTGTACGACAGCATGGTGAGTACAGACATGGGCTGTAAGGTATAAACAATCACAGATTGGATAAATGGACACTCACACCCATACACACAAATTTGCTGAAATGAGTACTAGACTTGGGTAAACTAACTACTTGAATACTTTAACCCTTCAATTGTGAATAAAATTACAGCAGATTTAATGGCAATTTAAAAATATATTCAGACCAGACTGCTCTTGCATGTGATTCGATGTTTTGGTGAATGGCAAATTTTACTCAACATTCTCAGGGATCTCAATGAGTCCAAAGAGTTGTATTTCAAAAAAACAAAGGTCTGAAGCTCACACATATATGTACATATCAGTTCAGACATGATGGGCACAGTCAGACTCACTTCAGGGAATACATTTTCACAAGGATGTGTTAATAAATAGACAAACACATACATTCTTATTGTCAAATATTAAAGACAAATAAAACAAAAAAAAAATGTGCTGAAGACATATTGTACTAAAACAGTATTTGGAGTCTGGTGAGGGATAAGGGTATGTTCTCATCTCAAATCAGGCAAGAGCTATCCTGCTCCATCAGCTACTACTGCTTATTTCTGAGCAACGCCACTTCATACTGATCACAAATTAGAACAGAAGATTTGACACTTGATCAGACACCGCTGACTCTTTTTGAAAGAGACTCTAGGGTGATGGGACACGCTTTAATCAGCATGCCTGATGAAGTTGGTGGCATCTGGGAGGGGAGTTAATTACTGTATCCACTGGTCCTTATCTACCTCCATCACATCCCACGCACCTGAGATGGCCATTTTATCATACGCCGTAAAACATGTTAGCTGGCTTGACAGATATAGATTGCCTTCTTTATCGCTTAATTATGTTGCTTAATCTTGCAACAGGTCGATAAATCCCATGATTCCCCCAAACAAATTTGGTGATAAAGTACCCCCATTATCTGTGAATAACTTGATTAAATGATAGAGTGGAGCTGCCCCTTCAAGGTTTATCTGTCCAAATGAATGTAAATGTGTTTGAATGCCTTTATTAAGGAAGGCATTAAACAAAGCCCGACTTATAAACAGCCGTCCCCTTGTGTGTGTTTCAAAGCTTGTGCAGCTTGGTCCCGGATGCTGAGTTGCTTTCGACGAAAACCCACCCTGTGTCTCCTAGGAAAGCATCACTGCAATCCGCCATCGTACAAGCCTTAGTAATATAAGCATTGTTTGTGAAAATGGTATATAAATCACTGCAGGCTACAATGAAATAGCCATTATGTCTTAGGAAATATATAAATGAGAAACAAATCATTACATTTCACTGTCATGAATTATAAATACTCATTAGCTTAAATAAAATTACATGACTATCGCTGTAAAAACATTACTGTAATATGTACATCTGATCATGGCTTGAATGAAATTGCATGTGGAGACATGAAAGCTTTCCTACTAGAAAAATGATGGAAACAGAATGGAAACAGAAATAAAACGATGAAAGGAGAGCTGGATAGGTCAGTGAAAGAGTCGAGGCTGAACTGAAAGTGTGCCTGTGTCTTTCAGGAGCCCCACAATGCTTTGTTCCCCTCTCAGTGGCAAGACTGTCTGGGACAGTTCCAGAGAATGCTGGTAATTCGTTGCCTGAGACCAGACAAGGTGAGCTTCCTCTCACAACAAAATCTCACATATGAACTTTAACAAAACATACAAACACAAACCCACACATAAACACCCCTAAAACATACAAGCATAGGCACACATAAACACCCAAATGATCACATAAATAGGCTTTTGCATAGATCACTTTATCCCAAAAGCTACTCATCCATTGTGTTGTGTATTGTATTTTGGATTTCTTTACACTTATAGCATTATTGCAAATATTTATATGACAAAAAATTATTCCTCAATATTCCTAGGACACTTGCTACTGTATTCCTAATTTAAACCCATAAAGCCAGTTTACTTGGTCAATAATGGTGGACCAGCGTCTCCTCTTGGAGCTTAAATCAAAGTGAAAAAGGAGAAGGCATCTGGGCTCCCTCAGTGCTGCTAACCTTGAGTGAAACACGCTCCCTCTCCTCTCCCAGGGCAGCACTTTACTGGAGCTGCTGTCAACAATGCAGCTGCCAGAGACCATCCTGTCCCAGTAAGCCAATCTAACAGACACACCTGACCCCAGACTTACTCAAGGACAGGCCGCCCGCTCCACTCACTGTGCTCTTCTCACTTCAGCTGCCCAAGGCGTTTGTCTCCATTTGCTCAGTTAAAGGGTTTGTGAGGCAGGATGGCATCAGTGACTCTGTTCCTCTCTGTCCTCTCTGTTGCCTCTCCTCCATCTGTCCTTCTCTGCTTCTTCACTTCCCCCTCCATAATATTTTTTACCTTCCGTCTTCTGCCATGCCCTTCCCTACTTTCTTTTACTTTTCTCCTGAACCATGTCTGCCCTGTTCTCTCCCTTTTCCTCTCTCCCTCTTTTACTCATTTTCTAACAACTTTTCCTGTCTTAAATATCGTGTCCTCTGCCCCCAATCCTCTCCTCCTCTCTTTCTCTCCCCTCCTCCCTGTTGTCACTCCCACTCTCTCCCTTTCCCAGGTCATTCCCATGGTGCAGGAGTTTGTGTCTAATAGCCTTGGAAAGCAATTTATCGAGACTCCTCCTTTCAACCTGGGCAAGGCATTTGGGGACAGTCACTGCTGTGCTCCACTCATCTTCATCCTGTCTCCAGGGTCAGACCCCATGGCTGCGCTGCTCAAATTTGCAGATGACCAGGTCTGAGCCAGAACAGTCACCACAGAGTTCCTCTGAGTTTGCTTTGCCAAAGTATTCAGTCTTGAAAGTGCAATTTCCTTGTGTGTATGTCAAGTCCATCTTTAAATTTCCCCAGTGTAAATGCACATATGTATTGTAGAAATTACAGAATCTAATATATGTGAATAATCAAGTTACATAAAGGTAGAAATATCCCTCTCCCATCCCTTCGCTATACTGTACCTATAAAGCTGCGGTCCTCACTCCTGGTTCTGGATCACATAATCAACTCATTTGACCTGGTCTGAAGTGGTTGTAGAACTTCAGAACTTCAGGTGATCATACAATCCAGCATGGCCTGCAGCCTTCCAGGACCAGGCATGAGAACAACGGCTATAAACTAATGTTTTATAGCCCCCCCCCCTTCTGTAAAAGTACATGTAAGTAAATGCAGCTGTGCGCTGTCCCTTTGACCCAGGGCTTTGGAGGAAGTAAGCTGACCTCCCTTTCACTGGGACAGGGCCAGGGGCCCATTGCTATGAACATGATCCAGACTGGTGTGAGGGATGGCACCTGGGTGGTCCTACAGAACTGTCACCTGGCCACCTCCTGGATGTCCACACTGGAGAGAGTGTGTGAGGTCAGATTCACATTGGTTTATATACAGTAACTTTAGACTCTATAATTTTGAAACCCTTTATTGAAAATATGCAGAAAGACTGCTCCCCTACAGTTTTAGTAAGATAAAATGTTTTTTGAGGGGATCATTAATTTAATATGAAGAAGAGACATGATCGTGGATTTTTTGTGCAAGTCACTGAATACATCCCCTTTTTAGGAGCCTCCTCTCTGTTTTATAACAATTAGTTTGTTATGGGCAGTAGTATAGAATAGTGGGTAACTGCTATTTTTCATTGAAACCTCACTGTATCCTCATGGGCTCACATTTTAACAACATTATGACTAGAATATGTTTTGTTACTCACATTTTACACAAAATAGATAAACATATGTGCAATATTATTTAGTGGGTTCCTCTCACATCAGGTGACCATTTTATGGTCTTAACTCATGGAAGAATGGTCAAAATAGAAGGTATAACTATGTGTTGTCAGCTTCACACAAGTACAAAGTGACATAAAGTGTAATAGTTACATTCTAGACTGTTAAAAATGAACTTTTGCTACAAAAATGCTAGGACCCTGTTATCACGTGAATCTAAAATAAGCAATGTACCATATGAATACATTAAGGTTGAACATGGTTGGTTGCTGTATTTTAGAATATCATGTCATCCTCAGTAAGAAATTAATTTTCTTATGATTGATTTAGGCTATTACATGACAGTTGAGGTGTTAGTGTGATACATAGTGCAATACACTTGCTGGTGTGAACATTTTGTGTTGCATTAGCCGCACAGACTAAGTACACCCTGTAATACAAGAGGATTAATATTGCTCCTAAAACAGAATGCCTCACACCTATGTGTCCTTTGCCCTGCCTTATTCAGGAGCTGAACCCAGAGACCACTCACCCAGACTTCCGCCTCTGGCTTACCAGCTACCCCTCACCTAACTTCCCAGTGGCTGTCCTTCAGAATGGTGTGAAAATGACCAATGAGGCACCCAAGGGCCTCCGTGCCAACATTGCCCGCTCATTTCTTATGGATCCTATCTCTGACCAAGATTTCTTCAACAGCAGCAATAAGCCGGTCAGTCAATCTGTATTTATATTTTGTTTTGAGAGTGTTGTATGATTAATGCAGTTCTCTTAATGATAATAATGTATTTAGAATGGACTTTCCTCTTGCTTTACAATTCATTTTTGTTATTTTGTTCAATTAACTAGAGAGAAATGTCCTCTTCCAATTTTAGAGATGTGTCTTCAAAAGAATAAATCCATTGGCTGTGGGTGTGGAATGTTAAGGTGGATCATGTTTAATGCTCATTAGCGTTTCAGTTGGTGTAGGGTTTGGATTTAAAATTAGATTTTTTTGCACTATGTGGACAAGGTTTACAGTGCTGATGTTTGTGTGTTTCTGCAGTGGGTGTTTAAGAAGCTGCTGTATGGCCTGGTATTCTTCCATGCCCTGACTCAGGAGAGACGCAAATTTGGCCCTCTGGGTTGGAACATCCCTTACGAGTTCAACGAGACAGACTTACGCATATCTGTACAGCAACTGCTTATGTTTCTTAATCAATATGAGGTAAAAAAAAAAAACAAAAACATACATGCACAAATATGCCCACACAGAGATGCACACACATAATTACATGTTCTACATATTCCATGAACATCCCTCTAGATTGCTTACACAGCATAAGGCAAACACATGCAGTAGGCAATAAAAAAGTGTACACCTCTCTCTCTCAAACTGAGTCAGGCAAAGATGGCCTTCGGCAGGTCAGTACCGATAACAGCAGTCAGACAATCTGTTCTTATCATCTGCCCATGCAGTTGATTAAAGACACTTGACATTTAAAGACTGCTGCTCTGTTTCTGACAAGTGAAAAAGTCAACTGCTATACTTTTCTTTCAGAAAATAATGCATAAATAAAAGAAACATGAGCATTTTGGAATGTCTTGACATTTCCCCAATAACAAGAGCAGAGTGCCATGAGAAGCACTCACAAGCAAAATTTAAATATGAAATGCCACATTTAAATGTTTCCTCCATCTATATTTTATTTGTTTGAAAAACAAAGTAAACAGCAGAGAAATGTGGAAGCTTAATTGCACTGAAATCTTAAATGACTATATTACCCTATGAACAGCAATATAATTCCCAGCGGAGCAGCCGCTATTCCAAAAACAGCATGCTTTGAAGCTGCCGTAGTGACAAATTGAGTTTTCTCTCAGAACACAGACATGAGGTTATTTGAAATATTTGCTTTAGTAAAATTACCATTAAGTAAGGGGTAGGGGTGTAATAGTTCTGAAACTGAGACCGAAACCGCGATACAAACTTCCAAGGTCTTGTGTTGTGGTTCCAGAAGATGGAGCCACGACACCCCAACCCCCCAATCCTAACCCGCTACTGTCAAAATAGTCTATTAATGTCTACTACTCGAATGCGTGGAACAGAAATTCTACAGTGCAAGTTTTACCCAGAAAGTTTGGTCAGTGCACCAGTTGTTGTCTATCAGCTGTAGCATGCTAGGGTGTGTTCCAATACTTTATCTTGTCTCCTCCTATCCTCCACTCGTTTCCTCCCCTCATCTCTAACCCTGGAAGTATGTGGAGGAAAGGAAGGGAGGAAATGAATTGAGGAAACGAGGAGATTAAATGAAAATTGGAACAGCTAATCTGATTAGCCCATCATCAAAATCGATCTTGGCCATTGATGAAGTCTTGTAACTTCAACTGATTCCGAGGATACCTAAGCCAATCAAAATTTTCAGTGGGATGGTCATTTAACCTGACTGGTCTTGAGCACACTGATGTTAAAAGACTTCCGCGGTAGGATACTTCAATGTATCCTTCGTTTGGAGGAGAGGAGGAAGCGAATGGAGGAAGCGAAATTTCATTTCCTACCCTTTTGGAACAGTGGAGGGAAAGTGGACACATAGATCAGTTTCTGGAACATGGAGGAAAGAAGGAGAGAAAAGGAGGAGACAAAACAGAGCATTGGAATGCACTCCAGAGCAGGAGGATCCTCCTATGACATTTAGATCCACTGTATGGGAGACGTATAGTTTCCCAGTTAGTCATAGCGAAAATGGACAACAAGTAGTGTCAAAATGGTGTTTGTTACAGTCAGAATTGTAGAATTATAATTATTGTAATTACTTTATATATTTTTTGTTTTCCCTGCTGTACCGAACTGTGACACCAAAACCGAATTACATACCGAGCTGTGAATTTTGTATACCCTTACACCCCTAGTAAGGGACCTTCTACACAAATTGTGAACTGGTTAATTTATAAGTTTCCTTTGTGACTGAATCATGTACAGGGAGATGGTTAGGATCCTTTCTGCAAATATGTAGATGTGGTTTCAAAAATGAAGTAACACTGCCTGTATAAATAAATATTAAATTAACTGAAAATATGTGGTGTACTTAAGAAATTTCCCATTATTCTAAATGTAGTGATGATACTGTTGGTGATAGTGATTATGAGGATGATTACAAAAAATATTTTCAAGACTGAAGATGTTAAATGGTGGGCAATTTGATGATTACAATAATGATCCTAAAGAATAGCAGGGTTTGTTGAATTTTGTATAGGGAACTGAAAATTGACCAAGGCAAACAGATGGAATGTTGGAGAGATCAACATTATCCAAAAGTCTGATACTTAAGCTTCAGAAACTTAACAGGTGAATGGAAGCAGAATTAATCCAAGTAAAATAAAATCAGTCTGCTATCTACAGTTATGTTTCCAAAAAAAGAATCCAAGTATAGTTTAGTGTCTTTCAGATTGATTGGTACAAATATATTTAAATACAACCTTTGGACAAACACTATGGTGATTGCATGCATCAGAGTGTTTCATTTATCCCTGCCCCTACTCTCCTCTCACTGACAGGAAGTACCTTTTGCCGCCATTTCTTACATGACGGGGGAATGTAACTACGGAGGCCGTGTGACAGATGACTGGGACCGCCGCACACTACGCACCATCCTCTCCCTCTTCTACACCCCCAAAATAATTGAGGACCCTGACTACAAGTTTGACTCCAGTGGCTTGTACTACTCCCCACCTGAAGGAGAGGTACAAAATAGCAAACCTTAATGGAACAGCGCATAATTCACAAAATGCTTATTATTTTATTTTATTAATTTCAGTACCTTATACTGTCTGGAGTCAACTTCATATTATTCCACTATTAAGGCTGGAGTTTAATCGCCATAGTGTTTGTTTCACATTATTCCTTTATTTGCATATACCTTCACTAACACCTGTTTGGTGTCTTATGTCAATGTTTGGAATCACAGACAATTCTCAACTTTGTGTTTTGGCATAGTGCTGGTTCAAAGGAGTCTAAGCTTTAACTAATATGATTGATGGATTGACTATCCATTGATTATCTACAAACAGGCTTTTGAAACCTTCAGCACAGTTTGTTTATAGGTTGTTTAAAGTTGCAGAACAGCCTGACTGAGGAAATCTAGGCTCTTTCCCAAATTGCATACTTGTGTACTTATTAGTAAATACATCCAAGTACACTAACTAGTATGTACTATTTAGTATGCAAGTACACAGAGCGGATAAAATTCATTAATTTGAGAAGTACTTGTACTAACACATCACATCTCTTCTGGCCTTTGCGACAAACTCATCCGGTAATGGTTAAACTAGTAGGAGCAACTGAAATTGTAGATGACCGCAAACTAGCGATGTTATTGCAGAAAAAACTTGCTCAGTACATGTTTGTGTGAACAGTTGTTGGTATAGTTTTATTTATAAACTTTATAATATATACTTTTATATTTAAATTCTGCTTCGCTGTCAGAACACAATGACTGCTGTGAAGAAATAGAATGCTCAGATGCATTCTTCGTTTTTTGGTCCTCCCAAGTACGCAAAGAGAACTTGGATGCATACTTGCATTTGGAACGCACTTGATCAGATGACTGTTAACTTCCATACTTGGATAATCCATTCAAGTACATCTTTAACATGATGAATACCCAGTAATTTAAATGTAAATCCATATGCCCACAACTTACTGTTGCATTGGCCAACACAATTAATTGCAGCTGGTGTTGTTTGAAAAATCCTAATTTGAATGAATCTGTGACTGAAAAAGACTCAAAATTCTTGGTCTATAAAACTTAAATTGGTCTGGGACTAGTGTGTCTATTCACTTCATGGTCATGTCTTGTGTTTCCTCAGCTTCAATCTTTTCTGCATGCATCACATCAATGCTTTCATTCTTTCTATTCCTGCAGGGGTTTCTTGTGCATGCTCTGGGTACCTCCCAGTGGCCTGTCACTAATTTTATTTTTTGAATTCAGGTCACATTTAGAAGGTCACATAATCTCAGCTGTTTTATCTGTTTAAAAAAGCAGTCAAATTTAAATGTCAAACTGAGCTTCATGTTGATTAAATAATTAAGACCAGAGTCTGAAACAAAAGGCAGCAAACAGATGGCCTTCTAGGAATTGAGTTAGACACCCTGTTGCACCTCTCGCTTGAGTCCAAAAGATGCATTGAGCCCTTGTCACCAATAAGCAGCATGAATCTAATTTTAATGCCTTCATTAGATTTCCATGAACACAAGTGTAATCAATACACATTTTATATGACATTTCCACACCAAATCTTTTATTCATGAGCATGCATTTACATAGCTATTCTTATAAATGTCAGCGATCTTTGGAATGTTAATGTTTTTGATGGTTATTGGTACTTGCAGTAGATCATAGCACTGTGGTGTTCCCTGATTCTCACCCCTGCAGCACAGCAGCTATATTGAATACACAAAGAATTTGCCACTCAACCCCTCGCCTGAGATATTCGGCATGAATGCCAACGCTGACATCACCAAGGACCAAGCTGAGACCCAGCTATTGTTCGACAGCATCCTGCTCACACAGGTACTGTCATACTGACCAATGACTGAACACATACTTGGTGCTGCTGCATGGTCACGCTGATTATATATTCCATACTGCTTTACTGTTACACAGAATAAAACATAAACACATCTGTACTGTCATATATAACACATACTGACCTTTGAACCAGTACTAACCACAAAACACTGGTCTGATTGCAGTGAATATCAAAAGCAAAAGTAAAAAACCACAGGGAGACATAGTAGTTAACAATTCACTGGAAAGAAGAGAGAAATGCAGAAAAGCATTCTGAGATTTTGAATGATGGCTCATTAACCTGTATAGGTAGAACCATGGCAGTATTTCAAATCAAGTAGTGTTCTTCAAGTTGACACTCATTGCAAATTTGAGCTCTTCCTGGTTTGTCCATGCCAGGTTTTAGTCTTCTTCAGTCTTCCATCTCCTCATTTATTCATGGACCATCTTCTTAAAACGTAATGCATACTGTGATCCCTGTTCCATGGGAGTTCACACCCACTTTTCCAGGCGATGTTGAGCCTAGATGAATTCAATATTTAATAACATTCAATAAATATTTACTATGAAACATTAATTAGGAAACTTCAATTAATATTTAAGTTGTTTGTGCACAGATCTGAAAAAAACACCGGAGTGTGAATTCCCATCAGCAAATAGGGGCCCTGATATGTGTCTGTGACAGAACAGAACACAGAAAACAGTTTCCCATTTTAACTTGCTCTTTGCTCCATATTCACTGTTGGGCTGCATTCGGTCATGTCCAATTACATTGTTGAGTTAAAAAGAACTCACAGTGAACTGCCAACAGCCCAAATCTAATACATGCATAGATTATTTGAGGAATTACCTCATCTAATGCAGAAAAAAATGTCCTAACACACACACAGACACATACACATGCACCAGTACACTCACATGCATATGCACATACGTACACACAGGTCCTCATATCATTCAATAATTTCATGCAGTTTTTGGAATGCAGAAGTCATGCTTTTCGACTTGGTGTTGATATATGAGTCAGCAGCCTGGACTCCAAAATCATTATTACTGTGGTTATTGCTGTAATTATTGTGACAAAATGTAATATGTGACAAAATTTGACTCATTATTCTTGCTTCAATTCAAAAGGGCTGTGTGATCATTGATGTTGCATTTATGTATGTATAATTGTTTGATTATGACTGCATTCAGTGCATGTAAATGTTCTGTATTCAGCAGGTAGATAAATGAGTAAGTGCCTGCAATATTGACCCTGTCTGTATTCTTTTGTCCTACATTCATCACTGATTCAATTGCTGTGTGTGTGTGTTTTCTAGGGAGAGCTAACAGTAAGTACAGTGCAGGGTTTAGAGTCACATAGTTGATAGGGCTGAAGTTAAGCGTTACCACAGGACACAGAAACTTCAGGTCATGTGTACAGGGGCCGTAAGTATGCTACTCATCCCTAACTGACAACAGAGCAGCACGTCAGTGAATATTGTACTACTCTAGCTAAGAACAGAGAAACACCACACAGTGAGTATTCTCCTCATTCCTTGTTGAGAATAATAGTAACACTGCCATGAGTGAATTTTTAATCCTCCTTTACTTAGGAAAAAGTCCTGCCATGCCTAAAGAAAAATAAATACATAGCAGCAAAAACACAAAAAAATAGGACCACACATTTACAGATTTACAATTTACACAGTTACAAAAATACACTCTTTTGGAAAATGTGTTGGAAATATATGCAGTCAATATTTAGACAATGTATGATTTGAAAAGCTCTCATACTTCTCTTTGCCTCTATCTCTCTGTTTCTCATCCTGTCATGCTTGGCTACTGCCAGTCTCGCTCTTCTGGAGGAGATGCTAAATCCTCGGACGACATGGTGTTTGAGGTGGCGGCCGATATATTGAGTAAGCTGCCCCCAGACTTTGACATTGAGGGTGCCATGCGGAAGTTCCCAACCAACTACAACCAGAGCATGAACACAGTGCTGGTGCAGGAGATGGGCCGCTTCAACAAGCTGCTGCAGACCATCCGTGACTCCTGTGTCAACCTACAGAAAGCGATCAAGGTGCATGATTGGTAGCAAAACAGGCCCATGCCCAGAACTGTTTGACACTGGAACATTCTGAGGCCAAATTTACCTCATTCCCCTGCAGAAATTGATTTTTTTGGATTAGAATGTCTGAAATGTTTGAGCTATCTTCAGCAATTGATAAGATGACACTGTCTTTTGATTTCTTTGTCACTTTTTTCATCAGCATTGCAGAGCGATTACTGTGAGGAGTGCAGGGTTTGTAAACAGTGCTGATTGTCATACAAAGGACAAATCCTTTCACAGTCTATAAATCTACCACATCTGCCTTTTTTGGCTTTTGTTTTTTAATAAGGACTGTTATTACAGCTGACAAATCATACCGGTGTATACAACTGGTGATCATTACCTCAATAACATCTGTTTAATTTGCTGGCTGTTCATTTTTTATTTTTTACTTTTGGGTCTTTTGAGTTCTGAACTCCAGTTTCTTACAAACTTTTTACTGGGGTGTTTAAGACATGGAAAGTAATGACAGTAATCTCTGTAAGCTGAACATAACACTGCCGAGATGAGAATATTCTATGAAAACATCAGACAAGTGTGTTTATAGCCCAACTGTTCTGTCTGTCCAAACCTGAAAGATGGACTAGTTGGAATATAAACACACTCATTTCAACTACATTTTTAATAATGTGTGTAAGATGTCATTCCCATGGGTCAGCAGCGATGTCTACCCCGGTATTATCTTGTGTTTTTTTGCTGGAGGTGTCCCTCTCTGAGGGACCAGGGCTCATTCGCACAGAAGGTTCCGGCAGGTAATTCCATCTGACAGTACCCTAGGGGTTTCCACCAACTCACATCTTTCCTTGTCTCATCCACCTCTCAGAATAAATAAAGACAGACCCTTCTTATCTCTCAGACTTTTTCAAATCAAGTCCCAAGTTTAAACTCTTCTCCCAGCCTCTCACATCACACAAGGCCTTTGAGGCAGAGGGCCCAGGGGGAACCATTTATCAGCTATTGTCTGTCAGTCATTAAGACTCACCTAACGCCCAGCTTAATGAAACTCTCTGCCAGATAAAATCTCACTTATTTGGATGTCATTCGCTCCTCTTCTTTAATCAGAATTGCAGGGGACAAAGTTTGGTCACTGATTATTTTACACACTTTTTTTTTCTCTCCAAAGACAGAGAAACATGTGATTACTTTCAACCTAGGTCTTAAATCACCAGATCCTTCCATGAAGCTGCTTTCAAACCTTCATTTCTGCTTTCAGTATCAGCTCTGTCAGGTCAAATCTCAGTTGAAGTTTCCAACAAAGTTAATTTTTTCAAGGAAGTTATTGATGGGGTCCAACATCTTGGATCTTTAGTATTTCAGTAATTGAAATTCGCTTGATAAATATTCCACATAAGATCCCAGGGAGTTACATGGAAATTAGCATCTCGTAATAGCTTGTAAAGGTGATTGTGTGTATCAAGGTCTGGTGGAAATTGCAGTGTGTAATAGGGATTGTGTTTGTTTCAGGGTCTGGTGGTAATGTCAGCAGAGTTGGAAGAGGTGGTGAACAGCATCCTGAAGGGCCGGATTCCTGGCATGTGGATGAAGAAGTCCTACCCCAGCCTCAAACCCCTTGGTGGTTATGTCAGTGACTTCCTGCTAAGACTTAAGTTCCTGCAGGTACTCATAGTGCTCCTAAAGAATAAGGCCTTAAAGAAGGGCTTAGACATTCCCTGTACTGGCCTTTGGTGTTCTGATTGATTTCCTACACTGACTCTCAAGTTTCCTGTTTTAACCAGTAACTGGTAACGAATTCAGCCACGGAAGTTGTTCAATACAATCTCCAATCAGACGTTTTCCCATGAGCTCAGCTGAGAAAATCTCTCCTAAACTGCATCTGGGATGAATCAGAATTGACTGAGAATAAGGGAAACTGCCCATCATACGCTTTAATACCAAATATTCCCTCCCATGGTGGAGGGGAAAAAAGTGTTCCACTCTTTGGTTGCTCATGTATAAATAAGCATGACTGGCATGGGGCTGGCTCATGTACAATTGTGGTTAAGAGAGAGGTCAGCACTCCCCAGTGAATGACTGCCTCCCAGGGTGTGGATGGACAGTTGAATGTTAACGTGCTTAAGTCTAGTCACCTGATCCTACGCATGACCTGCATACATTGTCTGATTTCATTGTCCATCATCGAGGAGCCATTGTAGGGCTCCAGATGGTGCCTAAAATGGTCGCCAGTGCGCCTAACTTTTTATTTCTTGACTAGTTTTTTTCCTGCCAGAAGCCACTGGAGACAATGCCCCACAAGCAAAAAAGAAGTAAAAAAAAAAATTGAAAATCAAAAAGGCATGCACAGCAGCAAGCTTTAATTCTGTGGTGGACTCATCTCCTCCTGCTTCTGCCTGCCATGCTACACTATCACGTACAGTGCTGTACTGTCCTGGTCTGTCCACAACAATTGAAGCATACACAGAGAGGCTTCACAGTTTTTATTTTTAAACTCAACAGTATTTGAAACTTGCCCCAGTGTCGTGCTAGCTAATGTGCACGATGTAGCTAACTGCTTCGATAGCTAGCTAATGTTAGTCAAGGAACATTAACAACTTTCAAGAATATAATATTGTCAAACGCAAATTATCTGATTTTTCTCACTTCCTGTCCATCTAAACCCTGCCTTCTCTACATCTGGTACTGATTATACAGAGACTCACTTGATCAGCACAACTTCTCTGGTACGGTCATCCCTCGGTCGGTAAACAGTCATTGCCAGATGATAGGGAAGCGCAGCTAATTGAGTCTTCCATGCCTGAGACTCCAGTTCGCCCTGTTACGCTATGACAAAGGGAATAGAAGTGTGTGATGAAGCACACACACTCTCACACAAACACGCATATGTGTGTGTGTATATATATATATATATATACACAATTGTATACACTTTGAGGTGACTACATTTTAACGGTAAGGTTCAAAATGTATGCTGTTTAAACTCGACAGGGCTGATTTCAATCAAATTTGGTTTTGTTCAATCACCTGACTATAATTTTCATATACAGATTTGTTGATGTCTTTGTTTCAAAATTAAAGGGGCAATTATTTTTTCACAGGGGCAAAATGGGTAATTGGTGAATTGAATAATGATATAAAAATTATGTTTTAGGTTTCCTTGGGTTTACCGTGTCTAATATTGTATTTTATTTGATTATCTGAAACGATTCAGTAAAAGAAATATACAGTAATTTGGTTTAGCTCCTAAATATTTTTGGTTAAAAAAATACATTTTTGTCTGGAGCCATATAGTAGTTTATTGTATCTGTAATCAATGATATATGAAAAGAGGGATTGAAACAAATAGGAGGCTTAATCAGTGATGATTCTCCTAGGGAGAAGTAAAACTTCTTTCCCTTTGGTTAAGGCAATACAGGATTGTTTTATTGAGAAAACTATCTTCTTCTGTGAAGACTTCAGTTGCTCTATGAATACTTTCTGGGAGGCTGTTTTCTCCCTCCTTCTTCCAGGGCAACTATTGTTTCTGAAATGTTGGCATGATGTAGGTGGCATAGGTGAGCATTTAACACATATACATACACACATGAACACACACACACACACAGGTCTGCTGTCAGCAGCTACTCTTAGACAGTTAGGAACAGATGCTGGTCACGGATGCCAGGGGCAGTGGAGCACAAGGGTATTTGTGGCACAGTGTAGCGCACTGCAGCACACCGTGACCATCAGACACACACTGAAGCACAGAGACACAGCCTGACAGGGAAGGAACTATAAAAGAAGAAACTCAATTTTTCAAGGAACTAGCAGCTACACATGAGCCCCAATGAGTACTTCAGCTGTCCATTTTCCTGAAAGCTGAGATGAGTAGGAAACGTCTCTGGCAGCTCAGCAAATGGTGTTACTTGGCACACATGGCCACCCTGTAGGTAATGCTTATGGCTCTGGTTGTTTGTATTAAACTGCTTAATAGTTGGTGAAACTGGGTCTTTATTGTGTTAATGGGGATGTGTGTGTGTCCTAATGAAGTGACTATCTTTATAGGACTGGTATGACGAGGGTACCCCTGCAGTCTTCTGGATGTCTGGCTTCTTCTTCACTCAAGCCTTTCTGACTGGCGGCCAGCAGAACTACGCCCGCAAGCATACCATCCCCATCGACCTTCTGAGCTTTGACTTTGAGGTTATGGATGACAAGGAGTACCGCCAGCCCCCTGAGGATGGTGAGAGGCCATTGCTTCTGTCAGAGGCATCCGTTCACTGTGGTCAATGGGCCACTTTGGGGGACAGCATGATTTCTGTGCCAGCCTCCTCAGTGTCTAATGTTACAGTCTAAGACCACCATGTGTGCATCTTTTTTGTGTTTCTGGAAAACACAAACACTTTCAAATAAATAACTTTGCTGGTTAAATGCTGGTTACATTTAGAAACACCTATAGAACCTTTACAATTTTCACCAAGCCTGATATTAATGGAAATGAACACATCTATCATATGAAAACATTTAGTTCCAATATTATGTTACAAATATCAATAATTTGCTGGACATTTACATGTGTCTAATGGCTTATTATAGTATTTCAGATAAAGTCTGGGAGTCTGCAGGTCTTTGTCTCCTTTCAGTGTGGTCTGAAATGGCTATGTGCCTCCGCCTGTCTCTAGGTGTCTACATCCATGGCCTCTTCCTGGATGGTGCACGCTGGGATCGGAAGATCAAGCTGCTAGCAGAGTCCTACCCCAAAGTGCTCCATGACACCATGCCTGTGGTAGGTGCTGTCTTTCACAACAATTACTCATGCCTGTGAGGAATGTTTTCATTTATTGGGTCCTAACAGGTCTAATGGGTCCTGTAGGACAAAGCACTGAACCACAGACCATAGCACTGCGTAGCATAGCTCACATAGTTAGAGTTGTATAACGCATGGGTGAGATGTCACATGACATACTCATACTATGGAATACTGATGCACATAAAGTGGTACTCATTGTAGAATAACAGTAAATAAGGTTATATAATCCTTTCCTTTGTTATCATTTATAATTTCATCTCTCTTTGGTCCCCAAAAAAAGACATGAAACTGTTAGCTAATATCCTGTGCTTGTCTGAACATTGTGCCAGTGCTTGTGGTGAAGGATAAATCATACATTGTTTGAAAAAAATAAACGGACAAGATGTGGCAGTTAATGGACATACACACTTTCTCCTGGCATACCTCCCTCCATTAAGTATCTGAGTTACTCCATCAGGTCCATCAGGGAGTGTCCTCTCCATGGGGGTCTTAAAATTATGAAACTGAACAATGAAAAACATATACCAAGGTGATTTGTTGAAAATCATAGACTATTTTCTTCATATTTTTAGATTTCTTGATGTGATACCACAGGTTAGTTTCCGTCTTCATATTGGAAGTGTCTTAATGGAATGAGCCACTCTGTAGGCCAAGATTTTCTTCATAGTATGCAGAGAGTTTCTTCATAGAGAAACTTTTCATCAAATGTGTATTCATGTGAGATTTCCATGTGTCATTTGGAGTGCAAGACATACCTAACACCTCCATGCCCTGTTTGGCAATCTCTGACTGTAGTATATAGTAGATTTTTATACTATAAATCTGTTTTGGAGTCAGACTCAAAGTCAGTTGATAAGGTGTTACATCTTAGGTTACAGCCACCACAGCTAATGTACCAATATCAATGTCAGGATTATAATTTATGATTTACATTGAAGTAAAGATCCAGTCATGTGTTGTGCTTACCATAATATTTTTTTTAATGGAATTAAACTGCATTTTTGTTAATTGCACTCTTCATCATCAAGAAAGATGCTATAATATGATACAACTAATACAACTGTCACTGTTGTTAGTTGTTGTTAATACAACTAGTCTTAGTTAATGCCCTACTTAACATGTAGGCAATGTTTCATGGAATGTGCTATCATATGAGATATTTTTCCTGGACTATTGGGAAAGGCATATTGCACAATGCATGTCAAAGTGGACTGAACAAAAAGAAAGCTCTTCTCTCTGTACTGCTGATCCTTCTGCTCCATGACATAACACGATCGCTCCTTCAGAGTGGCGTGCACAAATCCCTCAGGAGTGTTGTGAAAAGCAGCAAACATCAGTAATGCATTAGCCATCTACAATTTTAACCTCAGAAAGCATTGCTGTAGTTAACTTTTAATTAAAATTTTTATGCAGGGCTTTTTGCCCATCCAAACATGGAAAAACAATAGACAAAGAGATGGAGCTTGTTTCCTCCTGAATTATATTTTACAGTGGGCATCTTAATTACAACCCAATATGGCTGGTATATAAATTATTGAGCATTATATTAAAATAGATCGCTAATGGCAGATTCACTGTGATGCTCTAAGGGAAAATGGCTGATTACTTTGAAAGTTTCTTTCCCCCCTACACACATCCAAGGTTTATGCATTATTCAGGAGTGTTTCTTTGATATTCAGACATTTCAGGTCAGCTTATTACCAAAACCATTTTTGACAAGAGCAAAAACTAAATTAAGATTGTGTTTATCGTTTGAGAGGAAAATACAACAGAGTCGGTGGGACCGTCTTTGAAATGCAAATCTCCCCAGAGATCTTTGCCCCAAATCTTTATTATTTAAATCAGCTGCATATTTTATTCATTGGAGGCGAGAGGTTATCACATACATGCATTGCAAAAGTGGGACTGCACAGTTTAACACTTTTGTTTAACTAGCACTGACAATACCCCTGTGACTCTGGTTCAAATATTGAATGGTAACAGTTTTCTATTTAAGCTGTATATAGTACTTACACGTGACAGTAAATGGAGTGCTTCTCATTTTTTCAAAATTTACATAAGTTTCATGCATGAGTCATGACCTTTATAGTGGCCTTTACTTCTCTGCAGTAGTTTTGCTTGATCAGTTGACACCCTGACCCTACTCCATCCCTGTCTTCTCCTCAGCAGGCTGACCAAGCCATGCTCTTCCCTCTGGAGTAGACTTATACCTCTCCTCTTTTCACAGTGCTCTTCTCTCGTTCGTGCTTTTGACTCCCCCCTTCTCTCCTCCTCAGATTTGGCTGAAGCCAATAAAGAGGCAGGACATCCCTGAGCGGCTCTGCTACACCTCCCCAGTATACAAGACAAGTGAGCGTCGGGGTACCCTCTCCACCACAGGACATTCAACCAACTTTGTCATTGCCATGACACTAAACACCAATGTCCCCCCCGAACATTGGATAAGGCGGGGGGTGGCACTGCTGTGCCAGCTCAGCTCTTAACCCTCAGTACCTGTCCCATATCCCTTCCCAGTCTTATTAGAGCTCTGCAAACCTTTGTTCTCCCATCTTTCAATAAATGAGCATTTAATGTGTGAACAGTAGTTGTGTTTCAGATGCAAAAATGTTTATACCCCTCAAGACAAAGAATTTTGGTGAGCCTGAGAAATAAACATTCTAAACAAATGCATGTGCACATGCGCATACTCACTCATACACACACACCTGCGTGTGTGCACACACAAATTTATCCCGATTTACACACATTTTCCATTCTAATCTTTTAATCAAGACAAAATTCAGACACAACAATCAATGACCCAAGAAAAAGGCAACTCTTTGCAAATTTTATTTTTTCTTTCTGGATGGGGAAAATGCACAAAACAGACAATCAGCAAAGATGGCAAATGCAGTGATCACATTTACATACCCAGGTTTGTAAACACTACAGGGAAATTAAAAAGTTATTACAAACATTAGTCTTCATTTTTTTCCCCTCAAACCAGATTCACACCCCCATACCTGTAAATAGAGGATTTTCATTCTTTGAGTCAAAGTAACTGTGACATTAGTGGTGTCTTCTTAAGCCCTTTGGTGTTTCAGCCATTTATATATAATTTGGCAGAATCAAAAACCATCAAAATTTTATTTCTTTTAATTTTGTGGAGTGATGGCTATGGTCATATTATACAGTAAATATTTGAACACATAAACCACTAACAGGGAAAGACGCAGGCCACAGGCCCATCTTCTTATTAACGCATTGGCCACATAAATGGCAAGCAGAATTACTCTCTTCCCATCCACTAAGAAAAAATGGAGAAGATATGTTCAAATATGGCTGCTACAATTTTTCTTTTTTTTCATTCCCCAAGGTTCATAAACCAATGTTGGTCTCTAACATTTGGTCATGTCAGTGCTGATACTGGCCAGATTCTCAAGGATAATTTTTTTTATGTGGGGTCTATCAATGTCACACCCAAAGGCACATGTGAACCATCAAACATTTCCTCCATTTACAGTGGGCCCCAACATCTCAACAAACGTGTAAAAATAAAAACCGGACAGAATGTTGAAACAACACAAACACATTTCGTTTTTTAAACAAAAAATTATAACCAAAAACTTATTTTCATGCCTCATGCATGTTTTGATCTGACCTAATTTACATTAGTTCAATGTGATCTCAATGATTTACACCTAAATAGACAAGACCATTGTTGTCACACAGTGACAGGCGTAATTCACAGTTAAGAACTTCAAAGAACATATAGAGGCTGTCCATCTACACAGGCTGTACTTAGCACAGATGCTGATTTGGGCACGATGGAAAAACAGAAACAGCAAATGGAATGTCAGGAGGCAAACAACAGTGTGCAGCCACTCTTTGCGCACAGCTTCACGGTAAAAGATCGATGTTTGGCACAGTTGAAATACATTTATGTCATGTACATTTTTTTAAGTGGCCTTTTTCATGGTCTCACAGCTTTTCCATGGTTCCAGTTTTGGTTGTCAGGCAATCAATTACAGTAGACACTAGGCTGATATGAATGTACTTAAAAAAGAACGTAAACCATACATTTTTTAGAACCATATAAGAGTGAAGCCACAGCAATTCTTCTTTCATATGCAGACTTTGTTTGGATTGTCAAAAGTCTTTGATTTGGGGCTGCCTTAGAAAGAGCTGGTCACTGGTCTTTTATGGGCTGTGTTCCCTCAGATAATTTAATGAAAGTAAGAGTTCCTTAAAGTTCCTCAAAAGCAGCTAAAACTAACGGTCATCCAAAAGAAAAACCTTTACAAATCTACCTCTGATTCAGACTGTGTCCATGTTTGACATGAAGACAGTTGCACTAGGTCAGGGGGTTAGCTTGGTTAAAAAAACAAAAAAAAAAAAAAAAAAAACTGCATTTTGACACATTCACAAGCACATACAAACACATGGCCACTTAAACAAATTGTGTTAACACCACATTAAATGTTAACATATATTTTGTAATACAAATTAATTCCTTTCCAAAATCTGACAGTTATTTGTAATTATTTCCTTCAGTTTCACTATATGCAAAACAGGGTAGATAATCTGGTAGACAGAATGGAAGGCATCGGACCTGAAAAAATTTAAAGAGCCATTCAACATACTCAGGACTGTGAGAGCAACAGTGTTTGATTCTATTTCATTGTTTTGGACCCTCTCCTAAAATGTTGATTAATTTGGTCATAATCAAATTCACTATTTTTTTTTCCAATATGGTGAAATGCCCTGTGTGCAATTAATGGTAAATTCATTAAAATTTGATGAAGCTGTCTGACTTGGTCACAGCTCAATGTTGATACAGTGTCCTGGTTATATTTCTGAATGGACTCTAATCATACTTAACTAATCATCTCCACTAAAGACTAATATTACATAGCTCAGCTGCTAATGTTTCAAAGAGTTGATTCTAACACTGAGAAAAAGAAGTGGGGCTTTTCACAGGTTACTGCACACTGCTGATTTTTGTTGCTCTATTCTCTGTGGGTTCCAACTGTGTAAAATTATTATACTGCTTATGTTATAATAGTAAACAACCTAATTGTGTTCAGTACTGCACAAACCACCAAAATACTGAGGCCCAGAGAAGAAAATTAAATAGCTGATTATTAATACTGAATCTGCACACAACATATTTAAACGGTCAGGGTCTTTGTTTAACACTGATGAGTGATGACCTCAGGCATTGGCAGGGGAGAAGCTGATGCATATTGCATTTTGATGAGCTCAGACTGAAGGTCAGAACTAAACAGTTTGCACAAAGTAACAGTGGTTCTGCATGGATTAAGATGGCCAGCGGCAAAGGTCAGAATTTGATACGGACATTGACCTGGTCTGCCTGTGCTAGATAGGTTTGGGAATTACATGGTAGCAATATCTTGGTGCACTTCATCTTTTTTAACTCAGTGTGTGCAGCACTGGATGCAGACTCCTCCCTTGCTGTTCCAGGAATTGATGTGCACCCCCCAGCCAATTTTAAGACTAATTTTAAACTGAAATGTGGTGATGGCTTAAACCAAAATACAGCAGAGAAATAAAATGGGATCTTGTGTTTATATTTGCAGGAGGGGCAGATTTCTGTGGTGGATCTGGATTGGAAAGGATGATGATTTTATCATTCTCCACCAGACATCTCTCCTGCTGGCTAGCCAGACACTTGAACAAGGTCTGGCAGGAGGGGAGTTTTAATTAAATGCTGCGTGCTCTGGGACACCCACCCTGATCAACACACACGAAGGGGATTGATTAAAGACATCCTGATGGGCAGCTGTAAGGTGCCTGGAAGTGAACCATCACAGGCTTTTAATATTCTTTTGTCTGCCTTAGTGTGAGGACTCACACATTTCATTAATTATATGGTTTATCAATGGCAGCTGCAGCTCAAAAAAGCTAAAATATAAGTTAGATGGGGACCTACACTAGGATTAGAATGGTGAAACAAATGTGGCATAACACAGGAGGGAGGTTCAGAATTACACATTACACACTACCTAACGGGCTGGATCAAATGCCCAGATTAACTGACAGGACAAAGTAGACAACAGATTGAAGAGTTGGCGAGGATACCTCTCTGTGACATGAATACAGCGAGCCTATGTTCTGTGATAGGAAATGCCAGACACCACTCATGCAGGACGGTACTGTCACAGAAGCATTTTAAGGCAGAGTGCTGCCCCTTTAAAAGCCCAAGTCCAACACAATGCGGTCCTCGAAGATGGCGATCAGCAGCATGATGGCAAAGCCAGTCAGCATGCCCACGTTCTGCAGCAGGAAGTGGCCAAACTGGCAGCGCTTGTGGTCCTCGCTGTCACCATGGAGCATCTCAGGCAACTGAAATATACCGGTTATTTATTAGTGATCTTGAAACAAAGCAGGTTGCAGGTTCAACTCTCAAGCAGAGTTGCTGTTACTGTACATGTATAATGTGCTTGTACATTACACTTCAGTAAGGCAACTGGCCTGAATGAAATATCTACTTACATCATGTATAGTATAGGAAAATATTAACTTTAAATCTCACTGGATGTGGATGTCTTCTAAACGTCTTACAAATAGATTATGTGATAGAATGAAATGGCTTCACAACACAACCTAAGACAACACAATCTGATTTAAGCAATATGGAACAAGAATCCATACTACATCATCAGTATCAGCACCAGGGATCTTTTGGCTCAATGTGAAGTGGAGTTCTTGTTTCATCACACCTTAATAAATAGTTTCAAGAACATTTATACTTACAGACTCAGTAAAGCCAGAAAAGCTTCTCTACAAAGAAAACTTTAATGGACTATATGGTGTATTTTTCCAAGTAATTTTAGCTATACAGAAAACATAGCCCACTTTGATGATCTAGACCCTGAGTGAGTTGTTTAACAATTTTATTATTGTATTCTGTTCAAAGTATTTAGATATATGTGATGTTCCTGTTGGTAGGAAATGTAATGATATGAAAATGTATGACCATTATTTTTATCATTACTGTATCATGAATATTGGTACTGAGCATGAGCACCTGTTTCTGTTTTATAAACCAGAACATGACATACACTGAGACACCTCTGCATATACTGGGAAAACACAGCCAGCAATGCAACAACATTACACACATTGAGACAATATGACACACTGAGAAGCCATACTCCTTATATTACAATCCTTTTGAATTCTAGAGAGGGTGTCATTTAATCTGAAAGGAAAATGTGCAGTTATCATTCCACTCCTCTACTGCACCATTCAGTATGTTCCTCTGCAACACAGAGCTTATAGAAACATGACTTTTATTGGCAGAGCATTTCTGTTTATATGAGGACATACCCTGAAAATTGAGGATTGGAACTGACTTGCCATCTGTAACCAAATACAATTTATTTTCAGTTGGATTGCTCTACTTTGAAACGTGCATCCAGGGAGAGTACGGGTGCTGTAACTTCACACCAGAAGCATCTTTTATGTTTCAACCTCCTTCTTTTAGTGCCAAACGATTCTTTCTTGTTAGATCTAAAAAGATATTCACCCTCAGTCTCTGCTTGTCAGATCGCCTCGCATAATTAACCATCGGAGCATTGATCAGATTTCCTCCTGCCCATGAACTCCAGCCGACATCTGACGAAGTGCAAGTCAAAGTAGTTTACTGTCACACAGCTCAGAGACGCTAAAAGCAGTTGTTCAGTCCTTCCTGAGTCTCAGTCACATTTGATGATCATCTTCTGATCACATTTGGTAATGCATTCCATTTGAGCACACCCACTCTGGACATTACTCACTGTGCAGGGAGCATATCAAAACAGAAAAAACTTTGTGTGCATTTTGTGTCTCCTTTTTTAAGCTGTGACAGATTTTGATTTTTATTTTTGTTAAAATTTTCATGAATTTGTTGTTATCTGCAATTCAGTTTAAAATATATTTTTTTTTTGATTCATGGACTTCCGCTCCACTTTAGTGTTCCCTCAAAGTCAATGGGAGGCAACTTGTGTGGTAAGGGATCTCTGATGCAGTTTATTCTGATTATATGCAGTTTATTGAGGCTATTACGTTCCATCTCAGAAAAAAAAAACAACTTTGTAATGAAGTGAGATTCATTGTATTTCATTTCTGGGATGCCGTGCTAAATATATATTTTGGATATAAAAATTGACTTAGTGCAATGAGAAACTAATTTTATATCTTAAATTTGAATATGGTCAAAAAGAAACTCAGCTTAGATAATGACATTTGGTGGCTGGCCCATGAATCTCAGAGAATTTCTAATTCTTAAGGTGGCCCCTTTTACTTATAGCCTGCTCTTTACAGCCCATGGCAGAAATAAGTCATCTGTAGTCTACCTTAAGTCACAGATGCTGAGAGCAACATCACAAATAATACAGGCAGGACTGGAGTTTTCTCTAAACAGCTGGCCTGTCATGTCCCCCTCCATTCCTCCAGGCTGTTAAATAAAAGCAGGAATGAGGGCAGGAACGAGGACATAAATCTTGGCAGCTGCACAGCCCTGTAGGTAATTTCTCCTTCTTTTGGGGCTTAGGTATTTCAAGGATGTTGCTGACGTCCTCGCATTGGTGTCTCCGAAATACAGCATAAAAGGGAAGCGATCAATAGTCTTATCACAGAAACCACTGCACAGAGTAGAAGGATTTGTGTCCTCTTCTTTCATTCCAGGACAGTGCTAAAGAACAATGGAGTGACATTTGTAAATATCATGCAGTAATTGTCTTACTATGTGTGTGTATTTTTTTTTTAATCTGAACTCAGGGACAAAGATTTCTCTGCTGTGAGTGGGTGTATTGTACACTTCATTTTCTGATCAACCAATTTTCTGATCTGGTGTTATTGATAAATTAGATATATATAGCCAAGGCCTTGAGATGGGGTTTGGGCGGTAGGTCTGAAATTTCAATGTAAATTGAGAGGGTGGGGTGGTTCAAGGTGATGGAAGGATGCTTGTACAAAGTTTGTCACTTGTTTAAGAAAAAAAGATCCTTTTTTTGCTGATTTAAAAAGTTTTTTTTTTTTTTGTTTTTGCATTAAAATTGCTTTTTTTTGGTAAGCTCTTAAAAACTGGGCCTGGTGATGAAGCGATTTAAATACAGCACTTCATGGAGCGTGTTTAAATTTGATATGGACGCACAGGTGAGAAAGTGGGTGTGTGGTGGATATCAGGACTTTACTTCTCAGTGGGAGAACAGGGACAATTATGGCTGTTGCTCTTAACCCACATGTCCAGACCCCAGGGGTTTGGGTAGCTGAGGTGCATGGGCATTCAGGAGGGAGGGGGGTTTCCACAAGGGTGGCCTACACTAATCGGCTCAGCACAAATAGGAAAGAAGATTGATGGATGTCAACAGTTCTCAGCAAAGGCTATGCATGCATGTGTGTGCCTGTGTGTCTCACTGAAGACCCACATTTGCTAAAGGAGATTATGTAGGTCATTCCTCATTTCCACACCTATTTTCCCACCACTGGCTCTGGCTGTCTCTCTCTTTCTCTCCATGGTGAGAAAAAATAACTTACCATGTCGACCAACGCAACATACAGGAACATGCCAGCGGTGATGGCAAAGATCCAGCTGGTGACGTTGTGTGTGTACTGGCCCACCGCCGTGCCAATCAGCATGCCCACATAGGCCATCAGTGCCGACAAAAGATTATAAACAATGGCTTGCTTCACCGACATCCCAGCCTTCAGCAGCACTGCAAAATCACCTGTGATAGAGACCAAAAAACACAGTACTAAGACTAAATCCACAGCAGGAAACGTGTAATATTTTAACAAACCTGTGGGTGGGTCCAAGGATTGTTCTTTGTTATTGCAGAATTTCTACCCCCATAGTTTGTCTTTGTTTCTAGGAAACATGGCACCTGTAATGGCTGAGGGCAGAGAAACTGTCTTCTTTTGTTTGGTCCTTTTACCATACACTTGCCAATCAATACAGATATGAGAATAAGGCTTCATGAATCAGGTAATATCAAGTGATAACTTATGTGTCATTCAATTTCAGTCAAAGAAGAATAAAAACATTAAAGACTGAGAAACAAAGCATGAATTTTGTCTGGTATGCAAGTCAGTGATTGACAGCACAGTGTAGCCATCATGTATTTCAAGAAATACAACTCTGATCACTGCTGAATGGATAACTGGGATTGGTCTCTGAGAACTTGCTAATTAAAATGAAAAAAGAAAAAAATCCCATTTTACTTTAGATTAGAGCCTAATATTATACATGGATATTATACATGGTCCTGTGTGAATATTCTAATGAATGCATATCACTGTGTGGCAAGAAATTATTTACACAGGAAAAAAAACTTGTGTTGCAGTGTCTGGAGGGGACAGTTACTGGTTTTTGGTCACTGTTCATCTGATTTTCATACTAAGTTAATATAAGTATTGATTTCAAACTACTTTAAATTCACATCCTTACGATATACATCTAAAAAAATGTATGCTCAATGTATGTTGCTAAGTCACCTACAGACAAATTGACACAAATTGGTTGTGTCACTCATATATAAAAGATATATGTGGTATGACACCAGAGATTTAAAACAGCCAAAGCTTATTCCAAACTCATCACATTGGCCTGGGTTCAAAGTACAGGAAAAATACGTTTGCCAGACCCTCAACACAGTAAACAAACAAGTTGTTGTTTTCCTGTTGGCCATAAAAATTAACATGTCAAAAGGCCATTTCCATGTCTGTCAATCAATCAAGAGATTATCTGCCTATGACTCACTCAACAGCTTTTTTCCCCATCTGACTGGCAGCCAATGAAACATAGGAAATGCTGCTATGCCATTGAGCTTCATTAACAAGGTTGGTACTGCCGATTAACTTCTCGATGGGGTACAAACCCCTTATCGCTTTCCACATGCGGACCGGCACTGTGAGGGGAACTGTCAAGTGAAAGGCAAAGAGCCTGCCTTATCAACAGGCGATTGCATCTGCCAAAGACACAGAGGTGATAAAAATCGCTGAGCGACGTGCTTTAAAGGCTGTGAGACAGGAATAAAAGGGCCCCTCCACTTCAGAGCTTAGCCTTAAATCTTCAGAAAAACCTAGAGCTACACCACTGCCAGCTGGGTTACAGAGCTGATCCACTGCTACAAGAGAGAGTGTGAAAATCCAAGGGTGATATACATCAGCTCAACTTCTGTGCTGAAGGCTTAGCATCTCTATATAAAATAAAAGAATTTGCCCCAGACAGCCTTTATAACTGTACATTTGCCTTCAACATGAAATATCGCTACTGACCAAGTAGATACTCTGTAGTATCTCTTTACAGTTACTAAACCATACATTAAATATAATTTGGGAATATATACTGCCAAAATGTAGATTTTTTTTCGAATAAGTATAAATGTTTTTTTTTCATTTGTCTTGACTACATTATTCATCCTTATGAAATAAATTGAAGTGCATTTTAATTTCTATTAAGGTTTAGTTTATATATACACAATTATTAACTTTGAAGAGAAGCTACCACGAGTTCAAGTTCACAGGTATGAAGAATTGAGGAATTACGCTTTCCACCTTGTGATTTTATCCATCAAGGTCCTTTTCTGTTGTTAAACCATATTTTAAAAGTTCTGGATTTCCTGTTTAATACGTCAAACGCTTGTGTGCCATAAAGACAGTGGTAGGATTTTGTCAGTTTAATACTTTGGGGAGCGTGCACGACAGTTTGACAGCAGAAAGTTAAAGGAAACAAAGACAGGCGCGGCAGACAGGGAACGAGCCGTTGAGTGTTTACTTAGCTTTCACAAAGTAACATTTGGCAGGCGGTCGCAGGCCCATTCATCAGTGGAGAAATTCCCCGCGTCGGGCGTGCTGACAGCAGATATCATTAGCACTGAGGAATTGTCACTTTCTGAGCGCGTCGCGAAGCCTCCTCATTAAGCCAACCGGAGGTGAGGCAGCGGCTATGGAGATGAGCCCTCAGTGGTGACGCCTATGATCGCCGACCCCCCCCCACCCCCATGGCAACCGGCTGTCTGCTCAGAGCCACCAGGGAGCCAGTGTGAGAATGTGCCACTCTGCATTTCAAAGTTGCATTAAGGAGTAGTCCCTGAGCCCTCAAAAACAAATTGCAGGACAATAGAAACACTGACAAAACATTAGCTGGTTTTTTATATCAAGTGAATGCCAAGGCTAGCCAGTGCTCAGCAGGTGCTTTTAGAGTTGTGCAGGAAGCATTGTGAGCAACCCTGTTTGTGTCTCCCCATTCTGACTTAATTTTCACAGGACACAACTTTATGTCTCATCCCACATGCCCCACCTTGTCCAAAGGTATAAAATCAGCCTAAAACTAATTGTATTTAATTGTTCCAGTACATCCCAGTATTTGAAACAAAAGGCTGTTACTTGCTATGGCTAACAATATTGCATTGGCTTTGCCATGTTAGTGGATCTATTCATTCATAATTAGATATCCACACATCATCTTATACCCCTGCTCTTGACCTAAACTATACCCTGAGCCCCATTAACATTACAATGAGTTGTGAAGGGGCCAAAAGCCCAGCATAACCCAGTAAGGCTCAGGAACAAAAGTGGAAATGCAAGAAGCACTGGTAAACCTTAGCAAGTACAGTTTTAGCCTGACTGTGGAAATGGGCGCTTGTTACCTTGGGAATTATTCACCCTAGTAAGAAAATAATTACAAGAGAAAGAATGGGAACTGTGCTATACAATGCATTTGTCATCTGCCATGTTCCTTTGAGTTAATCCTGCACAGTGCCAATGCATTTATTCCTCAACATTGAGCTTTGTGCTCCACTATTAAGCTCTCACAGAAGGACCTGATGTGTTATGGAATTATTATTATTGAATTATTTGGTCTCTGGCTCATGAGCTGGCCCCCTGTCACAATCCAAGCCAGTGCTTCACAGCAAATTAAGAAAATTTGTCTTAAACAAATCAAATTAAACACCCTACAAACTCCAACCTTACGCATCAATTATATGTAATTATGTGACAGATGGCTAAATGAATGCAACTGACAGTTCTAGTTTTTATGCAACTGACAGCTCTGTTTTCAGTCAGAAGACCCATTTGCAGTTGTGCACAGCTGGAAGAATTCCTTATTTTGGCTTAATCATATTCACAAATAATCTACTTCTACAAATAGAAGGCCCAAAGAGAAAGAACTGGATCTTTATTTAACAAATATGACAGATGGCAGCGCATATGCTATTCCTGCCAATTTCCATGTGAATCCACCCCTCAGTTCATCATATCCAGTGGTTTAAGTATTTAGGAAAAACATTGAATGGTGGTGTATCAAATGCAATGTGAAAACATAATCAACCCACTGACAGGACACATGAATACAAGTGAGACATGTGAATAAGCACATTGTGTCATGGTGCTTGAGTGTACATGCACATGCTCAAATGTGGTCTGAAAGTATGTGCACATGTATGGTTGTTTGTTCGATGTTGATAGGGGTTTCATTTACACTTCAGCAGTGCGGGCATAGAGAGGAAGTGTTGCTGTAATTCTCCCTCCCCGCCTCTATCCACCCTCTAATTCCCCCCTCCTTACTCTCAGGCTTCAGCAGGTTTATGTGGGTGACCTTCAGCGAGGGGCGTAGGGGGATGGTGCTCGCTGTAACTGTGCTTCCTGGGTACATCGCCAGGTCATTAACAGCTCCACGCTCGGGTGGACACAATCATGGCTAATAGGACCTCTGGCAGACGTTCTGTCCCAGGGACGAGCTCTGGGACTCCCTCTGGTGCTAAACCTTCACCACCCATACCCGAACTACATGCCCCCCCCCCCCCCCCCCCCCCCCCCCCAAACAAAGTAAGGCATTCTGCCTGACCCCAGACCCAGTTGGTGGTGTGACCCCTATACAAGTCATGCCAGGGTGCTCCAAATACCAACATCATGAATAATGTGGGCCTGTGACATAGCAATTTCCACTCCAACGGTGTGTGAAAATTGAGAAAAACTCTGATTATCAGACAGGCATGGTCTGCTCAGTCCCTCATCTTCCTCATCAATGAGGCCTGATGTACAAAAGTCTTGACTCCTCTCTATCAGTCTCCCTTGTCATCTCTCTTGTCTATACCAGTGATGTGACAATGACGCCAGGGGAAGGTGTGCTACCCACACCTGATCACTTCTGTGGCCCCTTCTTTAATATGACACCTTGCAGCTAAGCTCTACACCGTCCTGTCAGCTGCAAAGGATATGGAACATCTGCTGTCACAATCTCACCTCTGCAGTCTACCCATTACAACCACCAGCAATATAACACCAATCATGCTTTCACCCTACACTCTCATTATTTTCAAACCCAAAAAGACCAGCTGCAATCCAACACCAATCATGTTGTCACCTGAACAGCCTTTAAACCCCATTTGACCAAGGGCCCACCTGTGAACAGTTAAAAAAACATTCAATTGTCAGTTGTTATTCATTAGAAGTTTGGGAGTCTCTCCCTTCATGTAAAGGCATTGTGGGTTTCCCACTATACCTTGTGCTCTTTACTCCTGTTAAGGTGGAGCACTGAAATGGTCTGGTGCCAGTGGTGGCTCACTTACCCAGCTCGTGTGGCAGCTCATGACAGAACACAGCCACAGATGTGCTGATGCCACCCGTCACGTTTGCACTGAATGCAGCTCCTAGGAAACACAGGGGTGGTGTGTGTTTGGAGAGAATCACACACCATACACAGAAGTGCACATGCATACACTCTAGTGCTATGGGTGTCACAACACTCTCAACTTTCAGTTGCAATTATTTAGAGTAGTTATAAACCAATTTTTATGACTTCTCTCTTAGCTGTTCTCTAAAATTGGAATCCCCAATAGTGAAGATTGCAAGCAATTAAATAGATACTCATTGTTCCTCTTGTTACTACCAATTTTATTACTGTTACTAATATGTTTATAGGGTGACTTTAGGACAACTAACAAGACCATTAATTATATCATAAAAAAATTATATCATAGGATCACAACCGGTCTTACCTATGGCCAGGCCGTCGCTGAAGTTGTGCATGCCGTCACCCATGATCACCATCCAGGCGATGCTGGCGATCCCAGCATCCTTCATCTCTTGGTCTGAGTGGCAGTGGTCGTGGTGGGAGTGACCATGGGAGTGGCCATGGCCATGGGAGTGGCCGTGAGAGTGCCCATGGCCATGCCTCTTCGTCTTGGCCTTCCTGCTGTTTTCAGCAGCCGGGGAGTGTGCCCCGTGGTGGCCATGCTCAGGGTCAGTGGGGGCCAGTGGCCTCTTGCTGGGGGAGTCGGGGTCCTGCAGCTCAGTCAGTTGTGTGTCGTTGTGTTTGCTGTCACATGACAGCATGGAACTATCCGCACCTGACCACATATGACAAAATGGCTCTGTTTAGAACCTCTAACCTTGGGACTGCACTCCTGAGCAGGCAAAGCAACGGAAATTCAAATTCAAAGCATTAATCAAGCAGTTCACAAAAGACTGTGAAATATATTCATAATGGTCAACCAGGCCCATTGCTACAATGTCCTCTGTTGGTTTTACACGGAGCACACGAACATGTGTGCCATTTGAAGAACATGTAACCAGCCACAGCTCCTTCTCGCCCTGTAATACACAATCTAAGATGAGGACTGCAGTAGTTACAGTTGGTGCAGGCAGCCAGTGGAATCCTTAATGAGCAACACAGCCACTAATGAACACTGATATGGCCTAGGTTACAAAATAAGTTCCCAGCGCTAACTATTGCCCACTGTACAGTACATGGAAAGAGAAATCCCTACCCCCCAGGGACAATACCCTACCATCTGCAGTGAGTGGTTTGAGGTGCAACCACTCAGCATCTGAGCGCCGGTTCAGTGTGTGATCTGACAACTTCCTGCCGATCTTTGCCTCTTCTCCTTTCCTCCTCTTCCTGCACAAGCTCCCCTGAAGAAGAAACAAGGGTTTTGGGTTTTACTAAACCAGGGACAGATGTCACATGATTAAAGTAAGTTTAATTAAGAAGTACATATCTGTATGCAAACTGCACTGTAATACATGACTAATATTCTTTTGTATTATGTCCATTACATCAATTTTTACCCCTGAACACTTAAACAGTGTAAATATTTGAAGCGTTCCTGAAGGACTGGCACCTTAAATTGCCACCAGCATTGTTTCAAGCCTGGTTTTCAATTGGTCCACTACATTTTCCACCCAAATGAAAACTCCCAAGGGGAGCATCTCTCACCCCCTGGTCCTTGTAATGCTTGAACATGCCAATGCAGTGCTCAATGATGAAGAGCAGGTAGATCCCTGCCAGTGCGGTCAGGCCTTTCCACACCCCATCAAAGCTAGTTAGTAGGTCCGTGACTGGGCCTGAGTGGTCATGGCTATGGTCGTGTTCACCCTGTGACTAAGATAGGTGGAGAGAGGAGGTTACCACACTTTACTCTGCCTCATGTGCATTACCACTGAACATGTGCAAAACTATAAACTGTTATTGTAAATAAAAACAAATGAATCAATTTCTTCTTTTGAGCAGGAAGCAGAAACCTATAGTGTATTCTGCTATATCAATAGCTGATTTCTTAACATTGGAATATTAAATTAATTCTTACACAACTCTGACCATTGTTTAAATATTTTATATTTTAAATACATCCTAAGCCGGTAACAAGGTCAGCAACCCACTTTCATTAGATTAGTTCAAGAGAATGCTCAAGTCCAGAGCTTCAGAATTCAGTGTATGTTTGATCGGACATAGACTCCACCTTCAATTCGATGGTGAGGACAGAGCATGCAGTACTTACATGTGGCAAGAGATGGAGCAGTGCGTCACCGCTCAGCGTTCCAACGGCCAGTGCCACCAGAAAAGTGAGCAGGAACTTGAAGCAGGATTGGTTGAGAATGGGCACCAGGACCACACCAAGCAGAGAGAGAAGACTGATAATGGTGATGGACACGAAGCCCCACACCCAGATCAAAGCTGCACAGAAGAGAGAAGATGCAATTACACCACCTCACCAGCAGTGGGAGGCAGCAGCCAAGATCTATATCACTCCAAAGCAAGCAAGCTTTGATAATTGAAGATTCTCTAAAGTAACCAGAAAGTCAGCCTTCTCTGCTCTCTACTTTGTAACTCTAGCAGGTCCCTATTAATTACAGAGGTCTCCACTGCTATGTTACAGCCTATGAATATCCATAAAAAGGTAGCAAGTAGTGATGGTCTCATCCCTTCATGAGTATTCACAAGATTTATTCACCCTTTGAGAATTTCAGGTTATACAAGAGAAAGACCAATCACTCAAGGTTAAGAATACAGAGATGTTGGTTACTGTATGGCTGTGGTTCTAAAACTCAATCCAGGGGCACCCCTGTGTACGCTCTTTTTTGTTTCTGCCAATCATCTGATACATTTAGATTTTTGAACAGATATGTTTAACTTTTTTACAGTTGAAATGTATCTTAACACAATGTAACATCCCTTGTTACAATCTAAGGGATAAAACTGCTGTTGGAACGAAAACCAGCATACACAGGGTCTTCAAACGCTAAGTTTGTGAACCACTGGTTTATAGGTTGGTACCACATATCATGTGAACAGAAGTCCATCAATATTCTACACAGTGTGACACAGAAGTATAATTTCCCAGAGGAGCAATTTGAACAAAAACAATGCACACATTCTTTTTAATATATTCTCTCATACTCTCATATTTTTTTCTTTTTAATTTTTGGAAACAAGGGACATAATCATCAGTAAATTCAGGCATGGACCCAATACATACTATGCATGTAAAACAGTTACAGTATATCAAACTAAAGAAATGACCATGAGCTTAAGAAAAGTAATTCCAAATAATCACACCCTTCTTCCTACTGAAGAAAATGTTAAACTAGGCCCCCTGTTCACCAGTAAAATGTTTAACAATTTACTTTTTATTTATAAAAATCAATTTACAGTTCCTGTGAGCATCAGCGAATATGTTCTGCTTTTGGCTTTTCATCTGCAGCCAGAAGAATGCACAACCTCCTAATTTGCATTTGAAAGATGTTCCCGTTTTACTGTTTGAAAACGGGAACAGAAGACGAGCCAGGGAAAGCCGCTTTACTTTTGCCGTTCAGTGGAGGATTGGAACCTGGGGTTTGGAATGAAAGGGGCTGCATTCAGAAGCAAGGGGATCCAAGTGTCAGCGCTTGGCTGACTATCATTTTACAGGATGCAGCAGCGTAGCACCCGTACCGTGACAAAATGGTCGAGCCCCGCAAAACCACCACAAAAAGGATCCAGAGAGAGCCGTGAGCTTTCACCATTTTGTGGCTAAATGCAGCATGAAATCCAAATTGCAGGAGTGCTCAAGTCCTCTAAAAGCTTGAAGTCTTTGCCCATGCACTATTGGGCCAATGGGAGCTTTTTATTACAGCCCATACTGAGCACAGATAATTGTTCCCCGTGATCATCTTAAGCCTAGTTAATTTCATTGTCATTTTGTTGACATTTTTTTTTTCTCCATTAAAAAATGTGATCAGTAATTATCGCACCAAACATGATTACAAGGGGCATGCTGTAAATCAGTTTCATTACTGCAGGACCTTTTGACTGCAGTCTGATATTGTGCAAACCATTTGCCAAGAGTTTGTCTTAACCCTCTGGGTTAGCCTCAGCAAGCAGGTTCATGCTGCATGCTGCAAACACTGTCTCCCTCTCTTCAGCTAAACACCCCAAACAATGACTCATACAGAGAAGTACAGGGTAGCAGCATATCCCAAGCTGGCACTGGGCATTCCTATTCTCAGATAATGCAATCGACAGCTGCCACGCCCTGGCACAAGCAGTGAAACATTTACCCATGAGTCCTGAAGCTGTGCCCCTTTCGCCAAGTCAGAGGGAGGGACCTGTAGTGAGTGATGCTGCTCATACAGAGGTCATGTGACTTGTGAGTGGCTCCATCTGACACTGCTTCCTGGGTCATACTGAGCATACCCATTCAGCTGCCCTCTGACCACAGGAAATCACCCTTTAATGGGGCCATAGTATATTCACTCTGTATTCCTACCATTAATGAGTCTTTGTCCTCATTTAGTTTTACCACTAAATACTACCACTACCACATCCACAACCACTACTACTACTACTACTACTACTAACAATGACAATAAAAGTAGTAACAATAATAACAGTTCAGCTGTTCCAGACAGAATAAGTCTTTCTTCTCACCCTTACTCATATGTGAGGGAGTATGTCACAATAACAACTGGGTGCAGGGTATTTGGTGTGTCCAGGCCTGCTCCACCCCTGACTGTTCAGGCATATGGGATTAATTAAGGGTGTGTAACAAAATGCACTTTGCAGGCTCCACCTGCAGAGTTTAAGCAAGCAAGACAGGCACATAGTCTAACTACCAACCCCAATTTTAGGGACCACAGTCAGAAACTTTTCAATGATAGGAGTTCTACTCCTGATAGTTACATGCTGGGTTATGACGAACTCCACCTGCTTGTATACTATGCAGTTGGTCTGGTTTTAAACTGACAGGCTTCACTTACTGTAGGTCTGTGCATAATCCAGTGAAGTGCATTAAGCCACAGCAACTCTCGAATGCAGTCTATATACAATGCATCAATAATGACATGAATTCATTCAAGGCTGTATTTACACAATATAAAAGTTTTTGTTATCAGTTTATTATATCCCAGTGTATATATGACCATGCATTCATGTCTAATATTGGTTAATTTATGGTCTTTGGATAATGAAACTATATGAGGTGCACTGTTATTGTGGAATGAGTTCCCACAGAGCATTTTGCAGCTGGGAGATTAAAAACCATTAACCACAGCATCCCCCCCAATCCCCCAACTTTTCAATTTCCAAACAGTGCAGAGGCCTTTTGAACAACTGACAAATATTATGGGCAAACACTCTAGGGAATACTAATCACTGAAGGACATGCATGAGAGAAGCACTCAGACAGCAATTACAATCTTGAGATGATTAGTTGGTTCCGCAATAATTAGCCAATGCTTACTGCTGTGAACTTACGAACAATACCATGCAGAAGACGCATGGCTGGAATGTCGCTGGAAGACCTTTCACTGCGTGGCAGTGATTAGCATGCTACACACTATAAAGTGGACTTTTGGAAAGGCCTGGTAATGACAGGTACACTTCACTCTGAGTGCCTGGGTCTTATGCGTAAACTGCCAATCTGTGCTCATGAGAGTCTGATGGTGCTAGCATTCGCACCATGACTGATGGCTAACCTGTAGCTGCAGGCAGCTTGGTTGGTTTGGAATTGTGACAAATTATGTTCAGATTTTTCAATGTTCATCCATCATCTGGAAATTAAAATCCTTCACTTTCTACATGGGTAAGCACCTTTAACATCTATTCTTTCCATCTCATCATCATGACATCCCTATTCTAAATGGAACAGCATTCATTTTAAGGAGCTGACTTAAAGGATGGAATCTCACCCAGACACAAAGTATATATTTGGATTTGGGGAACTCCCACAGACCACCAGTGGAGGCATATAGTACCTTTGTTATATTTCTTGTTTATCTTGACAAAAAAAGGCCTGCCATTTACCATGCCAACAAAATTTTTCCTCAGTCTAAAATTATGTCACTGCAAACCTCTCTCTCCCCTTTGACCATACACATAGTTACAACACCATAAAGATTTTCTCCACTTCTCATACCTTGAAAGGGCATGAGTAAATTTGTTGGTATTGTAGTATAGGTCCTTCATGCTAAGCTTACTGATCCACTCCCCACATCATTATCACTCCCAGGAAGAGAGAGAAGGAAATAGAGAAAAATAAAAAACTGCAAAGGGAGGCAGCGGTCTGTATAGGTTTTCTAATTACGCTGCCTCACAGCCGGGGCTGGGAAGAGGGCACTCGGCACTGTTTGAACATTTTAATTGGTGGAAAAAAAACGCTTAGCGGCCCTTTCGTTTAATCCCTGCTGTACTCATGGTAGAATGCAAACGAGGCGCAGCGATTCCCAGTGAGACTGCAGAGGCTGGCACGGCCGCCAGTGCCAAGAGGCCATGGCAGCGGCGCAGGAGCTAATGAGCCATTATCTGTGCCCTCCTCTGCATGCCCCTTCCCAGTCACCACCAAATTACCTCACCCCCTCCCAGGAGAGCTTGCACGCGCAGTTAGCAATGCTGCGGTGGCGACGCATGGGTGGAATCCACACAGCGCCGTGACCATGAGCTGCACTGCCACGATGCTGTGGATTAAATATTAAAAACTGAGCCAGGACACTAATGAGCGAGAGCTAATTACTTCAGGAAAATCACTTCTGAAGCTCAGCAAATGGCCCTCTTTAAACTTTCTTGATTCTTTTTTTTTTTTTTTTTTAAGTGTTTCTTAATTGCGGTTCTATGTAGTGCTGCAGCGGCACAGGCTTCCTTGCCGCCAAAAATGAGAGTCTGTGTGTGTCCAACATGAGGTACCAGACAAAAGAAACTTTTCTGCTGAAGAAAATGTACAGTAAATAACTACTAAAGAATAACTATTAAATTCCCTCAATATTGGTCTCTTCCCCTAAGCTCATAAAATCACAGCTGACCTTGAGGAAAGGCTATAAGAAATTTTTGCCTTTGCCTGATTGTTACGTTTTCCTCTTGTCTCACCATATTCCTTACTCTGCAGTGATTTTTAAGCTCCTCTAACATTTGAAAAATCAACAGGGCCCCACATTTGTCTCTGTTAAATACCATGGACAGCATTAATACATATTAGAGTGTATGAATGTCAGTCCGTAATGGCTGTAATCTGACAGGAGACATTTTCTGTATAAATGACAGTCGTGAAGGAAGTCCTGTGGGGAGAGCCTGGCTATCAGCAGGAACCTTGGAAATCTTCATTTGTATTGTGCACGACATCACTCTGTCATAAAATACTTTCCTTGGGGTTATTAGGTCTGCTGCTTTGTTTTGCTCTTGTTAAACAGCTTTTGATATTTATTGTTTTATTGCCCTCTCTTTGATAACTTTTGATCTCTTGGTGGCGGTTCCTGAAGAGGCCTGTATCCCATTTGACACTCTGAATTTGTACTCCATTACTGTAGCGCAATGTATTGAACCCCAACATACAACCCCTCTTCACATTTCAATGCATATAAAGGTAGACAACTGTTAAAAATTTGGGGAAGCAAGCTAATACTACTTCTACCATCGACAGCACTAAGAATAAAAAGAGTAGAAAAAAGAAAACAATGAAGATGATGATCAAGAGCGAGAACAAGGAGAAGCATTTTTCTTTAATTCAAGAACCTAATGAAACTCACTTTAATTGCTTGACTTGACAAGAATTATGATGAAAGGGGAACTATGTGGTAGCACAGACAAGATCACATGACATAATCTAAATCCTCCTACATGCTTTGGCACAGAAGACCTTGGCTGAAGTGTAACTCCTGGTGAATAGTTAACAACACATTTCATCGCAGGGCAGTTTTTATAATCTTTGGCACTGGCTGATGTCACACAATGTGTCCTCTTTTACCACTGTTAAAGGGTAAACTACACCTGGAGCATTTTGCCAGGACAACAACATCCAACAGCAGACATGCTGCTAAGCCTTTAAGTCAACTCACCCTTCTTCAACAAATAAAAAAATAAAAAAATAAAAAGCTAGAGCAAGTCAGCATTTTCTTAATACCAACAAACATGTCACAGTAATGATTGCGATGTACATAATCCTAAGGACACACAATGGGGCGTGACAGGGTGTGACTAATGCCACTGTGCAAATACGATTGGGGCAGCTAATGTGTTCGGCCCACAGCCAAACAGCGATGGCATCCCAGGGCTCCCTCCCAAACTATAAGCATCTGGGTCTATGCTTTTTTGCAATGGGCTTATTTTAAATTGGATTTAATTTGATAAATGTGAATGGGAATACATTGCAACAGGAGGAAATCACAGATTCTATAGAAACATAAAAAATTATTGAAGATAAAAATATGAGAAAAGGCTTGACTTATTTTGATTGTTGTCATTTAGCAAGGCCAGGGGCGATGACTCTAGCATGTGGTAGTTAAAAATGAGCTGCCACTGGGTGGAATATGAGTAACATGCAGCCGTTCTGCAGGATAAAATACAAAACATGTCTCACTCTCTCCTCTCAAAACAGGTCAACAACACTGTCCACATATTAAAATTGTTTTTGACTCATGTGGATAAGCTATTAAAGGAAAGGAAGGGCAGGTGTTGTGATTGGGCAAATGCTGCTCCTCAGGTCAGAAGGAAGAGGTTGGCACTGGAAATGGCCTTACCTGAATGGGTGGATTCTTCAGTCATGTCCACACTGTGGTGGTGTCGAATGCAGACACGGCTGTCAATCTGATACAGCAGGGCAGGGCATAGGTAGGTGAAGGTACTGGGAGAGATGAGGGCATCTGGACTCAGCCCATAATAGTTGAGTAGCTGGGTCAAGTTCAAACACTGAGAAACATATAAGAAGTGGAGTTGAGCTCAAATTAAACAAAGGAAAAATGCTAGAATCAATCACCTTCTGAAGTTTGTATATACAATCTCAAATCAACTTTCATTCAATGGGGGCTACAGCAACCAAGGCCTTTATTTGAAAAACGAACCAATTTGGCCTTGATGAAACTACCACAGTGCCCCATCCACAGTCTGAGAACATTACAGGTTTGCACAGAAGACCTGCCAGATTACAACTGTCCTGGGCCAGAGTTCATTAGCACTTCACTTAAATAACTCATAATCAACCCATAACCCCATTACCAGTGGTGCTGACACCATGTCGAATTGTGCATATGTGAAATCAATGTAAAGACTTTCTCTTAAATTCTGCTGTTAACCGTGGTGTTCATAAAAGTTTAAATTAACAGCAATGCCCTGATATGTTCTCAAAGGCCTCTGCTCCCTGCTGGTCTGAGTTTGCTGTAAAAACCAATTACCACCCCCCTGCAGTTAAAAAGAGCAGGCCTAGCTGGACGAGAATCAGACCTTAAAGATCTGAGCCTAGATTACCTTTTCAGCCAATAATATATACATAAGTGTGTGTGTGTGGGTGTGTGAACACAAAAACATCACACCTCGCTTTATCAGGACCTTCTTACGAAGTGAGAGTAGGATAATGCCCTCCCTGTGATGCCAAAAGTGGGAGACCTGCCTTGCAGACACAGGCTACCCTGGGGCCAGGCTATTTATTGATCAGGGCTCACTCACACCTGCCTGAGGGAATATCTGTCTGAGAGCTAAAAGGTAAAGGCCAGAGTATGTTGCGAAACAGGCCACTGTTCATTCTCTCCCTTGTTCCCATTTTGTACTTTTACTACATTTTCACTCCCTTAACATTTCTCCTGGCATAGATATTTTTCCCACCAAAATCAGGGCTACTCAACTCAGGCCACAGTGTCTGCAGGTATTTATTCCAACCACTCTACACCACCTGATCTCACCAATCATTTTAAATTGTGGGTCTAGGAGTAATTGAAATGTGGTGTAGTGTGAGGCTGTCTCAAATACCTGCAGACACTATGGCCCACCGAACCTGGAGCTGAGTAGTCCTAATCAAAGTTATCGCCATTCAAATTGCAGAATGCTATTATTCATGTTCAGATTAGGGCTGTGTGATATGGTTTAAAAACAATATCTCAATATTTTTTTGAAAAATGGCAATATATACGATATTTTAATAGATTTCAATATTTTATCTAAAACTGATGAAGTCAAAATGAAGTATAATGTTAAACAAGAGCCTTTATTTATTTAAAAAGGACAACTGCACACAGCATATCTTTTAATAGTTGCTATGAGGTTCAAATTAATTGTGCAACCATTGATGGGCGTGATCAAAGTGGTGTGTGTGTGTGTGAGAGTTTCTGCGAGCGAGACCACACACAAGTGAGAGAGCTTCTGCATATTTTTAAAGCAAACACACAAATGATTACACTACCAATTAACCCCCAATCCGGTATTACAACAATGTCTTGTATCTTGTGTATTCATTATGACACTCACCTAGTTCAAATGCATATTTTTTCTCACAATTGTACAACCTTAGCCATACTAATCATAGATAGTTCCAGATGACAGTGACACCCAATTATCTAGCACATCTTGCACAAATATGAATCTTTTATTACGCATTTTTAGTATGACAACACTGCTGTTACATGAATCGTGTAACATCACAATACATGTATTACCTTAACTTTAGTTTTCCATGCTTTCTTCCACAACATTTGTTATCCAGAAATGAGTTAAAATTCAGTGTAATTCTCCAACATGTCATTTATAATGTAAATGACATGTTTGCTTGTATGGGTTAGCTTCTGCAGAACATTTTGATTATTACGATGACAAACCTAATATGTATATCCACTGAGCGTACAAAGTGTACTTTCCCAACATCATAATAAGATGGTACCTACCTCCTCATGCTGGTGTCCTAAGCCCATGGGGTGACTGTCAATGTCTGTGGGGGCAGGGAAACCTGAACTTTCGGGGGCTTCCCTCCGCCTCTTTCGCATAGGCCCATTCTTGTTATTATGATCAAGGTCATGCTCATGATCATGGTCATGGTCGTGGTTGTGGTCATGATCAAGGTCATGTTCTCGACCACGTGGGGATTCTTGTTGGTCATCAGGGGACTGTCTATTGTCGTCTTTGTCCCCCGTGGCTTTTTTTGAATTCCTATAATCCCCTGGGACAAAGGGGGTGGGCCAGAGGGTGGGACCACCTCTATTTTTATTGCGGAGAACTTTGTTCTTGGAGAGTCTTCTGGGTTTTTTAGGCCTTGGGTTTTGGACCAGTGCTGCTTCAGATGGATGCACTGGCTGCCTTGAGTCAGGATGTTGCTCCAACTGTCCAGTAAGATCAGGCACCTCTGGCTGTTCTGACTGTTCAGGCTGCTCTGACTTTCTTGATTGTGCAGACTCTTCTTGCAGCCCTGACTTTGCAGTGTTCTCTGGCTGTCCTGACTGCGTGGGCTCCTCTAGCTGTGCTGTCTGTAAAGGCTGCCTTTTTAGCTGCTCTCTTTGATTTGGCTTCCCTGATGGCTCTGGCTGCTTTAAGTGCTCATTGTCCACAGAATTGTTGGCACTGTGCTTGTGATGGTGGTGTGCATGTGGATGCTTGTGGTGATGATCATGCTGATGAGGCTGCTTCTCATGCTGGTGGCTGTCACCATGGTCGTGGTCGTGGTCGTGGTCATGGTCATGATCATGGTCATGGTCATGATCATGGTCATGGTTATGGTTCAGGTCTTCAGTGGTGCGCTCGGTAGAGGGGTTTGCAGACGACCCCCCAGCTTTTTGTTTGCACAGGGAGGGGTCTTGAGCCACAGTCGAGCTCTCCTCCTGCTCTGTTTGTGGGCGAAGGTGAGGGTGAGGATGTGGGTGGGGATGTGGATGAGGGTGGTACGGAGTGTGAGAGTGAAGACCCTCCTGCACCTCTAGCAAATCCAGATGGGCGACATGATCATGCCCCAGGTCCTCATGATCCAAACCCACCACCTTCACCTCTCCCAGCCCGAGACTCAACAACAGGCTCTGGAACCCACTGAAGTCCAGCCGGTCCCGTTTTCCATAGCGGAGAAACAACTGCTGGATGTAGTACTGTTGCTCAATTTGTGCATCACCGTGCCCAGGTGGCATGTAAGGCGCCTGGGAGATCTGCAGGTCATTGTGTTCATGCACATGATTATGGTCATGTGTATGGTCATGGTCGTGGCCGTGGTGGTGGCGTCCATCTCCATGGCAGTGGCTGCATTGGTGGAACAGGAACGTGACAACGCACAGCAGGCAGAACTTTGTGTGCATGGGGACCTTCATAGCCTCCTCGCTTCGAGACACCTGCAAAACAAATTGAGAGGTAGCAGTAGAGTCATCACACTCAGACTTCTGACCACTCAGAGCAAAACAAAAATGTAACAATCTACCATAAATTTGCCATTTTGGTTACAATTAGGCTAGAAATATAGATGGGTCATCTACGTAGAATACCGGCCTTCTTCAGTGCAAGTGAGGAAGAAAGAAACAGCGAGCCAAGATCAGCAATGTCCTGGTGTCCTCTGAATACCTTCTGAGTTTTTGGAAGAGGGTCTGATCAGACAGAGCCATTAAAATATTAAAACCAAAATCACAGATTGGGATGAAGAGGTGGAGCAGGATATTAGGTCACCAGATGCCTCATAAAAATTTACTGAATTTATACTGAACAGGGACAGGAGTGTGACCCAAGCTGCGGACTTTGCCAGGGGCACATTTCCACCCCCTGCTAACCCCCTCCTACTCCACACAAAACCACATTCCTCTGAGAACCCCTCCCCCCTTTTCCTTGTCTCTGTACTGCAGTGTTTTCATTAATGAAGACCCCAGAGGAATAGGAAAGGATGGTAGAGTATGAACAACACATATACCCTTCCATTAAAAAACTAAAGATAAAGTACAGAGGGAACACTCATTCTTATATTTCTAACTGGATACAGATTGATCCACCTTTCCTGAAAAACATTTTATGACCCAATCCATTTGTTAATAAACGACAATGTTAACTGACTGTTCACGAAGATTACAAATTCATACACAAAAATACTATTTAGCAAAAAGAAGAAATATTTGAAAAACTATACACTGATTAATTGAAAACAGTTGTAAAAAAAATCACAAAGCAGCTTCACTACCAATCAGCAAGAGCAAGAAGGAGCAAGAAGCTAACTGTCTAAATCTTTTGCAAAGCAGGCACATGGAAATGAAAACATCTGAGGCAGAAAAGTAAAGAAATGCAGTTTTAAAGACATTCTGAAAAGGTCTGTTAAAATTACAGTCAACTGTGATATATTGACAGATAAACTACCAAGTCACTAATCAAAGGTATCACTAACCGTACAGTAAAATCCCTATAACATTGACTGTACTTCTGGACGTCCTGATCATTTCAAATACATTATGATCAGTCCGGTCAAGATACCTGTAATGATCATCTATACACTCACTCTTTAGATCAGCTCCAGCTTAACCATTCAATAGATCTTTAAAAGCAAACATTGGTAATTCAGAATTAACAGTAACTGCATACTGTTACTGTCCTCTTCCTGCCAGCTCAGTTACCCGTGAAAGGTACTTACGATGGCGTTTTCTTTTCCCCCCGTGTAATTAAGTTAAATGGCTATCTCACAGAGGTCTGCGTTCCTGTTTCAAACATTAACACAATTATGGTTCCACTTTACAGCTCCTAACAACTGTTTATAAACTTGAAACAGCTCTGAACTATGACCTCTAAGAAAGATAGGATGGGCAGGCTGGAAATCAGTTTGAAAATATTTTTTTTTTTTTACCCACACAAGAGCTCTCTGTGCTTACTCAATAAACTCTTTGTTGAAATGTTGTGCCTTTTAAAATAGATTGTTGTCAAACTGAAAAAGAGACAAAAAAAGCCAAATTTCTAGTTATTGCTATTATCATGTGACCACGCAATGCAGGAGCCTTTAATGCCAAGGAGGAAATCAACATTTAGTATTCTAAAGAGAGGGCACTTGAATCTCACAAACTAGCACACATCTCCAATCATTTCATGTGGTGTCAAGATATTTATGATGATTTTTATTATTATCATATTGTCCATATAAAGATATTTTCCTCATACCAAGACAGTGAAATCAACACTGTGGTGTTTAATTGACACAGGAAATTCATGATCAGCTGTTTTTTTGCACAGCGACTGCTTTAAGATACTCAAAATATAAGAAAAAAAGAGAGCTAGGAGTTTTAGTGAACTAAAACAGCAAAATTCACTGCAGCACTGAAGTCACAGAGGGCCAAATTAAAGGTAACCATGTAATTTATCTGTGAGATTGGGTACGCAGTTGCTATACATTAGTAGCATTCCAAGTGTGATTATGGAGTTTTACCGCTGTCTGGGTACTGACAAAGACTAGGAGCAGTGGCAAGAATTGATAATGATAAATGAAGCCACACCGCTCTCACTGCACTTTTATTCTCAAGGAGAAGTCTTTTGCATGATGAACATGTGGGGAGATGGGAATTAGGTAGTGGTGGGGGGGGGGGGGGTGCTTGTGGGGTTGGTCATACAGAGAGCTAGAGTTATTACACTCCATCTGCAGTTTTGAAAATGCCATCTTTTGTTAGAAAGGTCAAGAAGAGGAGAAAATGGGGTTAATCACTTACCATATCTGTGGGTAGCTTCTTCAACTCACTGTAAATGAAAAGAGCAGTTTACTGACCATAGTTCAAACAGCAGGAACACATGACTGACCCCAACAAAGAGGAACCATCCAAAAAATGTGATCTGGCTGGATCTTATCACTCTGAGGTAGCTCCATCATAAGATGAAGCTCTAAGCTAAAGTGTCAGTGCAGACATTTAAAATATAATGTGTTAAGAGTGATATTGCAGAATGTGTCAGAATACAAAATGCTTCACTGTCCTGGCACATACAAGAAAGGCCACTTTGAATTGAAGCCACAGAATACAGAGGAAATGCTACTATATCAAACCAAAAATCATATCTTGCAGAGCGGTTAATTTCATCCTATTCATCCTCTCCTATCAATAAATGATTATGTACTCTTTGACAACAATTATTGTGCTATTAATAGGGGAGGCATTGTAGTGTTCAAATATAAGAATCATCTTGTTTATGCACACTAGTAGGCTGCATGACTGTGTGTTGTGGAAACTACCACATTCCTCTTGTGACACACTGTGACCTTATGGATGCTGATATAGACAGCCTTCCCCTTTCACTTCCCCTCTGTATAAATGACCCTTTGAGCATGGAAATGGAAACTAATAAGTCAGTTAGCTACAAAAGGGACTGGTTACGCTGATATAGCAGGCCAGTTGAGACTGAGTATCAAAAGCCTACAAGCATTTACAGAGTTCAAGTGAACAAAGGGTGGTACATCAGCTTTAAGACCAGTTGGCAAACACAACCTAAAAACAGTGTACCATGTATCTGTACATTTTAATATTGGGTTCTCTTCAAGGAAATGATTACAGAACTGGGGAAACTAAATTACGACACAATGAGGCTGTAATTATTCAGATTTTTTTGCCGATTGGGATGAGGGGGAAGATGTTGGGGGGGACTTACACTGATGAATTTGGCTGAGAAAGCAAAATGCAGATCATATTATCTTGGATGCACATGAATATCCCACTTGAAACCCTCTCAGAAAAAAAACCCTTGCCAGGCCTATCAAGCTCTCATGGAGGTCCTACCATTTCCAGCATGGCCAAGAAACGGCTTATGAAATCCATGACCGCAATCAGTGCCGAAAATGTATGAAGTGGGTATAGGGGGATGGGGTGAAAAAAGGGAGGCTTGGCATGCCTGCAGCTTAGACAAGGACACATTCCTGATCTGGGTTCAAGCAACCGCCCAGCTCACTATCGTTCATATCTCGTCCTTCAGACAAGAACCCGCACAGAAGGAGACCCCCTTAAGCTCTTTCACATGACTCTCACATGGCCCCCCCCTGACCAGCTTGTTTTTCTGCATAGCGATTTCCTGACAAATTTACAATCTGCACAGCGCAGCTATTACAACCAAGTGGTCCTACTGGTCTATACTGCTCACAGCCTGTCCATAACATTAGTGCATGGCCACAGTAGGGGTGAGGGTAGTTTGGTTGTGGGGTGGGGGGAGTTTGCATTATATTAAGCACTCTCATCCTGGGGGACTATCAGAGCTGTAGATCTTGTAAAGTAAAAATCCTACACCTGCTTATTAATTTAAAAATGACATTATTTCTTTTTAGATTCTCCTTGTAGAACAGTTTGGAATTCCAGTACCACCTAGGCACTTCAACAATAAAGCTTTGTTTTATACAATGATATTGCAAATATGTTTGTATTTTTAGCACTAGGATAAAATGAAAGGTGCAAGAAAATCAATTGTAAATTGCGAGATTCAGTACTAGCCAAACTCCAGAAAATCTTAGGCAGCAGGTGAGAGGAGGGTCTGACCTGATTAAGCTAAGATATAGCATGGATGTGAAACTGTTCAGTTTGCATTAGACGATGGTCATGGAGCTTGAATGTTCTGAGAAACATTAACCATGTAATAATAAAGCTTCACTTCTTACTTTTCATGACACATTCCAGATGACATATATCATGACATATTCTGGAATGTATGCATTTTCATTGTTTACCCCTGTTATATTAAGAAGTAACAAAACCTGTTATTCAAAGATAAAACTTGTATTACAGGGCAAGAGGACTTTGTTACTTCCTCTGCCAAGATCATTATTTTGTCAGCTGAGACACAAAAGCCCTGTCAAGTGCTCAACCATGAGAACTACATTGGCTAACAGCAGGGAATGAATGGGGCTTGATCACAAACTGGTATTTTGGGCTTGGTCTTTATTTATTTTCTTTTAATGCCTGTAAATACTTGCACATTGAACGTAAAATGCTAAATGAAGTGTTCAAGGTGTGTACGAGGCCTATCATCGGCTTTTTGTTATTAATCTCTGCTTCAAATGAATGGAAAAGTTACTATTTAAATGTGTTATGCAAAGTACATATTTGACCTGTTTCAATCAGGTGAACTGTGGACAAAAAAAAAATCATAGTTAATATTGTATTATAAATTGGGAGGCCTGACTTACTTCCTTCTTCAGTCAATGTTTAACCTTTATAACAATAGGGTCCAGACCAGAAGTCCATCCAGAAAACCTTGCCTACATAAAGACCAACACAACAATCAGGCAGCTAAGATTATCATAGGGAAATAAACATGGGCAGCCTACTCAGTAGAATGATGACAATGATCAATATATTTATGCGCAATGATTACTCAGCCTACTAGATGGTTATGGTCAATCCAGTGAACAAATTCAGAAATCAGGGGGATTTCACAAACTAGCAGGCTCAGACAATGAGGAAAAACAGGTTTTTCCCCATATTTTCCCCATTATGGATTTACGTTATGAGTTTCTGGTCAGATGACATTACATTACATTAAAGGTATTTGTTAGACCCTCTTATCCAGAGTGACTTACAAGGCAAAGTGCCTTGTAACCCTAGATAAGGGGTAAAGTCCCAAGTGCCAAAGGTGAATGAAAAGATAACGACTCTCCTATGTACTATCTATTTCTTTTTTTGTTATTTCAGCCCATGTCTGCACTCTGGGTAGAACAGCTAGACGGGTGCTCGCTTGCACATGTTCACCAAACTGAAGCAGATGGCATTTCCATGACAGGAGAAGCCTTGTGGAGTGGAGCAGAAGCTGCAGATGACTTCCCAAGGGAAATGAATTCACCCCTGAGGAGGTTTAGCTGCCCCAGCAAATTCACCAAAAGACAACCATGCCAACTTGAAGCTGACAAGGTTGCCAGGATTAAACATGTACTGCACAGATACAGTACAAATAGCTATTGACAGCTGATTCAAAATATATGCCTATGCATTCTAATGGATATGGATGATGACAATTATGTTCAAACTGATTATGAGTTATATAGTCAATCCATATGCTACAAAATCAGACAGTATGTAAGTCTTGCATGTTAATCTTAAAAAAAAAAAAAAAAAAAAACATTTTTTCCCACATTCATGTTAGCTTAAGGGGCATTCAGAACTAGTGAAAAGGGAGCTAAGCCTGCTTTGGTTAGTACACTGGGCATATGACTGACCAATAAATTACCTTCTTAGCTAATGACTTGAATCTCCAGGTTTTGCTCCCCATCAAATGATGTTGCATTCTAGATAAATTACTGAAGCTTGTTGTTGCTATAGCTCTTACAAAAACAGATGAAAACATAAGTATATTCAAAATATATAATTATATATTGTTAGATTAAACATTTGGGGAATATGTTAAGCAAAGTACATTAATTAATTTTTGCAGTGCACTTTGATAATCCACCTTAACAAGTTTTAAAGACCTTACCTTCCCCATTAGTCTCCTTTTGGTAACCGTGAACAGATTAAGTGTCCTAAGCCTTTTGTTTTGAAAACTACAAGCATACACTTCAAACCAGGAACCAATCAGGTTTGCTATCTTCCTGGCAGCCAATTTTGAAACTACTATAAATTACCTTCTGTGAATTCTGATTCCACTTTGGCATGAGTCTCAAACATGGTACTTCTAGTTTTCATACAAAAGGACATCAAGCGTTTAAGACAGAACACTTTGTACTTTGAACTAATTTGTACGTTTTCAACACTCTTATTTCATCCCAAACTCTTCTGTAAACATTTCATACAATTATAGACTGTGTTTTATTAGCTATCTTGTTGTATCTTAACTTCAGAATTACTTTCACTGATAATACATTAAGTACACAGACAATTATGCATATTCAAGCATATTTTGGGGGGGGGGCCTGAAATGCTAAAACACCAAAGAGAGGGGGAGTATAATCCTAGAGACCAGAATGTGCAAAACAAAATTCAATGGGGAACCTGTTGTCGAACCAGGTGAGGAAAGAAAAAGATTAGGTAACAAGCAGATCAATTCAATTAATATTCACATTAGCAGCCATAAAAGAAAACCACTACTGGGGAGCAAGCGATTACAAATACAATTAAGAAGATTCATTCAGTGGATACAGAAGCAAGTAACAAAACCATGAGTGAAAATAAGATTTTTCATGAAGCATTAGGTTACCTCTCAGCAAGATTGTGTAGGTAGCCATTACCATTTCCAGATGTATAATTTATATATAACTGCAGGCACTACACTGTACCATGCAGGATGTTTTTTTTTTTGATACAGAAAATCCATTTTGAGACTACAAAATGTTATTATAATGCAATGATGCATTAATGATAAATGCATCAATACTATAATATTTATATGACAATGGGTTTAGAACATGGAATTTTGCTCAAACAAACATGTCTAATTTCACTCCAACTAAACACTGACACAAAATGTATCATTTACCCCAGAAATTTCCCTAAGGGATAAATAATTATATGTACCTCTTTGCTGTGCAGACCCCTCAGAGGATGACTATTATCTTCGGACGAGAAAGATAACCAACTGAGGAAATTCTAAATTCCTCCAAATCAAAAGTCTACACAACTTTGGGCTGCTCTGTGAGTAACAAAACTCCATTAGTCTAGTGGTTGTTGTTGTTGCACGGTATACCACAACTTTTTTGATATTTCTTTTTTTAAAAACTGTATTTTTCGAGATTCTGTACTTTTTGGTCAAATGTGTTTTGAGTTAAGAGAGTAAAAGTTTTAATTTTTTCCAGAATCTTGGCTAGATGGCAGTACTGGCGCAACAGCCTTCATCCCCGGTGATACAGCATGAACGAGCACAAACAAATAAGCTAATTAGGTTAGAGAATGAGTTGGTTAGAGTTTGATGATGGTGCACTCTTCAATGACATGAGATATCATGACTAATATGAATGAAACTGTATCGTAAACTGCACGCTCAGGCATTGTAGCATATTTTAAAAGCTTAGCATATTTTTTAAAATGCCATTTTACACTGCTGAGACGAATAACTTCAAAAGACTAGTCAGCTAGTTCGAATTCCAAATCATATATTTAAAATACTGCAAAATGCATGTTTTGTTTTGGAACGATGGATGTCGTGGTTTTGTACTCACGATTCCATGAGTTTATGACAGAATTTGAGTGGAATTCTCATCGGGAAGCGCAGCTTCGAAGACACTTGGAGCCAGATTCATTTTAACGGAATGATGCGCAGTGCATTTGTCGAGCAGTAGTTTTTGAAAGATCTGCTTGAAAGTTTGAAAGTGTTATTTAAAGATTCTTTAAAGGTTTTTTGTTTTGTTTCATTTTGAAATATGTATTTATTCTGTTTCATATGATGTAGTTGTAACAGTATAGGCCTATGCTTAATATTCTGTACAGTCTGTAAGGTTGTCAATAAATAGTGAATTCAACAAATGTAATCAACCCTTGTGGACATTCCATCTCTGATCTCTTAAGGTGTTACAGAATATAAAATTTTGGTATCGTGACAATACCAGTGGTTGTCAGACAGACACCATGGGCATTCTGTAGTACACTGCCGATAACTGACATCTATGGACACAGATCGAGATAAACAAGATGGGTGAGTTTTTCCCCAGCCATGACAGCGCTTAGTGCAAATGTTAGCTGTTCAGGGCAAATGTTAGCTCCTAAATGCTCTTGGCAATACTGCAGCCCACCTGGCTCTTTTCATACAACCCCCTCCACAGAACATTCTCTTTACTGAATCTGACCTCAACTCTTCTAAGAAAAGCAGAGCTTCCTGTGGTATAGGCCTAGCTCTATAGGCTGCCATTTTCTCATATGTGCCATCAAACTGTTACAGTGGCGGCTCCAAAGCAGCTTGTTTCAGTCCTGCAGTGTACATATCCAACCCAGTTGTCTTAATGTCACCTGAGAACATTTTAACAATCACTTCCAAAGTTGTACCAGAAAAATACTACTCTGCATGTATATATCCTATTGTTACATTCTGTTATCAATCAGTTCAGTGTTGTCTTCTTTGTCAACCTTTTTAATTTTGCTTGATAATTCCATAATACAATCACATCCTTGTCTGATACCTCATTAATAAACCTGAACTTTGAAGGTGCTGATATCATGTGGGCACTTACAGATACATGCTATAACCACCAGATCATGAAGCACCAAGAACGTGGGTGTGTCACAAAGCAACAACAGCCCTGTCACCACATTCAATATCACTCAACCCTCTCATTTCATTGGCCCTTACTCTGCTATGATTACTATCATTATTTTATTTACTTTAAATTACAGGTTGCTTACAGGTGTTCCATAATTGAATACACACCTGCAGAAAGTGGTTGGCATTGAATAAAGGTGCCTAACATTGATGATGTTATTTTCATACCACCACCTTCTGCATCCCAGATTCCTTAAAAGACTTACTTGGCATTCAGAAAATAACCAGAACCTGTGGATCTGAGGAAATCCGCAGGAAGCGTTTTATGGGACAGGGACTGTGACTGAAGAGACGGAGGAGTGCAAGTTAAGCCCCCCCTTCCACCCTGCAGTCCACGCGAGCCAGGCAGGGATTTGGACCGTGAAATTAACATCTGCAATCGGCAACCTGTAACGCTGAGCTCACAATGACCAAATCCTGCTGCAAATTCACCCTTTCTGCATACTGGACTCTCTTCCTCCAAATCAGAACCAGAGAGCCCCCCTCACACAAACTAACAAAGTCAGAGAAATAACAGAGCTATGGAAGACTTTTATCCATGAGACCCGTGCTATGGAGACACCAGAGAGGAAAAAGGAGACAGGCTGGAAAGACAAGGGTCTTTTCCCATATAGTGTGGGCTTACCTCTTCATTCAGTACCTGAAAGTCCAAGGTCCTACGCCTCCCTTCACACTAATGCCTGAGACAGGACGCAGGACAGGTTTATGTTTTTGAGTCAGGTGACCAGACTCCCACCCCTACCATAAACACGAATGTATGAGTGGGTCGAGCAGTTGCACCCGGTGAGTTCTGCCCTGGGGGCATAGATAGCACCGCGTTTGTTCTGAATCAAGGGGCAACCTCAAAGACTCGGGCAGTGGTGGGAGTGGACTCCAGCCAAAAAAGCTTGATCATCTGAACAAAACAGACAAGTGGAAAAAAATGACAGTGGCACTATGAGAGGGGAAAAATAATTAAGGGGAGTGCTAATCCACAAAATTTTCAACGCCTGTCAAAAAGATTCTTCCTTTACTTGTGAAGCACTTTGGGTGAGATATGCAAAGCAAACAAGGGAACTGGGACTATAATTCAGACTGGCTTTGCATGGATGTGCTCTAGGCTGTGTTTCCCACTTTGACACTCAAATGCAAGGAAGGGGTGATTAGGAGTTCTGGAAGAGCAAGCGAGCTGGGGGGGAGTCAGCCAGACTCCTTCCACCGACATCCCTCTTGTAGCCTGGCCTCACCTCCTTCACGCCACAATTTGCCGCTGAAACTCCAGCCCCCAAGACCCAGGCTATGCTATCCTGTACCTTTGATGGTCACCATCAAGCCCATTTATGAATGTGACGTTTGTAATTAATCCACCTCTCATCAATGAGGCCAAGAATTTCTGGTGCAGTTGCACAGGTTTGTGTCTCCTAGACAGTGACTTATTGCAAACGACAGCCATGTTTCTGGGATATATTTATGAGTACATGCATGACTACTTATGGCTACACTGGACCCTCATTTGATGCCCGGGGACTTGCTGAAACAGTGGCATTTTTTTCTTTCCCTTTTCTCAAACTCCAAACACAAAGGACATGCAGGATTGTCACTGCCCATGCGATCAAACTTATCAGTCAATCTGAGATGAAGGTGGGTGACACTTCTGAGACACTAAAATCACTATAAAATATTCCTAAGCAGATATGGTCAATATCAATGGTTTACTGAAATTATTAAAAACCAAGTTTCAGTTAAAAAATAAGTATGGACAAGAAATAAGCTAATATCAATTGTCACACAAGCCCAAGATTACTAGTGTATTATCATTTAACCAATTTCACAACTTAAAAAAATACATTATGACCAAAAACATGCCATGTCTTTGTGAACAGAAATACATGTAAACATATGGAGCCCTACTGGTGTCTGACTGGAAAAAAAATGGTTAATAAAAAGGTTAGTTGCATTGGCGACCATTTTAGGTGCCATCTGGAGCCCTGTTGATAAACCTATTTTGAGTCACTCTTTTTACTGGCTATAGTAGATATTAAGCACGTCAGATAATAGTTAATAATTGATTAACAGGTTTCGATTATCAATTAAAAGAATTACACAAAATTTTAAGACATAAACAGCTTAAAGTAAATGCATTTCATTTCATAAGGAGACCCCAGTTATCTCTAATGTATGTAAATAAATATAATTTAAATATCTTAATATACACAACAGTAATCTTTTTATGATGTCATCCTTTAATTTGTATTCATGTTTGTATGTGCCCCCATAAATGTAACAAGCAGGGTGTATACACGTCGTGTACCTACCAATGTAGGCGCACATCGCTGTCTTTAAGGCATTGCTCCCTGAAAATTGCAATAACTGATATTCAGCGCAGTCTCCCTGATAGCATTGCTGCCATTACACCTGACCACACCTCACCTAAAAACCAACATGGCCAAATGGCCGCAACGTCTTAGACGTTGACCTATTTCGAGGTCAGAGGCGCAATGTGCTAAAATAAGGCCTAACACCCATTGTGCCAAGTGCAAGATAGGGCCCTTTATTCTTGGTAATGATAGGAATGCAGCTCTACAGAGATTCTGAAATGGAAATATGGATTTATGTAAATTTGTAAAATAACAAAAATTAACACTACTATTATGAAAACAACTCATACAGTTACACATACCACCTGCAACCAGACATAGCCATTACAGCAATACTTGAATGCCTCTGCAAATACTTGTTATTGAAGAGACCTTCAAATAAACACTGCCCCTCTTAAGCCTATGATCACCATAAAAACCATTTAACCCCAAACTACAAACAAGTGTCACCAAACACACCCAAACAGGGGAAGGGCTACCTGAGAAAGTGAATTCTTGAAAAACAAGCATGGGTGCAAAAACCATGAATGGAATATAAGAATTTCAAAAACATTGGAATTCAAACTTGATCCTCTTTATGAATAAACACTTCTCAACGAAACAATTCCTGTTGACTGCATATAACATTAGGTCATGTTTCTCAAACATCCTGTCCATGTTTGGAAAGACATTGCAAATCACTTAAGACTAAGATGATGTGTTGGGCCATCAATCAAATACCTTTTTTCCTTCCGACAGATTTGTTCTTTTTTTTTTTTAAATGTCAGATATCCCTAAAATGCAACTGAACACTGTTGAATATTTTATGAGTTTATGCATCTGAAAATGAGCTTTTTCTAAAACCAGAGTATGACTTTTCTGTTTATTTACTAGGAATCAGATTTTATTAGCCTACTTATATTAATATTTTTATAGGACCATGCTGGCTTGGGTATTCTGAATTCAATTAGGTGAAAACACTGGGCATACCATTAAGATATAGAAAACTACACAAACATTCATAAAAAATATACAAAAACACTCTAGAGTGCTAACAGATTATCAGGTTTAGCCAGATATTTTCACAAACAATCATTTACATCTGAAGCATGCAGTCAGAAAAATGTGGCTGACTTAAAACTAGAAAAGGGGGATCCAACTATGAACTTGAGAATCCAATAAAACTGTTAAGAGTGAAGCAAGAGTAGCGATGATACTGAACATACAGCCTCCAGTGTGACACACAAACCCAGACCTATGCTCTGGGTAGAACATTAAATACTCTTCAGCTATAAAAATATTAATTGAAAACACCATGAACATCAATAAACCAATGAATTTAAATGTCTGTATGATTTTTATTATGCAAATGTTATATGTCCACAGAATTCAATGTCTTGCATGAAATCAAGGTATATAATTGATCTTAGTATCCCCATGAAAGCAGCCATGCACCATAATTGCGATGAATAATATATCATGAGCTTTAGTCTCAGTAGGCTACCTTGTTGTAATAGCACTCTTGAAGGAGGTTAATTGCACAGTGAGGACATCGACGTGACCAATATTCACTGTCTGGCAGGAATATTGAACAGATCACCCTTACATTTATAATACCCATGATTAAAATTCCTGCTGAAGCTCACTGCAGTCTTTCTGCTTGAATACTTCAGTAATACTGCAGCATCATTACTGTACTACGTTTACCTTAAAGGAGGTATCCCTTTTCCACTTTTATTGTTACATGTCTTCACTTGACAAAAAAATAAAAGTTTTGCAATCACTGCTGAGATAATGCAAAGTTGATTATGCAAAGTGGATTAGAGCAAAGAATTGAAAGGTTTATGATTAATTTTAGTGTTGGATACCGGAATATGAATTTAGCAAGGGGGACTTTTCAGACGGTAAGAAAGTGTGTGAACAAGGATGGGAGAAAGGCACATGAGAAATTTGTCTGAGATAACCTTGGCATTGACAACAATCTTTGGATCAGCATGGGACCTTCAAGGGTCTCTTAAGTCTCTATAAATATATGACAATGAGGGAAATTGCTACTTTCATAAGTAGCCATGTAATATTCACAATAATGCTGTATCTTATTGCTCTGGTGTCACACAAGGCAGTGTATAACTCAGCATATAGAGGTAGGGAGAAATGGTGGTGTATGTCACAGCCCATGCCTTCTAACTTCTATAAATTAACAGACAACACCTCTCTGCAGACTGTGACAGGGTCAGTTGTACTGACTTATACAGATACACAGTATCCTTGGGCTATAAACCTCAGACATTCTGTTGATTAAAGCTGTAATGGAACTCTCCACAGCCCCAAGCACAAAGGCGGGGGATTAAGAGAAGCAGCCATTAGCTTGACCGGAGGGGTGTTCGCAATCTCCATTCACCTCTGGCAGTTTCTGCCACATTTCACACTCTGCTACTTCTATGTGCCAGTTCTATCCTGTGTCCTTGGCTCGACTGTCTCTCTGACTTGAGGTAGAACATGGCAGCTGAACACAGCACACTATTTATTGAACAAACTGAAGCTACTGACATAATTTATGGTGATTCTATGGCAAGTGAGGCATTTATGAAGAAAATCAAAAAACAACTGCATTCACCCTAGACTGCTCATACACACATCCCTCTGACAGCACTGAAGCCACCAGACTTTAAGTGTACTACTGTTTACTACTGTTACCATAATTTACATTGCATATAGAATGTATCTTTTTTAGGAATTACTAATCTTACAATCATGTTCAACAGAACATTTATATGCAACTCATTGTCATTCCTACTGAAAGTCATCATTCTTGAACCTCTTCCTAAGTACCCCCCTCCCCAAGAACTTGACTAAACATTGTACACATGCCTTTGCTTCATCATATGAAAGACCTACTTAACTTGCATGCACAGTAGCACTCTCGCTTTGCGCCATTTGGCAAGTGATAGCAGTGATGCGATAATGAAAATGTGGCCAGAGAAGGCCACCATAACGACCACAAATGTATAGTCTAAGTATATGTACAGTAAATTAACCAAAACTGTAGACATGCGGCCAAGGTACTGCCTCGTGGTGTAGCAAAGCTAGTTGTAACACTATAACCATGATGAGACCTGTTAAAGTGAAGCAAACCAGGATGTTGACCTGATCATGATTAGCACCACACGGAAGAGCACGTTTAATCTGAACATTGCTCACATTTGGCAATGCATAAATCATGACAACGGTATAACAATATGTTTATTAACTATAACAATTGCCATAGGTTTAGTTAAAGCACAGCTCAGCTGCTTAATATTTACTTAGTGCACAAATACCCAATGGTGTATTTCAAAGGTGAAGTATTGAGGAAATATGGAGAGATGATGTATGGACAACGTTTGGTGCGTGGCCAAAACGTATCTTGAAGACGTTTGCATTATCTTGTCTGCTTGTAGGATGTTTCCCGTCCTGCGGAAATTACCTTGCCAATGGTTCAATCAAGTCAGTTACCGCATGTTGTAAGAAATGGCTGTCTGGTAAACGCTATCTTCAAATGTTCACATATGCTAGCTGCTTGTGTTGCGATGTACACGTGGAAGAGCAAACCATTATGGCATTAACATCGGCTAGCTTGCTCAAACAAAACACATAATATTCTACTACTCACTAACATCAAGCGTTAGTAGTAGAGCGTGAAACTGAACCAACCCGCAACACCAACAATGTAAAACAATTTGGCACACGCAGTTCATAGCTAGCTACCCTGTCGTAAGAACATGGCAAGCATCAGCAAACTGCTCAGTCAAAATGTCTGCATCACTATTGTCGTATAGCTAGTTAAATAGTTCCTTAACAACACCAAAATCAACCACATGCCTGTAGCTTTAATACGATTTACTATTCGGCTAACTAGTGGCGAGCTAAAACCCCTAGCATGCCAGCTAAAGCCAAACATGCGGTTAGCAAGTTGCTAGTAAGCTAACTTCATAACGAACGTTTGCGATTCCCAGGAAATGGGCTTAGCTAGATGGCGAGGTAGCTAGAACGCTAACGATGGCAAGCTTCATCAAAAATTAAAAACTCCAACTACGTTTTAATGTTCACAGCAAATTTTAAATCGAATTCTTGGAACATCGTTCGACTTGTTGTGTTTGAGCTGTCCGGTTCCGTGTTGTGGGAGTGGATGAAAACAAATCTGGTTTTTTTATATAGTTACCTCACTCGAGTGCCGTGTGCATCTCCTCTTCGCTCGGTACCAAAAAAATTCAATCCGCACAGACAGCCACGCACAAAAGGCCAGTGGGCCAGTGCGGAAAAGATATTCACGAAGGCGTGCTGCGTATATAGCGTAGACGTCCTGTACTTTTCCTGGTTTGTGTTCAAGAATAAGAGTAAATCGAAATTGCGGAATAGGCTTACATTGCTGTTATGACGTAGACTCCAGTAACACTTTTTACCCTGGGGTAGTCGCGATTTTTTAAACAAAAGAAATAAGTAAATAAATAAAAACAAAAACATAATAACCACCTGTCCTTTGAATTAACAGCAAGTGCAATGAAGGGTAGATTGAAAATTATTGCAGGAATTAGAAGTATCCATCTATTCCATGTTATACCATCTTATTTATTTATTTATTTATTGAAGTAATCTCAATGTTATGGTGGATATAAAGACGATTGCACATGCTTATTTATTTATTTATTTATTTATTTAACTTTATTTTCTTTCTATGGCTTTGGTGGTTCTACTCCTATACCACCATACTCTTAGAAGGCAAGATCAATGTAAGTTTTATATAACGGTGCTCAACAATCGTCTTCATCCCATATTAAATCATTTCTTGTCCTTGATACTCTTGAAGAAGGCACCCACTGCAACCCTCCACATCCCCACCCCTCATGTGCACATTACTCTGTGTTTTGTGGAGCATGACATTAATGTTACCCATCTGTCATGGCTTCTCTCTAAATACACACAGTACACACATAGAATCTTTGAGATATGCATGCACTGTGAATGAGGGTGTGATTTTTTTTCCAGTAATTTTTCCACTAATTTAAAGATTTTTTGTTTAAACTGTTACATTTATTTTAAGCGTACTTCTGTGAAAATAATTCTACTTTTAAAATAAATAGGCCACTCTGATTTTGAGACTATAATTGAGCGTCGTTTAAGTTAACCAACAATCAAACCAGGAGCAGCATGATCCCCTCTCAACAAACACGGCACAGATTGAATTGACAGATCTACTTTACAACTGCAAAACAATATAATTATGTAAACAATCTATCTTGCACTAATAAAAGCTCAGAATGCTACAGAATAAAAGGTGAAATAGAGGAAAGAAAGAAAGAATGTGTATAATTCAGAGAAACTGAAAGCTATTAACAAAAAAAGCTATAGCGACGGGTAGTTCTTGTGTATCACAAAAAAACAGTGCCATCGAGTCCTGAAAGAGGAACATTTGTTTTGTGTATATCAATTATTTGCAAATGAAGTGGGCCAAGGTAATTACTTTTATTTACTTTTTACTTTTATTTACTTACTTAAATATTGTCTTGAAAAAGCAAGTGCTTTTATTCGCAGTTGTTCAAATAATTCAAATACCTGATTAAATAGTATTTTAAAGAAATAAATGCAAAATTGACATATAAATGATATTTCAAATAAAATTTTAAATAGTTTCATCAAATAAGATGTCTCCCAAACTACCTGTAAAATATCCCCTCTTATATATGTTTTGACTCCATCTCTGCTCTTGAAAACCTGTTGCAACTTTTGTGTGGGCTCCACCTGTTTTCAGTTAAGGGAATATCATTGCATTGAATATCATACCATGATGAACAACTAAATGTTTTTAATATCTGACTCATGGATCAACACACTCCAAAAAAGGTTTTCAGTGGTTGTTTGTTTGACGTGACAAAATCTACAGATACAACACAAAATAATTAGGTTCTCTGTCTAAGCCTGATTGCATAGCATTCTATTCACTTAGATGGGTGAGACTTCCACTATGCTTTATTATTTTATGTATAAACACCTATATAATCTTGTGCATTGTACTTAAATTCACATACATGAAAAACAACTAAATTAAACTGTATTGTATCAACAAGATTGAGTTAATTTTAGGTTAAATTCCCAGCATACCTTGGGGTGTGACAATTATGGTTTGGTATGATTCATTTGGATAACCAAGTAAAATGTAGTACATTTTTAGTATGTTATTATGCTCTATACCTGTGCCTGCTTCCACTCATGCTACTGCTGGAGGTAACTGTGCGGTCACAATGAATGAGAACCATTTTCATTAAAACAGCCTGTCTGGTTTATGCAAAGCATTGGCAGAATAGAATGGTGTTGACTGGAAATAGTTATTCCAGAAAAACAACTTTTGCACATGGTTCAGTTAGTTCTAAGTTATGTTACTTAATGAACCACTTCTAAAAGAAATTCATAATGAATAGGATGTGGAAGTAAAACAGATTGAATGATTGATTTAGGTGTTCAAAAATTGGTTGGACAGAACTTCAGATATTTAAGTACACTGTAGTGATGGGCAGTTCTGCTTTTTTTAACAAGTTCACTGTTGTGTGATGTTCAGCCCACATTTCAATGCAATCCATTAAAAATTAAGCAAATTGGTGAGGCTTGAAATACACATACAAAAATGATTACTTTTTTAGTTCAGAGAGCCAAACGTCAAAAATCCATAACTAAAAAAAGTATTTGAAGTAGAGCTATGGGATTTTGCAAGGCCCCATGAATTTAAAAGAAGGTTTCATATAAATTTTTTCAAGAAAATCCATGTCATGAACTGGGAGGTCCTAGGTCAGTTGTTATGGAATGACACAAAAGCAAACATAATTACTGCTCCAAGTGGTAAGGACAGGAGGTTGATTGTCAGTGGTTGTCATCTTTGTGAGTAAAGTATATTTCTCAGACTGGCTTGTTACGGCGACCTATTTTGTTGCATGCACTGACCCTTCATGTCTGTTAATGGTAATTAGCCTGTCACTGTGTGTGATGATACACAATGTTTGCTACAAGTTCTGTCCAAGTGAGGTCTGTATCAGGTACTTGTAGCAACTAACAATGCAAGAGGAGCTACAGAAAAGAATGACTCATTTGTGCTTGTGAACCGACTCAAATGACTCACTGCAAAGAATCATTCATAAAGAAAGATTCATTCATCTACTGCACACCACATTATTGCTTTCAGTAGGCTGAACTTAAATTACATGTGTATTCAAAACACAAGTTGTTTCTGTAGTTCTAAAAAGGTCATGCAATGTTCAGAAAACTTATCCCAATTGTGTGGAACCACTGTCCACAATTTAATTGCATTCATTGAACGTAAGTGAGATAACATTTGTTTAAAGACTGAGGCATCTTTTTTGTTAATTTTATCATTTTTTATGTGTAGTTCAGCATAAACAAATATCATATTTTATATCGTCCAAAATAACATTTCTGTTAAATTGACACATTTTCAAATATATCAGCTGCAATACCACCCATGGACAATATGGATTAAATCTACTGAGAGAATGATAACAATATCTGTTTGCAATCTGTGTTACTTTGAAATAAATCAAACAACCTGAAATAGATTATTTTTAAATAACTAAAATAAAGAAAATATGTTTTGTTGCAAACTATTTTCTGTCCAAATAAATGACAAAAAATATAGTTGAACAGCCATTAAATATTGTAAATATGTATTTGACCCAGGTCTACCTCTTAGTACTGTAGAAGACCCACTTGACTCAATCTTTGTGTTTTTCAACAAACATGACAACATTTTGTGTTTTGAAAATGGTGTTACTCAGTGATCTAAGTCCTTTTTAAAGCAATTTCCCATGTGGTATGTTGTATGTTCTAGCATATATTACATATGATGCAGTGATCATGTTTTATGAAGTTATTAAGCAAATGAGGGAGCTTTATTTTTCTAATTAGTTCCAAACAGCTCCCAGATGAAGACTCTCAGCTTCTATTTATGAGAATTTGTTTCAAACAAAATTAGAAACTTAACTTGGCTAAATAATTCATGAGAACAGTTTTGTCCCCCAATATCCTGCCACTTCAAACATGTTTTGCTTTTCAAAGAATCCCGACATACATCCCATCATGACTTGGAAGTGGCAGATGATCATAACTCATCATCATCATAATTTATCATAAATTGATTATAACTTAATATCATCAGTGGGAAGTTTGATTCATTTTTGTTTATTGTTAGCCTTTTCTGCAGTCTTCTTATGATAATGATTGACAGATCACATGACATCCATAAAAATCCTAAAACATTTCTAGTACATACTGTACTTGTTATTTTTTTCCCAAATGTTTATGATTAATGCAAAATCTATGCCAACAGAACCATATTTCTTGCACAATAATAGCAGAAGCACAAATGTTTAGTCATTGTCTTTTTGAGTTTTGTCGTTAACTCTACTTTTGTTGTTAGCACTATTAAGTTTATTAGTGCTTGGAGCTTTACTATGCATGAACATAGCACTGATATCAGATGGACATACAGTGCAATAGTGTTATGAAAATACCCTCACTTGTATATTTACATACTTACTGAATGTCAAAATTATGGATACTTGTTGGGATACTAAACATATCAAACAGGAATACAAACATGAATTTACATTACAAGAAAATTACAAGACCTTAATTCCATAGAGATATCTGTTATCTGTATGTATGCAGTTAATTCCACTAACTAATATTATGTATGGCTGCCATATTCTATAAAATTTAGATCCTCTGAGAGGATAGTGATTTTCTCTCATGTCCAGTGAACCTGTGGGAGTTTTACTGAACATCAAATTGTGACATCACTGACTGAAAAAATGATTTACCCTAAATGGTACACATAAATGGTAGTTCATAAATTCTAGTTAATGTCATACACCTGCTTCAGTGGTATATTTTATATTTTAACGTATGAGCAGTTATATTAGACTACTTTCTTTAATTTGATTTTGCCAAGAACTTCCAAAGCAGCATCCAGGCCATCTTAGTTTAGTTAACTCACCCAGGCCATAATTATTTATTTAAATGTCAGCATTAATGGTTTGATATCTGTGATAGCAGTTTTTTTCATTTATGTCCAAAAGGGTTTTATGGTGTCTGTCTCTTTCAGAAAAAAAAAATGCAGGAATGTGACATTAGGCAAATATTAAAATTTTACAGCACTGAAAATGTAAATGATGCCATAGCAGAGGTGAGGTCATAGTTCTCCCGGCAACAAAGTCAAATAAGGATAGAGCTATATTGACAGGTTGGGAACAATAAATAAATACACAACAGTTACAAAGGGTTCTAGTGGTCCCTTAATGGCACATTTTCTTGGAATGGTCTGGGTGCACACATGCCCTTATAAGGCAAACCTGATATTATTTATTACTTCACTTCATTGGGTGATCACTTCAAAGCGAAAGCATTTATTTCATGCTGAGAGTGTTGTCTTTTAAGATTACACTGTGTCACAACACAAATAGCACTGTAGATGGAATGGTTTTAATGGGGTGGGAGGTACTCTTAGCAAGACTTGAATTTAAATATGACTTTCAGAGTCCCCAAAATGAATAACCAACCCAAATGACCTTTCTATGTATCCACAGTCCAAATCATCTCCTTCCCAGTCACTCAACCCCATTTTGCTGCTTGTAGTGGGAAATATTCTGCCTCCAGAGGCTAACAGCAGTAAGTTCCTCCCTATAGGGACTCATTAATATTTACAGATTATTTGAAAAATAGGAATCATATTGTGCCTTAAAAGTACTCCAAATAAAATAGGGTAACCTATGTTATGTCAATTTCAAATTCAATTAATTTGATGAATTTATTGAGAACTGTTTAGTTGCCATACAAGGCTGTTCTGGGAAAACGGTGCACTAGCTGAACTGCAGAAATTACATTAACTGCTTGAAATGAGAAATGTTTAGTTTTCTGACAGATGCAATACACATTTATACTCTCTTTAAATTCAAATAAGCATTACCCTCAACTGCAGGATCAATATTAAGTCAACACAATAGAATCAAATTAAAAGTATGAAAAAATGTTTTGACCATTTTGGAAATGTTCTGTGCATCTTCACGATATGAAGAATGAAACTGATAGTGAATAGATGATATCACAGACAAGAAAGAATAATGCTTTGTCTCTCCAATACTCCTTTCATGGACTGCTTTTCTCTGAGCCACCATTTAATATGCACACAAATGTTTGGATTAAACCTGTCTCTTGAAAATTTTGTAACCATTTAACACAATGTCCATGATAATATACAGAATACAAATGGTTTTATGTTGCCAGTTTGCCAGAGCAGCCAAACTAATTATAGGTAATGCAGGAATTCAAGCAAGGAGCCTATGTACTTTTCTGGCCTTTTAGTCAGCTAAAATCTGTTTGTATTAACGTTTGCATATTTTTTGTGAGCTATGAAAATATGTATACTTAGGCTGCACCTATTTGAGGAATTTTACAGTTATAATGAAATTCCTCACTTCATTATAACTGTACTCAAATTGGTTCTGTTTGGGGTCTCACAGACCCAAACTATAAAATATGGTTAAACCCTCAGTACAACCCCTCCCAGATAAATATGATAAATGCACACACATATTCACAAATGTAACTGCTGATGTTATTACTTTACAGCCTGGGGATGTGCATACATTGTAAATTTGCACATAGTTTGCCTTAGAGTCTGCTAGGGCTAGGGACATTTTTGTCATGTTTTTGTCAACACTGAAAATGTGTACATTGTTAGTTTTCCAGTTTGAGATTGCCTTGGACAGATTAGTGGTCCATTTGGATTCATTTTCTTTTATTTTATAGCAGTTTGTTTTCTCTGAGGTCATAACATAACCTCATAAAGGAACATAATTATTTACAAAAGCTGTCAAAGTTGTGGAAATAACAGAACATTGGATATTCTCTCTCTCTCTCTCTCTCTCTCTCTGAGAGAGTGTGTGTGGACCTGCAGTACACACACCTGCTGGCTGCTGTTGGCTATCAAATTGCGGTGTTGCTGAGAAACAGTGTCAGGCTGCTGACCTTGGGGAAAATAAATAAATAAATATCTAGCTTATCAAGAAATATTTCAACATTCTCTTTTTGCTTGTCACTTATCTCCAAGGTCTTAAGAACTATCAAGGTCTTATTTTCTCTCATTATCAAATTATTATCTCCTGCTATGCTTTATGAAACAGAGGTTACAAGATCGCCACAGTTGTTCTATCTGTCTGCAGGCAAGATACCTGAAAACGTGGTGAATTTGGGTAAAAAAAGGTGAAAGGGACCAGGCAGAAATGATTGGATTTTATGACTGTATGACTGTTGGCACATCTGATAAGGCCTACACACCATCAAGAGCCATTCTGGGAATATTGGTTACATGTTTTTATTTATTCATCAAGTGAAATATTTCTTATATGCAAATCTGTTTACAGAAAAGCTGTAACTGAATATGAAAAGCTGTAACAGAGATTAATTTGGACAAAAACAAGATCTTTGTTTTGGAATATTTCTGGACGCACAATGTTCATGTTAAATGCGTTGTGATGGTTTGAAAAGTGATCTTTTTCGTTTGCTACTCTATTACTATCAGTTACCAGTGCTTTGCTCTGTATATATTTGAATGATGGCATTGTTCTATCACTGTATCACATCCTTATGTGTTTTGATCATTTTCAGATATAATTATTATTTATGTCCAGCCATTCTCTTACAACAATACAACTGATGCTAATATTACAAACCACGTTTGTTTTCAAAGGTGATTATAATTGTGATAACTGATTGTTCTCTAAACAAATAATTAAAGTGAAATCTAATGAAGGCTGAATTAGCTCCTCTCTAATTGAATCCCAGAAGAGAAAAAAGGAAGAAAGAACAAACTTCAGGTGGCCAGCTGCTTCTCACTATTGAAAATAGGAGAGAATCTTCCATCTTACTACTTAAAAGGGGAAAAACACTCACATATTTGTTTTCTTCTCCCTTTAAACTCCACCTCCCACAGTTTGGAATCCCTTGTTACAGAGGCCTTGCTATATTGCATACTCTATCAGTCTTTCCAAACTTAACAGCTGCTAATACCTGGTGTTACTGTAAGTATGGTGTGTATATGCTGCAACATTCCAGGGTTAGCATACACAATGCTTTCACTATCACAACATAACATCTATTTGCATTTCAGCACACACCATTTTATCTTGGAACATTTTGGCCTGTCTACTGCCTTTCACAAGGTATTGTTTTGGAAATTCAAGTTGTTTCACAAGTGATTTGAAATTGGTTCCAGCTGTGATGCCACAACTGGAATTAATTTGATCATCCATCCCCCATTACGTGATCAAGTCAGCTTGTACAGCCATTTGTACTAATTAAAACTGAAGGGGTTGGGCAATCAACAGTAATGTCAACCAACCAGGGCTTGGGTTAATTAAAATAAATGCATGATTGTATCATGCCCAATCAAACAGGCTTTTCATGTCAAGGGGACAGGTAGCTGCAAGAAGAAAAATGGTTAAACTGTTATGTATTTGTGTTGACACTGAATGAATATATTGATGTTTTAATTAAAAAAAAAACATGAAACATTCAGTTTGTAGGTGCTCAGGAATAATCTGTTGTTGAACTAATGATCATATGGGGACTTAAAATATGAGATGTGACTGGTTGATGCATCATGACTTGCATTTTGCATTTTATATCAAAACAGGCCTTGCTGAATTTACATGGCAGCATCTGCTAGTTTAATTTGTAGACACCTGAGATGTGTGATGAGATGATGGCTTTAAAAATGATTGTTTCCTCTGGCTGATAATGCCGCTAATAGAAAACACATTTCAACCACCCAAGGTACCCTCTTAAATCACTGCAGTTCCATTTTAATTACTTTGAAGGCTTTCAAGTCCCTGTGCTCTTCAGACAAATCAACAACTGTCCTAAACTCGTTAAATGTGCTGTTCCTTTAAACTGTGTTTATTTACTCCAATCCTTTGATGAGCTGATTGCTGATGATTAGAAATGATTTTTTAAACAGAATCTGAACTTGACATTATTGATCAGTCTGAGGTCAATAGGAGCCCCAAGGGAATCATATAAATGAGCCTTGCTGATGGCCGTGCACAGAATCGCATTGGGTAGCACAGTCAGGGAAGGGTCCATCTGGGCCAAGGCGTACTGACTTTGTGACAAAATAGATAAAAATCCCTGAGAAAAACGAGCAAAGGCATCAATTCCACTTAACATTGATTAATTGTATCAAGCAGACGCAAGCGGGAGAGAAAAACACACTGCTGGGTGATGGGGGAGTAAAAACTGAACGTGAGTAAACAGCAGAGATAAATCTCCTGCCATGGTATTGTGGACATCCATACAGCTGGCCATCAAAGTGCAAGTGCTTTCTAGAGAATTGAGCATCACCAAAAGGAACACTCTCTGTCATCATTTCATTTCTCTGTGGTGAAAGTGTCACCAAAAATGAATAACACATTCTTTAAAAGAATATCAAAAGTTTTGGGATGCAATGTGTATGACTTTTAAAATGCATCTGTGGAAAAACACTTTGTTTCCACTTGTATTCACTTGCTTTCCTTTTTGTGTTTGTAAAAGTGAGTATGGAAATGTTTTTTTACCTTCATCACATTAAAAGGGTCTGATAAAACATAACCTTGAATCCTTTGTGGTTCATTGTTTGAGCTCCATTTTTTAAAATGTTATATTCTTTAAAAGGACACTCAAAATAAGATTTCAGATTGAGCTCATAGCCACATTTATCCCGACAGCAGAGTGGGCCAGGCTTGGTCCTGAGGAGGTTTGGGATGTAATAGATCAATCAAAGTAGTTGATTACACAGATAATTCATCTGGTCTCTTGGGCCTTAATTGGTTGTTAATTATAATGTGTAAAAAAAACTGTATATTTACTAGGGACTAGGGAGCACCACCCCTGTACTATAGTAATTGAATCAGTTGTACTACTACTACTTTTAATAATAATAATAATAATAATAATTATAATAATAATACAGTTGCATTTCTTTCCATTCAATAAAACTGTATAATGCTATAAATTGTACCTGATTGCTTGTCCTTGTGTGCTCATTTTTTTGGATCGGTTTGGGACTGCTGCTTTCCCTGTTTTTGGTCCCATTTAAGTTCTGGTCTACTGTTTTCAGTTCCTTATTAAAGTTCCTTTCCGACCGCAACTGTATCCCAGTCTGTGTCCTTAAAACAACAAAAAAATAACTTAAGGATGTCCATTTCACAGGGAATACAATATAATAGAGCAAATGATCTATCATAAATATTTAATTCAACAAATTAAATCTAAACATTGGGCCATGTACAAATTATAAATAATACTCCAATATTCTGTTGACAAATATTGCTGGTATAGTTGATAATTCTGCTGGTATAGTGGTGTTGTCAATCAAATTTTCATTTCACTAAAGTACAGGTTAATAAGACACACACACTTATGAACCTCATCAGTAAATAATGTATGTACACCAGCTAGCTAATGCAGACAAAAAGGATGGTCATATTTTCATAATAGCAAAGTATAATGATAAACATGTTGTTGGAAAAAATTTGATTATGTTGCTGTTTTTAAAGATTTGTTTGCATAAATGCTTTTCCTCCTATTATGTAGATCTTTGTCCATGTGCCATGGTTTACTCATTTTGTAAATGACCCCCCAAATGTTAATAAATAGTACAGATGAGATGTCCAAATTTGGCAAGTCTGACTTATCTTAACAATTAAATCCTGAAGGGCTGGCCAGAGCCTGTTATAAATTTAAATTTCTTTTACACTGTCTGAGAGGCCAGCTTTGAGGCACAAGAGCAGTTCTATCTCTTTCAATGGCTGGTTGGATGATTTGCATTTGGTCATTGACCTTACCCACAATAAGACACTCTAGCACATGCTGATTCAACAAGAACATTTTAATTGAATGACTAGTAAACTAGTAAAAAAAAGACAATGTATGAAATAATTTTTGACCAAACTGTCTTTTACCTCTGATCTTGTAGTTAACCAACTCTGTCAACTGATAACTGATTAGCAAACTATCACCAAAATTTTCTGTTTTTGTCCATAACATGATTTATTTTGTTTAAACAATGCCTTCATTGTGAAGCATTTACATAAATAATATCTCAGAAACTAATTTCACTGTTGTTAGCAAGTTATTGATGAATGAAATAAAGCTGGTATGTATTCTTACTAACTTCTACTTTACTGTGGTAAAAAAAAAAATGCATCAAAATGAATTTTATATGAGTTAATACAGAGAAATTGCCTGTGTAGTGTTTAATTAGCGTAGATGTTAAGGAACAACTCAGACGACAAATTCAGTAGTTGCTGGCCATAAGCTTTCACAACAACTGAAACTTCCTTCCCAATCTTGGTCCTGAGGACCCTTGTGCATACTGGCCTTCCCCCAGCTGATACATCCATTTCCAGTATTACATTTACTGTTAACTGATCTTTACTCTGAAAAGCGGGTTATGATACTTACACATAACAGGCTAAAGTGCAGATACTTGATAGATACTAAAGCCTAATACTGTATCTCTTAGGGGAACATAGTCATGTAAGCCAAGCATGTAAATACATGCTCTTAATTATCTTAACTATTTATACAATTGGCTGGGAAAAATAGTAAATACAAAAGCCTTAGGGTAGGAATAAAAATAAATGATCAATTTTTGATTGATTATTTTGAAACAGAGAGGTGACCAAATAGAAAATCATACAATTACATATAGCATTATGCAGTATAAATGAATTGATCTCAAGAAGATGAAAATCCACAAAATAATAACAAACACTTTTAAAATGTTACTTCTGTGGAAATACTCCAATGGAAAGTGAAGATCAACCTTAAGTGCAAATTATCTTTGTCAGTTTTGATAGATAATAGAGAATGATTTGGTGTACAATGGACAGTTCAGCAAACAGCACCCACTAAAAGCATCAGATGTCAGCTAAGATAAAATGCAATTATAATGCTGGAACATGGCTTTGGATTGCAGGCAGATACAAAACTGTAGTATGAAAATTGGCAAGGACCCCACAGAAAACCATCTACCTGTCTGTTGAGAAATGTCGCCTGAGGGACACCCTCGCACTAGATTTAACACTACAATTGTATTCCCTGTGTGTGTGTGATGGGAAGTGTGGGGGTGGGTTGTTTAATTGTAAATTGTGATCCTGTTTATTGTGTAATTGTGCCAGTGTAGAGTTTTTCTTTGGTTGACTTATGTTGTACATAAAAACCAAATAATTAGCTGCTTAGCTCCTCCATTCTTCTTGTCTCCTGTACTTTAACATTTCTGGAACTTAAAACAGTACTCCCTTGAGCACTTGCAGTTGCTTAAAGTAGATTAATTTGTCTCCAATTGTGGACATGGTAGAGAGAACTTCAAATGTTTAGAATATAATGGACCATCTGGTTTGTGGACAAAGTCTTTGCATCATCCAGAAAATACCACCTAGAATCTTGAACTTTGATCACATAAATATTATTAGAAAAAACCTGACAGCCCAACCAGCAACACCTCTCACTACAAACTAAAAATAAAAGAGCTCTCCTAGGCTGGGCTTCTTTGAGCCCTGAGCACTTTGACCTTCAGTGGACCCTCTACCCTCTGCTACACCTCACATTGTGATAAACTACAAATATCCTTTCTGCTCCCAGAGTCATGAGAAAAATACCAGCCTCTACTGCAGCATGCAAATTCATTTGATTTCAGCTCACCAGCTGAGGACAGAAACTAGTCCAACACAAAGTATTGACCAACCTTTATGCTTGCCAGCATGCCAGAAACTACAGTATTACTCTTATTGGTTTTAAATATCAGATCATTAGCTTCCTGTAAATTACATAATGTGGCATATAGTTTTCTTATTCCTTTAATCTTGAGGAGGCCCTTCAGGAAGACCTGTAGTGCCTGTTTCCAAGGCTCATTATACCCCTATTATGCTGTATTTAATCACAATGATTAAATTGGAGGCTGACTATGCAGTGCCAAATCATTTGCTTTAAAACACACAATCAGTACACACCAAAATATATCCAGACAATGCAATACAGACACAGACCAGAGGCTAAACAAAATGTTTCGATTATACATCAGGAACAGCAATAATATATATTCTGCATCTGCAGGGTACCATGACTGTCAACTTTAAATATTAATTGCAGTGAAAAATGTGACTAAACTGTTCTGTTTAAGGCTGTCATATATTACATTGAGGTTTTAATAGTTTTGCTGGGAAAGAAACCTGTGGGACTGTAAACCAGAGTTTTATTGACAGCAACAATTTAAAAGAAACATCAAGGGCCATTTAACTATTGGAAGCCATAACTGAAGGAAAAAGCAAAAGCTTTTGTTGATAATAGGCTAAAAACTATACCAGGTGCCAATTGCATAACATGCTTTTGTTCCCAGTGACCAAGGCCAGTTTCAGACATTACAGGAGAAAACCTGTTTTTCAGATAAGGAATAACCCACAGCATGTTCATGCTGTGGGTTATTCCTTGCTAATCTGAGTGAATGTAGGTGTTGAGGTGGGTGGCAAATGGTTACAGTAGAGTTTACAATGGAATTTCACATTACATATCCTGGAAAAAAATGGATGTGTGCATAAATGTCATATTTTATATTATACTATAGTTGGTTAAATGAAACCCAACAATGGAGTTTCCTTTGGCCTTGATATTTCAGCTGATACAATAATCTGAACTAATTTATAAGTGCATGGGTCAATGACCCAGATATACATGCAATAAAATCAGAATTATTCTTCCTTTTCAGTGGTCGACTGTAACAAACTGAATTTACATGCCACTACACAAGTGTGCAATTGTTCAGCATATGGACTACAGGTTTTTTTCTGTTTGATGAATTTGGTATGTCAGTCATTTCAGACTTAAAGACCCACTTCAGACTTCTGGTGAGGCACAAGGCAAGATGGCAGCACAGCACTGACACAAAACCCTCCTTTTTCACATAAATTAGGGCTCACAGGTTGTCTTAACACAAGACTGATTTGGAGAAAGACTTAACTAAAGACATAACCCCAAAAAAACATCCAGGTTCAACTAAAAAACACAATACCAGCAGATGGCACCAAGGTAATGATTCATCCGAGGAAAAAGCTATGCTAATCAAGCAAACAATGGCAAAGGAGATGGAATCTCTACAAGAAACGGTAGCTCACATGCTAACGGATTCGCTGGAAAAACCTCTCAACCCCATAGAGAAACATATGGTAGAGAATGGAAACATTCTCTGGTCTTTAAAGGCGCAAGCAAACATTCATGCTAAAAACTTTAGCATGGCCTTCAACAAAATAGACAAAATTCCAGTACAAGAATGAGAAAGATACTAGCTCCTGTCGAGTGCAGGTGACTAAATTACGGAAGATGCTTAATGACTTGGAGGACAGATCCAGGAGAAATAATGTGTGCCTGGAGAGGCAGAGAGGCTACCTCCAGCAGATGCTGCCTATCTGGATCCTAGCACTCTGCTGGAGATCAATAGAGCACATCGGATCTTTTCTAACAACACTTCCAAGACCACGGACCATGATTTTCAAGCTTCTATGCAATATCGACTGGTAGCCAGGCTATCCTAGAAGGTGCAAGGAAAGCCAAACCTACACTCCCTGATGGCACCAAGCTGCAGTTCTTTGCTGACTACTGCCCTAGGACAATGCAGGAATGGCAGGAATGGAAGGAGATCCACGCTAAACTTTGGCAGAAGGGGATCAACTGATTCCTTATACACCTGGCAATTTTACGAGTGAATCAAAAGGGCATGATGATGTCGCTTAACTCAGCAGAGTAAGCAAAAGAACCTCTGAAATCATCGGTGCTGGCATGTATGGAAAAAGACCCTTGGCAAAATGCACACGATCCTTGGGAGGAGAGGGAACTGCATTAAGAGCTTTGACCAGCCTGTATGCACAATCTAACAGACACGGACAAGTTAACATGCTATGTGTGAAGGTTTCTGTTTATCCTTTCCTTAGGAAGTCATTTCATGTACTTTTGCATTCAGTTAAACAGGGGGCCAATTTATTTTGAGTATTGCAGGTCAGAGTTCTAATGCAATGGCTCAGATAACTTGTTAGTACAAGGATAACATGGTAACGAGATATAAGTCCATCTAGAATATATCTTTTATTTCTACACTGATATTCAACATACCTAAATGTCATATTTTATCAATAATGAAGCTGAAAAACTGTAGTTTGTTTTGAATAACTTTAGTTGCACTTGTTCAGTAGACTTGTTCACATTTCTGGGTGCAAGACATGATGCAATTTACATGATTGCTAAGTGATGGTCTTTTAAAGCAACAGTCTCCTTCAATAGAGCTGTTGGGGCCTCACTGATTATGTGCTCTTCAATATTTGAGATGGGAATGGCTTTAATTATATAGATTAATTGGTTTGACCTGGGGGTTTTTGTCTCTTTGATATGATTGTCTATGAGAACAGTTTTGCCTTTCTAATTTTTCAGTGCTAGAGGGGCCAGTTAGTGTTCAGTGTTTTACATTGCTAAGTGACTCTCACAGAGTTATAAGGTAAGGGGTTGAATGGGAGGGGTGATGAGAAGGGGGGTGGTAGGGGGGTAACTCAAGGCTCCACCACCAACTCTCAACGACAGATCCAGGGTAAGATTAGCAACACAGATAAATAGAAAATTTCACTATTGTATCATTTAATGCTAGAGGATTAAACTCTCCCTACAAGCGTTCAAAGACATTAGTTTTCTTACGCAGAAAGAAAATAGACATCACTACTACAGTAAACAGAAATTAAACCTAATGACATTGGCAGCGTTCAAAACTGCTTTCATAAACCTGTTGTGGCATCAGCTGTTGGTACTCATACAAAAGGAGTTATGATAGTAATGAGTCGTGGCATTAATGTAATAATTGAAAAGCCTGGCCCTGACAATGACACAATTATTGAAGTTAAAATTGTGGCTCCTCACAATTATTGAAGTTAAGATTCAATATTCACAAGATTTATTTGTCACAAACATAATTGTACATGTACAACAGAAGTGAAATGGGGTTAAATAAAAATATATAAGCAATATACAGAAAAAGAAAAAAAAAAAAGAAAATGTGGCTTAGAAACTATATGTGCATAATAAACATACAATAAAAAAGTAAGATAAGCAAAAAATAGATTAATAATAAGGTGCCAGTTATAAACAGTTTATAATTACCAGTGTAAACAGTGTGTAAAGGTTCTAAGCTTGAAAAGATGCAAAAGGTGCAGGGTAAGTACAGGAAGTGAGCTGTATGAGGTCTTAAGTGTTTATAGACTGTATGGCCTGATGGAAGAACGTCCTGCTCAGCCTCTCAGTCCTGGCCCTCATAGGGCGGAGACGCTTGGCAGAAGGCAGCCACTGAAACGGTTTGTGGTTGGGAGGGTGATTGTCCTTGATGATCAGGTGTAGGGTCCCTAGCAAATGGCTCTACCAATGTGCACACGCTCACCCTGACATCACCAGTGAGCACGTGTTTTGAACAGTCTCACTGTGTCTGTATTGATATCGTAAGAACATGAGCTGAGGTCAAATCAATCTGAACGTAATGCCATTAAGCATTATGAATTAGTAGCTGTTGTATCTTTAATTATAGAGTGTCAATAATTATAGTACATAATTATTAAAAATGAGACTGAATAACTAATAAATTGAGATTGATTTCCACGTGAGTCTACTAGGGGTAAAACCTTGGTACACTCATGTTTATTTAGAATATTAATATTATTTTGTGTCACCGTGTTAGAATCCAGTGCATTATCCCCATATCATCTGGCGCCTTTTGAGGATATAGATAATATTAATTGTTCTATATATAATTGCTACCAAGTGTGAGGAATAGAATAAGTTCCTATATGACTGGTGCCGCATGTGAGGTTTAAACACATTGCTACCAGGGGGGATTGGCCCTTGATTAGCCTAATCAACTGTAAGTCACTTTGGATAAAAGTGTCAGCTAAATAACTACAATGTAATGTAACACCAGCAGATTCAATCCAAGACATCTCAACTAGCAGCCACATCAGCCAAGACAGGCCTTACAATCAATTAAGACAAGACCAAGGTCATGTGCATAAACAATACCAGTGATGACTGCATCAGGATAGACAGAGTAGAGCTGGAGGAAGTGGAGACCTTCACATACCTTGGGAATGCCATAGGGAAGGATTTAGGGACAGAAACTGACATCCAAACAAGAATAGGGAAAGCAACTAGAAGAGGGTAGAGGCCCAGATCAGGAGAAGGAAGTTGGGCTGGTTGGGCCACATTCTCCATAAATCCACAATCAATGTAACTAGACAGTCACTAAAAAGGAATCCACAGGGAAAGAGGAGCCGTGGAAGACCTAGAAACACCTGGAGAAGGTCACTGGAGACAGAACTGAAAGAGATTGGTTACACCTGGAAGGAGTTGGAGAAAATAGCCCAAAACAAAGTGCATTGGAGATCTGTGGTAGACGACCTTTGCTTTATTAGGAGAGAAAGAGTTCAAAGAAAGAAGGTGCTTCGAAAAAGCCAAATCATCAGTATGAAAACTTGAAATTTTGTCATAGAGCATATCTAACACCAAGAATTAGACATCAAATGGGACTGGTTCCTGACCCATATTGCAAATTTTGCCCCCAAAGAATCATTGGGCCTCATTTATCGAACGTGAGCCGAATGAATTTGATCATAAATCGTTTGTAAATGCGTTAACGCCAAAAATGTGGGATTCACGAAGTTTTCGTATATCAGTTTGTTCGTAGGATCCGAAGAAATTTCATGAGTGCTCTAAACTGTTCTTATTGTGTGCATAAATGGAAAAACACGGCTGTAAGGGGTATTTTTCATGTTGTTGAATTTATTTTTCCATTCACTCATTTTTTATTGGACTAAAAATGAGTAACAAATTATTTGGTAGTAATATAGTAATATTCTAACAGTTCAAAGTGTTATATAAAATCACTATTGGATTCAACATTAAAACAGGTGATGCTTTATTTGTGTAATCCTCAAACATTATTGAGCAACAATTATAACTGCCACTGCAATATTAAGGTAGTTGAACAAATTATCCAAAGAATACAGTATGCTTGCCTGTTAGCTCCCTTACCGGACTTCACATTTTTAAATAAATTGCTGGATATAACGACACTGCAATGCTGTTCAGGTGTAGTGATCTCAAATGACTATTTCAGGTTTTGAACAGAACTTTCTGCTGTTCTTTGACTGCTTCGAGTACTCCTGCAGCTATTACTTCAGTGCTTACTGTACCCACTAAAAGTTGTAATATACTATTCATAAGTATTCCGTTTTAAAATGAATAATACTCTTCAAGCCCTCAGTAAGCAAACAGTTTCTTTTGGAACTCTATATCTAGTTTTTATTTGGAATTTTACATGAATTCCATAAAACACGTTAACGACATTTGCTATAAATAAGGAGCAGAAACCATTGCTAAGGTCTTCATTGCTATGGCTGACCTCGCTCTGTTAGCTCTAAGAAAAACTTATGCAGTCAACACGTCTCTGAAACAGCGCAGACATTTCAGAATACATTTACGCTCTTATTTAATAAACATATGTTCTTATGCTGTTGGACTAATATAGACAGCTGATTGGGCCATTTGCTTTGGAATTTGCAATCTATTTTTCTCCTGTGTTTGAACAGGAGAAAATTTGAATATAGTAAATAATCTTTAGATCTAGATTTATATAAAATAAATATAAATATTACAATTGTTGTTATTTTTATACAAGGTAAAATGACGTTAGAGTTTGTGCTTGAAAAGGAGAGGGACTGCAGAGTGGAGGGAAAGGCAAGGGAGGGCACACTATTATGGAGGATCCTAAATACGTAATGGCTCTCATTTGAAAGAATTATTTTACGTGGGATTCGTTCCAAGTTGATTTTGGAAAAACGTGACAGTCCAAACGATGAATTGAATGTGTCATTACCACTTGCCAACCATGCTCCCTCGCGGGCCCAAGTGAAGCTGCCCCCCCAGGATTTATGGAAACGGATAAGGCTGGTATACAAAAACCTACCTTCAGAATTTGTAAGGATACCATGTCCTTAACGGGTCTTGAACCCCGGTCCCACAACTGGAAGACCTTAGCACTGACCACAGAGCTATGAAACAGGTGGTGAACTCAAATGCAGAGACAGCTGTAGACTTTAGATGAGGAGTTTATTCCAACAAAAAACACAGACAACAGAATCCAAGCCGTATCCAAAGAGTAATCCAAAAAACAGTCCAGGTCAACACAAAGAGCAATCCGAAACAGGGCAAACAATCCAGCAGGGAAATCCAAAAAGGGAAAATCCAAAGACAGAGCAATAAGGTCAAGGTCAGGTAAACAGAGACAAAACAAAAACAACAAGAGGCTCAGAACACAGGACTACACTGCAACAGGTAGAACTAACAAAGACTAAGCAATGACAGAGACAAAGACCAGGGTTTAAATACACTAACTAATAAGGAAACGATACACATGACACATGGTAAATGAGACACAGGTGGGGCAATCAACAGAATGGGTGAACACAATTAGGAAGCACAGAGTCTCTGGTGACCCCTGGTGGGGAAGGGAAAAAAAGTCCTAACAGGACCCTCCCTCTAAGAACGTCTCCTGACGTTCCCAGGACGGTCAGGGTGACGGCGATGGAAGTCCTTCAGGAGGTCCTTGTCCAGGATATCCCGAGCAGGAACCCAGGAACGCTCCTCAGGACCGTACCCCTCCCAATCCACAAGATACTGAACACCCCCTCGAACACGGCGGGAATCCAACAAACGGTGAACAGTGAAGGCAGGCTGTCCATCGATGATCCTGGGAGGTGGGGGGGGTTTGGGGGCAGGGGCAAGAGGGGAAGTGGCCACTGGCCTTAACTGGGAAACATGAAAAGTGGGGTGAACTCTCATGGAACGGGGCAGAAGGAGTCGATAGGCAACAGGGTTAATCCTGCGGACCACTTTGAAAGGCCCAATGAAGCGAGGAGCCAGCTTGCGTGACTCCACCCTCAAAGGAAGGTTTCTGGATGATAGCCAAACCCTCTGTCCAACCCGGTAGCGAGGAGCAGGCCTTCGATGACGATTCGCCTGGAGCCGGTACTGCCTGGAAACCCGAAGTAGAGTCCGTCGGGCCTTTACCCATGTCCGTCGACACCGCCTCACGAAGTGCGAGGCTGAGGGCACACTGACTTCTGCCTCCTGCTCAGGAAAAAGTGGTGGCTGATAACCAAACTGGCATTGGAATGGGGACATACCGGTTGCTGAAGACTGGAGGGTGTTATGGGCGTACTCAGCCCAGGGCAGCTCAGAGCTCCAGGAGGACGGGTTAGCAGACACCAGGCTTCTCAGGGTGGCCTCCAACTCCTGGTTAACCCTCTCGGTCTGTCCGTTGGACTGGGGGTGGAACCCGGAAGACAGACTGGATGATGCCCCGATCAGTCTGCAGAAGGCTTGCCAGAAGCGTGAGGAGAACTGGGGACCCCTGTCAGAGACAATGTCCTGGGGAAGACCAAAAACTCGAAACACATGGTCACACACTAGTTGGGCAGTTTCATGGGCAGAAGGCAGTTTAGGCAATGGTATAAACCGACAGGCTTTAGAGAATCTATCAACAACTACTAAGATTACCGTATTACCTTTAGACTCAGGTAGACCCGTGATAAAGTCCAGTGAGAGGTGTGACCATGGACGGCTAGGAATGGGGAGAGGGAGCAGCAATCCTTGAGTATGTTGCCGAGGGTCTTTGCTCTGGACGCACACGGAGCATGCTGCCACAAAGGACTTCACGTCTCTTTCTATGTCAGGCCACCAGAACCGTCTTCGAAGAAATTCAAGGGTCCTTTTGACTCCAGGGTGTGCAGCCAGACGTGAAGAGTGTCCCCAATGAAGAACTTGGGACCTTACCCGCTTGGTGACGAAGAGAAGTCCTGCAGGTCCCGTACCAGGATCTGGTTCATCTTGGTGGGCCCGCCTGACCACCGTCTCAATGCCCCAGCGTACGGGAGCCACAATCCGAGATTTAGGGATGATGGGTAGCGGATTGTGATCCTGACTTGTTACCTGGAACTGTCGAGACAGGGCATCAGGCTTCATGTTCTTTGATCCTGGACGGTAAGACAGAGTAAAATCAAAGCGGTTGAAAAACAGAGCCCAACGGGCCTGGCGGGGGTTCAGGCGTTTAGCCTGTTGGAGGTACTCAAGGTTCTGATGATCAGTCCATACTAGAAAAGGATGAAGGGCCCCTTCTAACCAGTGTCTCCATTCTTCTAGGGCGAGTTTCACAGCCAACAGCTCTCGATCACCAATATCATAGTTGGACTCTGTGGGTGTCAGCCGGTGAGAAAAAAAGGCACAAGGATGCAGTCTCTCATCCGCTGAGCGTTGGGACAGGACAGCTCCGACCCCCACATCAGAGGCATCCACTTCAACAACAAATGGCAGTGAAGGATCAGGTAAGTTCAGAATGGGAGCAGAGGAGAAGCGAAGCTTGAGCTCCAGGAATGCTTTGTCTGCTGCGGGTGTCCAAGCAAAATGAGCTCCACAGCTCTTTGTCAGGGCAGAAATGGGGGCAGCCACAGAACTAAAGTTCCGGATGAACTTCTGGTAAAAATTTGCAAACCCCAGAAATCGCTGGACCTCTTTTATAGACTTGGGAATGGGCCAATCACGAACGGCTTGGGTCTTCTTAGGGTCCATCTCTATCTTCCCTTCTTTCAGAACGTACCCAAGGAAGGAGACTTCAGATGAATGAAACTCACATTTTTCAGGCTTCACATAAAGGTGGTTCTTCAGTAGTCTGGTAAGGACTTGGCGAACGTGATGGCAATGTTCATGGAGGGATTTTGAAAAAATTAGGATGTCGTCCAAGTAGACAAAGACAAAATGGTTAATCATGTCCCGGAGCACATCATTTATGAGGGCCTGAAACACAGCAGGAGCATTGGTGAGTCCAAAAGGCATGACAAGATATTCATAATGACCAGTGGGAGTATTAAAAGCTGTTTTCCACTCGTCCCCCTCTCGGATCCTGACTAAATGGTAGGCATTGCGCAAGTCCAACTTAGTGAAGATGGTGGCCCCCTGGAGTAGTTCAAAGGCAGTTGACATCAAGGGCAGAGGGTAGCGGTTGCGGATGGTGATCTTGTTAAGGCCGCGGTAGTCAATACATGGTCGCAGACCCCCATCCTTCTTACCAACGAAGAAGAATCCAGCCCCAGCTGGAGAGGTGGATGGTCGGATGATTCCAGAGGCAAGGGCTTCTCCTATGTAGTCATCCATGGCCGTGCGTTCAGGAAGGGAAAGGGAGAATATGCGCCCACGAGGAGGACTTGTGCCAGGAAGAAGGTCAATAGCACAGTCGTAAGTTCGGTGTGGAGGGAGTTCAGTGGCCCTTCTTTTGCTGAAGACCTCTTTTAAATCTAAATACTCAGCTGGGACTTGGGATAATTTTGAAGACTCTGGAGCCTTGACGGGTTGAGGTGAAGGAGCTGAGTGGAGGCATGTGGCATGGCATGTTGGACCCCATTCAAGGATTGACCCTGTAGACCAGTCTATGTGAGGATTGTGACGATTCAGCCAAGGAAAGCCTAAGACCACCGGAAACTCTGGAGAATTTATCAAATGGAATGACATCTCCTCCTGATGACCCTTGACCTGGAGACGGACTGGAGAAGTGGCATGTGTAATCCTGCCATTACCCAAAAAACGGCCATCAAGGGCAGTAACAGAGAGAGGAATGTCCAGGGCAACTTGAGGAACTTGAAGTTGAAGGGCTGTCTTGAGATCCATGAAATTACCGGCCGATCAATCTACCAAAGCCTGGAAAGAGTGGCGCTGTTTCCCCCAGGAGATGGTGATGGGAAGGTAGACTCCGGCATCTGGGGACTCGGGAGATGAAATGGCACCCGTCACAGCCCCCCCTCGGCTGGACGGGACTGTCCTTTTCCCGAGAGTTCAGGACATGAGACTCGGAAGTGCCCCGGCTTGCCACAGTATATACAGCACCTCTCTCTTCTGCGGCGGTCTCGCTCGGACTGAGGAAGACGGGTGCTACCAATCTGCATAGGTTCAGGGCTTATTGGTGGAAACTGGAATGGTTGTCGGACAGGAACAGGAGACTCAGTGGAGGCAGCAGGGGAATGACGGCGGTCTCTGCGACGCTCACGAATCCTGTTGTCCAGACGAATGGCGTGGGAGATCAAGGACTCTAGGTCATCAGGAACTTCTCTGGAGACCAACTCATCCTTCATCGTCTCTGACAGGCCGTGGTGGAAGGCAGTGATGAGGGCATCTTCATTCCACCTGCTTTCTGCAGCCAGAGTCCGGAATGCAATGGCATAATCTGCCACACTGTTGCCTCCCTGGCGGAGCAGTAGGAGCTGTTTAGCTGCTTCTTGGCCAATTGCTGACTGGTCAAAAACGCGACCCATCTCCTTGGTGAAGGACTCGAAGTCAGAACACACTGACCCCTGCTGTTCCCAGATTGCAGTTGCCCAGGCCAGAGCTTTGTCTGTCAGGAGAGTTATTATATAGGCAATACGGGAGCGGTCCGTAGGAAACACTGAGGGCTGGAGCTCAAAAGTCAGTTTGCACTGTGTTAAAAAACCTCGACACCCGCCTGGATTGCCATCATACCTCTGTGGGGCCGGTAGACGGGGCTCTGCACTGGGGAATGGCGAAGACAAGGATGGAACTGGAACTGCAGGGTGAGCTGGGGCAGATGGAGTGGAGGATGCAGCAAGGGTTTGCACTGTTTGAACAAGATCCTGAAGCACCTGGTCATGTCTGGCCACAATGTCAGCTTGTCTAGCCAGTGATTGGTCATGTCTGTCCATAGTTGCTCCGAGGCTGTGTAGAGCTGCCATGATGCGTTCGAAATCAGATGGGTCCTTTGCTGAAGAAAAAGTCTCTGCTGAGTCCATGATGGCTTAGTCTTTCTGTAAGGATACCAAGTCCTTAACAGGTCTTGAACCCCGGTCCCACAACTGGAAGACCTTAGCACTGACCACAGAGCTATGAAATAGGTGGTGAACTCAAATGCAGAGACAGCTGTAGACTTTAGATGAGGAGTTTATTCCAACAAAAAACACAGACAACAGAATCCAAGCCGTATCCAAAGAGTAATCCAAAAAACAGTCCAGGTCAACACAAAGAGCAATCCGAAACAGGGCAAACAATCCAGCAGGGAAATCCAAAAAGGGAAAATCCAAAGACAGAGCAATAAGGTCAAGGTCAGGTAAACAGAGACAAAACAAAAACAACAAGAGGCTCAGAACACAGGACTACACTGCAACAGGTAGAACTAACAAAGACTAAGCAATGACAGAGACAAAGACCAGGGTTTAAATACACTAACTAATAAGGAAACGATACACATGACACATGGTAAATGAGACACAGGTGGGGCAATCAACAGAATGGGTGAACACAATTAGGAAGCACAGAGTCTCTGGTGACCCCTGGTGGGGAAGGGAAAAAAAGTCCTAACAGAATTGGAGGGTGATTGATCCAAGACCAGGGAAAACAGGTCGCTGTCACCCATCCACAGTATTTCCAGCCAACAGCGTCTCTCCAATCATTCGCCTCCAGTTTCATGTCGAATCATTTTCTTTTAACTTGTTGCAGTGTACTTTTGCCAACAAATTTACTGCAACAGATATTTCTTGCCATGCTTTGGGCTTCCCTGGTCCCAGCACTCCACTACATACACTACTGAACAAAGCATTTTTTAAAAAAAATTTATTTCCATTAACAAAACTTCACTCACCGCTTAAGAAACGTTTTTTTTTCTTCTGCCTTTTTCTGCCATCTCCTTACATTGCCATCAATGGGATTCCAAGCTCCTTCTAGGGTATTTCAGGGGCGTCGATTTATGCTAATTGAATATCGGCAATAAAAATGCTCAACGGAACACTGTGCACACTTCAAATGACATGAATATTTCCATTAGGCCCTTCTATGGTAAACTGTAAAAAGCTGATCACAAACATTATACTAATAAAATTCAGCCACTCTTAAGTAACATCAGCTTTTCCAAAATATGTATTAGAATAAAAAAACACCTTCATTGAAGCTTTTACATTCAAGGGATTTTAAAAAGGACTCATTGGTGACAACTAAGTGAATGTCAAGATTTACTGACTACACTGTATAATTTTAAAAACTCCCTTGTCTTAAATTATCACCATCATTAACTGAGAAGTCAACAGGAGTTAGAAACACCTCAACTGTTCCAGCACACATAGATGCAGCACTTTGGGTTGTTTTCCAAACAGAATAAAGACCCAACTCACACCTGAGCTGATCAAAAATACATTAATCATCAGTATGGAACATGACCGAAGACAATCTTGCCCCACATCCACTGGTTTCATTCCCTGTATAAGCATCTGTCCCAAAGTTGCAGGTCTGGAGAGTAGGTAGCATATGTGGTAGGCAAAATATATAGGCTTCTTCACTCCAATGAGAAGAATGAAAGGGAAAAAAAAACAACTCACAGTTTCCCTGACGCAGCAGCAAGAGGGAAAGTTTGTAGAGTCATTGCAAAATCTCTCCCGACATCTCTCCTCCACTTTGCTCGAACAATTTGTATTTTGCTGGGTTAGCGAACGAGCTAAGTCCCCGCTATTTCCCTCCAGTTTGCTAGCTCGGGCTAAGATAGTGGTTGAGCTTGAAAAATGTGGACTCCTCACCAAAGCTACTGGTCAAAGCAGTCTGACCATAGGATATAATAACCAACAAAGTTCACGGATTGTGCACTTACGTTACTACATCTCTGATTCATAAATAAAAATACGCAAGTAACGTATTTACACTTTTCACACATGAAAATCGCAATAGCTGTTTCACCACTCTCCCTCCTCTCTCTCTTCCCGCCTCTGGCTCCCTCTTGATGTCTAGCTCGCTTCTGATTGGTCCACATAACAAACTTAAACGAAATTACATGAAATCCCTTTTTGTTCTTCCGGTACAAATAAAGTATTATCACATCATTATGAATTTAGTAAAGAACAAACAAAATATTATTTTACACCAAGTCAATAATACAGACAATGAACATAACCATGAAATCACAATATGCAAAATACGTACAAACTATAAAGTATTAACACACACAGTTTTTAACCTTTTAATTCTGTTAATGCCATCTATGAACTTATTTTATTTATGCATGCATCAATCTAACTTATTTCCCACAGGCTACATTATGTTTGTAACGGAAAAACATTTTAAAGGTTTCCATGGTAAAGTCGCAACTCTTGCTGTAGAAATCTTTTTCAGTGGTGGTAAAGTACTCGGTAGTTAACGTGTGACACATTCACCCATTAAAGTAATAGATTTTCAAGAAATAACACACTTGTTCTGAGGCTGTTCCTGTTTAGACTCAGGGAGCAATGACAGATCCCAGCAATTCAACAAAGAATTAGTAGTATTTGGCTTATTTGTTTACCCCATAATGTGAAGGTGCTATATTCTTCTCCTGCTGTCTTCCAAATCTGTGAGTTTTCCCTGAAGCATTTTGTTGGTCGCCAGCAGGGCAGTGCAGGTGGCTTCCAGCGAATAGCTATGCTCTGCGTTACACTTTGGGTGATCTCTTGAACAAAACTACACATGCTGGCTTTGATGGCATCAAGCCTGGAGTTCAAGGATACACAGGAATTTTAATATCCACCCAATGTTTCATCAGCTCTCTTAAAATATAATTATTGTCAGCTTTTTTTCTTTTTAAATTTCCCTCCATTTTTTCCTATCACAAACCAAACTCATTCGCCCTCCAGAAAACCTCTCTCCCACCGACTCAGGACAAGGAATCCATACACATGTGACTCCTTTGATTCACAATTTACCTAGCCCTCTCCTCTTTCTAATTTGCAGCAGTGTCAACAATTTCAAACTTCCTGTAGTGGTGGTGGAATACTACTAAAGTCAGCTTAATTCAGAATATTCTTGGTTCATGCACTTACAGTTTCCTGGGTGACCAGGAGTGGCAGTTAGATAGATACTAAGACTGATGATTTTATCTACCTAAAAAGCATTTTTGGTAGCTGTGCACATCCTTAACTACAGGACAATTTACAGGACAATTTTAAAAAAGTTATATTTAGAGCTCATCAAAATGGATTGAGATAGTTGCATGCACGTCTACTCCTTCACCAAGTAGATCTGAAGTTCCACAATCTTCACTCGTTCCTCTGCCTGCTAATGAATTTGTTGACATGAGTGGAGTTGAGTAGCAATCATTTGGTGTTTGTTTGTGCTGCTGATGACAATGACAATGTTTATGGAAATTTTACTGGTTTCTGCATCCCTGCCTTTTAACATTTACATAGAAAATGATGGGAATCCAATGTTGGTAATAAAACAGAAATGTTTTTTGTTTTTTGAGTTAGTTTTACTATAAACACTTTGGTTTTGGGGGTTTTTGCATTTGGGGTAGGGGGAGTAGGGTTTCTCTTCGTTGTCAAGATGGCTGCAGGATTTGTGTTATTCTGAACAAGTACTTATTGGTTAACTTTCAAATATGTTATTTCATTTTTACAATACAGTCTACAGAGTGCAATTCGTAAAGTTTCTTGCACTTGTCAGATATTGGAATGTGGGTACTTAACATACATGCCTATCTTAGTTGACATAAAATCTTACTGCTGGTTTGATTTTTAGTAGCTACAAAACAAGAGAAGCTTATTTAAAAGCAAATCAGCAATTCTGATCATTTATATCAATGAAGAATTCCAATGATTTGAATTGTTATAATTAGATTTTCTTTAACAGTTATGAAGGCGAAGCACCCCCATTCCAAAGATGTTTATATCCAGGAACTTCTATCATCTGCCTTTTCTTTAGTTGCCTGTATGTTTTTGTGTTTTCTAGTTTTTCAGTTCCCTTTGGAAAACCCTGTCTGATGCCATTTGACACTGCGACTGTAAGGATATTTTATTAGGAATGAACATTGCACTATTACTGTATTCAAAGAAAAAGTGGAAAAATTAATCTGAGGCTTTGGCTATGTAACTGTCGGCAGCAGAACAGCTTTGTCCCCTAAAACGTCCTTCTCTGGAGTGTACACCCAGCTGTGAGTCTGCCTGTCACAGTAACGCCCATTAGATGACAGGAGATAACAAGGGCAAGGGAGGAGAAGACCCTGTGTGTGTGTTTGTGTGCATGTGTGTGTGTATGTGTTTGTGTGTATCTGCATATGTATGTTAGTTGGAGGGGTCACTATCACCGGAATGGTAATTGGAGGGCTTGTGTCAGGTTTCTGTGATTCAATTCTCTGGGTAACTATTTCTCTGAAAAAAGGACAGTACAGACTGCTCGTTTCTACTATGCACAAATCACACCTTAGTCCCAGGGAAAGAGATATGGGCAATGCTTTTATGCGACAGAGTAGCCAGTGAACTGGCTCTCCAATTAACTATGCTAATCGCAGAATTTATTCTTGTTTTTTTTTTTATTCTGAAATCAATAAATCTTTATTAATCGAAAGGAATAAAGATTCAATTAAAATTCAGCCCACCCAATGCCCCTGCCCTTGGTATAATTAAAGACTAAATGGAAAGTAAGTGTGCAATTGACAGCACAAGCAGGCTACTGGTAAACTCTAAATACAGTAATGAGCAAATACTGTTGGGGAAATGAAATGGCATAAATACATGACTGAAACCAGCTGACAAAACACAAAACACAAAACACATATCCATCCAGGAAAAAATTGTTTCACATTCAATAAAGCCAGTTTATAAAGTCATTAGGTCAGGTATTCCATGCATTTTATCGGTTATATTTTATATAATTAACATGGAAAATATCCAAAATATATACAGATCATTTTCTAAAAAGCCCATTTGGATCATCATCATATTTAACTGTAAATGTAACATCATTGTATTTAAATACATTATATGCCATCCTGAAATTCATTCAGCTGAGTCATTTATGCATTCTGTAGCCTAGATGGAATCCTGTTGGTGCTAGCTGCTGCTAGTAGCCCTATGGGAAAAGGAATTTTCTATCATGTTTCCCAGCGATGGAGGATTTGAGTTGGCATGGTAACATCCATCCTGATGGCAAATAAGTGACCCCTATTGGCACCGACTGTCTACCTGCACCAGCTGTTCATTCAACCAGTGCAGAGTCTGGCAGATTGCTTTGGAAGGATGGCTGAATGTGATGGGAAGTGTTTGCAAGCATTTGTGAATGGTTATTGCGAGAAAATTGTTTAGAAAAGCCATGTGTTTTTGGTTGCTGAAATGACCAGCAGTAGGTGCTTTGAAACTAATTGAATCAGATACCTTAGAGGGATTAGAATGCAAATCCTTAGACAGCTGTGCTGGATTCAATCAACATTAATCCTTAACTTTGATTCACAATTAAAGGAATTAACATTTTCTTTCACAGACACAGTTTAGTGAGTAATGCAAAACAAATGAAAATAACTGCTTTAAATAAAAAAAAGTATAATAATTGGTTAAAAACAAGTATAGATAAGTGCAGTGAACATTACACAGAGCAAGGGAGGGGTGGGGAGAGGAGCAGCCTGAAGAGGTGAGCCTTCAGTCTGTATTTGAAAGTGGCCAGTGTCTCTGCTGTTCTGACCTCCACGGGAAGGTCATTCCACCTCCAGGGGGCCATGACAGAGAGGAGACGTGACGTAGAAGTGCAGGAGCGGAGAGGGGGAGGCATCAGGGGTCCAGAGGTGGCAGAGCGGAGAGGTCTGGCAGGTGGGTAGGGTCTGATGATCTTCTGGAGATATACTGGAGCTGTCTACTTAACAGCCTGGTATGCGAGTACCAATGTTTTAAATTTGATGCAAGCGATAACAGGCAGGCATTGGAGGGCAGTGAGCAGGGGGGTGATTTGGGAGTGTCTGGGGAGGTTGTGGATTAGATGAGCTGCAGAATTCGGGATGAGCTGCAGGGGTCTGATGGCGGACGCCAGAAGGCCAGTGAGAAGGGAGTTGCAGTAGTCCAAGCAGGACAGAACCATCGCTTGGACCAGACGCTGAATAGAGTAAGTGGTGAGAAAGGGGTGGATTCTCTGGATGTTGTACAGGAAGAACCTGCACGCCTGGCTCACTGCCATGATGTTCTTGGAGTGTGGCAGTCTGTTGTCGATCACCACTCTGAGGTTCTTTGCACAGGACGAAGATGACGCCAGGGTGTCCTGGAGCAGGAAAGAAGAGCAGCTTGATCTTGCGTGGATTGAGTTTAAAAGGGTGTTTGTCCATCCAGCTGTAGATGTCCCTCAGGCAAGCAGAGATGGAAGCAGAGACCTCTGTGCCTGACGGGAAGAAGGATAGATACAGTTGAGTGTCATCAGCATAGCAGTAGTAGGATAGACCATAAGCAGAGATTACAGGGCCAAGAGAACGAGTATAGATGGAGATAACTTACAGGGAAATAGGTGACTTTGACTCTGTTTTGAATTTTAATTTTTTTAGCAACCAAACCTAATGAGTGGTATGACAACGAATGTAACACTGAGCTGCAAGCAACACACCATGTGCATGTATGACAAGAAGAAATAAACACACAAACTGGGCAGTGTGTTGCTTTTTAGATTGGGTAGCTGAAAAGCTACACAAGTTCTCCTTTCTGTCACAAAACTAGTCTAATTTCAATTCTAAGGGAGTTTTTATGGGATAGTAAGAAACAGGCAGGGAGAATATTGCCTTAGTAGTTTCTATAATCACCACGCTGGACATGCTGAACCTGCTTCTCATTTTGTAAATTTGGTAATGTAGCCTAAATAACAAAACTCACATTTGATCAGAATCAGTTCCTGCCTCTTGTCGTATATTGAAATGTCAACATTATAGACCTAACGACTAGATGATGGAACTAATGATGAGATGGTTTGGGTTGAAATAGAATTAATGACCATGGATTTGATTAGTAATCATAGACATAATAAATAGTTTATGGTAAAACGGCAATGGCCAAAAGTAAAGTTAATGTCAGAGGTAATGTTATTGATATAGAATCATAAGGGTAACCATGTTATAAAAGCAACATTACACTTGAGGTCAGTGCTATACCGCCAATATGGCTATGGCCGTTTAAGCCACTCGGTGTTTTGAGCTGTGTTTATTTAAAACACTCAGGCACAAATACCATATAAAGTACAGGAAAATATGATGTTGACAAAAGCTGACCTTTAAGGATCAAAATAAGGATATCTTTTTTCTGCATATCCAGGAGAAGGAGATTTGTAGTAATTAGTAATGGTACAATAATCTTCATTGTCCTGACAATGAATACAGTGTTTTTTTCACCCTAATGAAATTTTAGATTGAAGAAAGAGTTGGTTAGAAGTGGTTAGACAATGCCACACATGTAATCACAGGCTTGAAAATATGTGTTTTTGATGTATTTACAAGAAAACTTCATAATCTGAAAACATTTTTTTCTGCCATTCAGATAACTGAGAGAGCAGATGAAGTGACTTGCAGCAATATAAAAATTCAGCATTTTTCTTCTTTTTATAACTTGACAAAATGAAAAGATATGTTCAAAGGTATCCTATGAACAGACACTCTGAAGCAGAGGTGATACAATGCAAAGCATTTCACATTGAAATACAACTTTGTAGGTGTTCATTTGAAGGATTTTATCTGTCTTCAGTGAATAGTTTCTCAGAGAAAGAGGAATGGTGCTTGGCATTTCTCTGTGTCAAGGGGCAAATTCTAACAATTCCTGTTAATCCAGTCTAAGGCTATGCATTCTTGTCCTCAATGAAACCCATCAAAGATGTCGCTGTTGTGAATTAGACCCTCTGAAATCTGAGGCAGAGCTAGGCCCCTGCCATCCCTGATGAGTTAAGTCATTGCTAACATAAAAATCAGCCTGTCTTATTTTAGCAAGGCACCTGCTGTATGCCTTCCCAGTGAAATCACACAGAATTATTTATAAGGTCTTCCATTCAACAGTGACTCATTCTGAATGTTATTCTTTCGCACTCACAGGCACTTATGCTGGAATACACAAACTCTCTCACAGACCCATACACACGGAGACATGCGTAAGCACACAGCCAATGATACATGTACATGCATACAAATTCTCACACATACATTCTCATAAACAACCAATCAGGGAAGGTTGAGATTCGAATGAAAGGTGTGCTTGTATGGTCTGTACAACAAATTCCGTTTTCCCCTATTTATGTTGCAGTGATTGGCTGTGAGAGCAAAAGCTGATTCTTAAAAAAATGTTGTGACCTTCTTTCACTTGTCATTTAAAACAGCCTCCAGCTCTGTCCTTCTGCTGCATGTGCTCAGAGAAATCTCAAGTATCCTTGTGTCTCAGGTCTGCGGTATGAGAAAATATATTGCATTATAAATGTTTGCTCTTATTTGCTTTTAGATATTCTCACCATGTATCTACAAACTGAGTGGGCATTACATTCAATGTCAATAGCATCTTCAACAATTGTGCCAGAAAAGTAAGACATTTAGCTACACAAAGCAGATGAGGAAATAAAAATATGAGTTACAACAATGCACAGTGCTAACACACTATACATGAGGAAAGAAATACACTAAATCCCAAAATTAAAACATTTATTACAAGGGAAAACCTGCTAATAAAACCATAACACACACTTCTTTACCATTTAAGGCAATATTATGCTAAAATGATCTGATCTTTCAGCTATAACTGACACAAACAGAACAGCTGTCTTACATTAGTGTGTGGGAGGTCTATTTCAAAATAAAAGTTCAATATTAAGTATAATTTGCTTTCCACCATATTTAGTGGAATACTATTGGATAATTGTATGAGTCTAGACATTAAAGTTGGTTTTCATATCAATTGGTTTCATTGCTAAAACGCTCACAGATTTTGGGGCTTAAGCAAATACATCTTTTCTTAACATAGACACACAATAAAAAATGAACATTTGAAATGAATAATTTAGTTATTAATTAGATTGATTGATTAGACTGATTCTGCAGACATAAAAAGCACTATAGAACAGATATAAATGATGCAGCTCAACAAAGTAGCTGATTTCTGATATAGCACATGGTCTTTGCATTGTTGTCAAACTCTGTTGAGCAACTTTGTCACTGAACTCCACTTCTGTGGCTACTTTAAACCTGTTTGACTTTTAATATGTGGACAAACACTGAAGTTATGAGAGGAGAAGAAGTAGGCTAAATGCCAAGCTCATTTTAATTACAGGTGCCCCACTTCCATCCAGTTGATTACATTATTTACTTGCATAACAGATGCCCTAAGTACATTTTCTCTTCACCAACAAAAACAGATTTTCAAATGCCTGTTCAGCACTGAAATCTGGATTGTTACAAAATGCTGTGGGGCTATGCTACTTTAAATGCAGAGTAATTACGATAATATACTATCTGTGACAGCTGGGCATGCTTATGCAGACTCCCATAAACTGTAAGGGCTGGATTTTGCTGTTGGGCTTGGGAGCTATGATTTTAAGCTGAGCCAGGGTTATCATGTTCCACATTTCTTCCACTGTAATAATATATTAATTGGTACTCAGTAAGATGAGACAAAACACAACTTAATTTTGCTTTTATGTGGAAGTAAGTTTTAAACCATTGGATCAGAAACACAGACATACATACATTTCTTGTCAGTTGGTTAGTGTCCAATTAAAATCATATTAAGAAAGGCCTGACTGTGACACAACATAATCTGATTGTATTACTGTGCTAGGTTCCTGAAACTTCCTGGACAAGAAATCAACCCTATCAGATCTCATGCATGGCTCCATGATACACATAGACAGCATGATTACACCTTCTTTGAATGGTCATACATAAAATCTACATTATTATCACAATGTGACTTCATTGATCTTTTTCCTGTGATATTTTATTCCTGACCTCTAATCTAATCAATAACCTAAAATAATACCTTGAATTACATACTTTGTAAACAGTCTGAATCTTGACCTGATTGCTTGTCTTGCTCTACCTCATCCTCACTCGCTGTAATGGTGTATTGATCCCTGTCATCCTCCCTACTATGTCTTTGATGGTGTCACTGCTGGTAGCACCTGCCACATCACAAAGCTTTTTATTTCTTGAGTGAAATGTATTGTGGGGCTTTTGGGACTTTTCCAAAAACCGCAAATGTATACATAAAATTGTGTATAAGTGTAGCGGCTTGCTGCTACATTCTGTGTCAACAGGATTTTGGTGTTGGCATCAACAACAGTAACTATTTTCTGCTATCTTCATTCTGCACCACTACATCAGCCACACCGCTGATGTTTCAGGTTCACAGAATGACTGTCAGTGTAACCCACAGAAATGTAATGGAGTAACTTAGCTAGCTTTTTTGAAAGTGTGACAACCCATGAGATTTACATTTCATGGCTGTGAGATGGCAGCAAAGGCAAAAAAAAAAAAAAAAAACAAAACCTGACACTTGACAGGTATGCTTATCACAGTCAATGTCTTTTTCATATGCGCTTCATTAATTTATCATATAGAATTTAAGTAGATTTATGAATTTGTGAAGGGTCACTCACAGAGACTGGTTCTGAAAGATTGAAAGTTTAAAGATTAATTTTCAGGTAGTCTTTGAGCATGAGGCAAGGTATGTTGCTATGGAAACTGGCCATGACTGGCAGAGGGCCTCTGCAGACAGACGGTTAGCCACGTCCCAGACTTTCACAGTCTGGTTCTGTTTCTCTGTCCTGAGAGAAGGGCACAGACTCAAGGATTTTATCCTTGGTTAAGGGCAGAGCTGAACGGGTGGCAGGTCATAACCCCCCTCCCACCCCTTCCTCCTGGCTCCTTACAGCTGAAAGATAGGAGAAATGTGGGCAGGCATTTGGGGACAGAGGAAGCTGAGAGGAGTCATGACAATGGCAGTCTGCTCATCACCCCTGTCACTGGAGGGAGGCACTCTGTCCTCTCTTTTTATTTCCAATAACCTTATAGAACAATTTCACAGCAGGCTTAAGACAGAATACACTTAACCTTACACTCAGGTTAGCCTTTCTCAAGAGTTAATTACAGCATTGTGAGGAATGAGCCAATTCTTAACCATGGTGAGGAGACAGGGAGCATGTGTTAATGACAGAATCTTCATTAAGATTCATACACAAGTGTGGTTTTGGTCAGCAGTCTTCGAACAAATCCCCATTGGCAAAAAAAAAAGACCATATACAGTGTGGTCCCCTGCAAAAACTACTTTTTCCCCTTTGCCCTAAGGACCTGATTGACACCAACTGACATCATAATTTACTCCCTGTAAACTGTGTATAATGAACTGCTGAGTTTAAATGTATAAATGTAATAAATGTATTACAAAGTAATAACTTTGTGTAGTGCCCTTAAGAAAAGCCCAGAATGTGCTGTCAGTGAGTCTCAGATAGTTTCCCGAGGACAGACCAATTTCACACTATTTTTCACTGCTGCATTTCTATTGATAGTGTCATGAAATACAAACTAATTTACACTGATAGCTAACATGATTAGAACATCTGGTTTGAATTAAGCATGCTTATACTGGAAACATATATCATACTTTAGATGATTTCCCACTCATATGAGCTGTACCATTAGTAACCATCAGTAGGTGAGTGCATTACAGAAAACCGAGTGAGATCAATAAAATCTTGGGTCATGATTCATTCCTGGTTTATCTCCTGGGTTTCCCAATGATAAGACACCATCCCAAGATATTCCTGGCACATCAAACCAGATTTCATGTGAGATGTTAGAATTTCACTAACATTCTGATGCACAGAAGTAAGGCCAGCCACAAACACGTCCATTATTCATGCCAAGGTGGTGAAGCCAATTCTAGTTAAATGGGCTTCTGAATTATTTACCTGTGTAAGGAAGGAATTAAAACAAACACCTAAAAAAACTTTCAATACACCTTGTGACCCCTTTCTGCCAAGTCATTCCAGGATACCTAGGTCTCTGTTGTCCAAGCTTACATTTGTGATTTTGTGATTAGGAATCTTTAAGATTACTTCAATAAAGAGAATACATTTCAGATGAAACCACTAAATCACATGAATGGAATTACTATTCAATATAAAAACTAAAAGAAAAAAGAAGCATTGCAATATAAAACTGGATTCAATAAAAACCACTGAGGCCTGTATTCAATCAATGTTTTTTTCTTAACTTTGACCTTAACAAATGTAAGCGTTAACTTTTTCACAAACACAGTTTGTGAAGCTCCACAGTCATATAAAGCTCCATTGATTTCAGAATCAAGGTCATTAGGCATATGCACTTACCTGAAATGTCAAGAAGAAGAATTGGTGTACAGTAAATGTAGTATAAATGTAATATCAGCATACAATCTGAATGCAGCGCAATAGAAAAGGTAATGAAATTCAATTCACTACACTCACAGATCAATTATGTCTGTGCTGTCAGGAGCAAAGCTGCATCTATCCAAGCATGGACAACAGCATGCACACTGAATTTGTGTGAGGAGTGGTCAGTGACTAGTCAGAGAAAATGCAGGATGTGGAGAAGAGGCCTGATTAAATACATGTTTAAAATACTACACCTCATCAAATGCTGATAGAATGTGGAAAGATTGAGGGGCACATGTATCTCAAATGTAAAGGATTGTGACTGCTTTTCAGACATAAAAGCAGCTGTTAAAAAATCGCAAAACATGACAATTTTATGTGTAAAATAGTTAATTGTCACAATTGGAAAACATTATGGATAATATGGAATGCTCTGGACCCAGGAGCTTAGTGAGGAGCTTAGCCCCAGGTCCCTGGGTCTGATCACCAAGCTCAGGGACCGGGGGCTAAGCTCCTCACTATGCTCTATGCACTATGCTAAGGTTCCATTTACAGCCGAACACAACGGCACCATCTGTCGAAGAGAGGAAATGCTGGAGCAGGGTCATCGAATTTCAAACATCAAGTCTTTTGTTTGATCTACCACTTTCAATGTCAAATTTTACAATAAATGGAAATGTTCAATTTAATTTTGATAAATTAGTATGTTGTAGCTTATAGTCACCATTTCCACATACGTACGTTTATGATGACAGCCACAAATGTAATGTTATCCATTTCACCAGCTAAGCAGACAATGTGATGCTGGGTACATCAGAGATTTCTAGTTGGAGGGCTAAGTTACTGTAGTTTCAGTAGCCTAGATGTGTAACGTATAGTATTTTTTGTAAATGTAGGCTAATATAGTACATTTTAAAATGATTACATTTTAAAGTAATGTGTCAGGCTAGCCATATGAATGGACTACATTCTGTGGATGTGCACATATTGTAATATATATTTTGTTAAGAATAATTAAATAGTAGCAATTTAATATGAGAGCCTAATTGTTTCTTTGGTAAGTAGCTGTGGTATAAGAGGAATAAATCACTCCTGGCAGTGCAGTTCTATGGAATGGTCATGATTTATTTCCATAGAACTGCACCGCCAGTCGTGGTTTATTCCTTACATAGCCACACACAGTTCCAGCATCATTGTGAAATTCATGGATGACACAGTGGTGGTAGGTCTGATCTCCAACAACAACGAGACAGCCTATCTGGATGAAGCTGCCTATCTGCTTCAGGAGGGAGAAACAGAGCATCCGCTTCACACCACTCAGGATCAACTGGACACAGGTAGTGACAGTGAGCAGCCACAGGCACGCACACGCATCTCCACCCTGGTGAAGAAGGCAAGGCAGTGCATGTATCACCTCAGATGGCTGAGAAAGTTCAAGATCTCCACAACGCTGCAGAAATTTGTCTACTGCACCACAGCTGGGTCTGTGCTCTCTGGGAGCATCACTGCCAAGTACGGCAATCACAGCACTCAGGACAAGAAAACCCTTCACGGTTTGGTCCAACACACTGAACGTATCACCAGGATAGCACTGCCCTTCCTCCAGAACATCTACACCTGGCAGTGCAGGTCCAGGACAAACCGGATCATCAAGGAGAATCACCCTCCCAACCTCAAACCGTTTCAGTGGCTGCCCTCTGCCAAGCGTCTCTGCCCTATCAGGGCCAGGACTGAGAGGCTGAGAAGGAGCTTCTTCCTTCAGGCCATATGGTCCATAAACACTTAGTACCTCATACAACTCACATCCTGTACTTATTTTGCACTTGCACTTTTTGCAGCTCAGCACCCTTACATTGCTTAAACTAATAATTGCACATTGTTTGTAACTGGTGCCTTATTGTTTATCTTTTTTTCTTGTCTTACTGTTTTAAGCTACGTTTATCATGTCCATATTTTAAATACTTTTTTCTGTAACTATATAGATATATATTTCTTTTTTATTATCATATAGATTTTTGTTACATACCTTTGCTATTTGCCCAGTTATTGGTGATTGCAACCAAATTTCACTGCTGTTGTACATGCACAATTATGCATGTGACAATAAATCTCTTGAACCTTGAATTGGCATGTTCGTCACTTTGCAACTCTCCTCTTGATAAACAGTAAAAACAATACAGCAATTTTTTTTTGCAATGTCTATTGCTTAATAAATCTGCCCCTGACAATCTTACAGAAATTAAAATTCAGTTTTAATAAAGACAGAGTCAAAGCAAAGATTAATTCCATACTGAAAATATACTACCAGTGTCTGAAGGGTTAAAGTATTTTCAGTAATTATGTATATGATTATTAATGGAGAACTTTGATGTTTTGGGCCTGGGATGGGAAATGGGGTATGGAATGAATAGGTTTGGTTAGAGAATGTCAGCAGTGTAGGGAAAAACAATAACAACAGCATTCATTTTTTACTTTTCATTTTTCTACTTATACAGCACAGATTTAGTAATAGTTGAAATTCATGAAACATGTTTCTCAAAGGAAACAGGCAAACCATAATTACAACGAACAAAGACCTAATCACTAACAGCCCCCTGCAGAGAATTCCATAACAATTGGATTTTATAAGACACTACATGAGATAAAAGTTGTTTGGCTGACTGCACTCAGACTAAAATTTATGCAACAGCTGGAGGATCAGCTGGGAACATGTCAGGTTTGTAAGAATATTTTATGCAAATGCAGTTTGATTCTGTGAGTAGTATATATATATATATATATTAATATACTTGCAAGCCAATTATTCTGTCAACTTATTAAAAAATTAAAGGATTGCAATGTTGTACCTTTTGAAGCCATATGAGAGCACTTTGTTGTTCTTCCTATTTGGTCAGAACTAACGCATCTAGCTGAAATGTATGCTTTTATAGAGAATATTTGTGTGAACTCTTATGTCCCATGCAATGTCAGACTGCAAATGGACACAGTAACAGTCTCTGTTTAAAAGGGACTGCATTTATGTTGGGATGTGTCTGTGAAAAGATTAGCAGCCTTTCTGGTCTCCGTAGAGTGCAGAGATGAATGAGGGTATGCAAATCATCCAGGCACAGTGCCATTCTTCTAGACTGGACTCTTGCCACTGTCTCCCTGCCCATTAATGCATCTCTCAGGGCCATCATGAATCATTCAGTCTGAAAGGAAAAACTCAATGGAAAGGTCCTGCTGTTTCATGATTTCTGTGGCATTTACAACATAGGAGAACCTCTCCTGGCAAGTTAATTAAAGAAGATCTGAAAAAAAAAAGGTTTCTCTGAATTGCCCTTAATTTCTCGAAAAGGTCATGTTTGGCTTACATAATTTGTGACTTATTACAGACTGTAAAATTTAATGTAAGAAGGAAAAGTAAGAGTAAAGAGTGGGGGGAAGAGACAGAAGGAAGAAGGGGAAAAAGGTCAGTATGTTTAAACCACCATCTGGCTGTTTTGTACCTTATAATGTCTACTCGGGATGGTGATCCCAACATTTCTCCCTGAGGAATGTCAGTGAAAATGTTGCAGAAAGGGCCCCTATTTTGGAGTTTGCATAGGCTGTCAGTTGTGTTCCCCTATACTCAAGGCTGAAGTGAACAGATCTGGAGAAAAAAAAAAAAAAACCCTTAGCAATATCTTCCTCACCTGCTGGCAAGCTTTCCAATGCAAATTTCTTACCCTAAAAGACTCCACATTTTGAACTCTCCTGTTAACATAAGTTATGCTTATCTCTACCTAAGTGTTGCTCTGCTATCAACTGCTTTACAGACATTTACGCTTACTTGTGGAAGTCATGACCATTAGCTAATGTTAGCTAATAGGCACCCCATTATTACATATCACATATTATTTAGAAAGTTGGCTGAGAACTGGTGAGGTTGATATTTCAATGGACCTCAAAATCTCCAAAAGTAAAATGAACAAAGGTTTAATAACAAGAACCTAATTCTGCATATCTACAGGTTTTCACAAGTATTCACATAATTTCAGCTTCTACAATTTACATTAAATGAACAAGAGTATTGAAAGGTCATAAACAATGCAACCACACATATGTAGACATCATGCCTACAGGCTACTCTTTTAAATGCAACAGCCTCTAATTATGAAACCATTGTAAGAATATAATACAATGTAATGTTACGGGTAATGCAACTCTTATGTCCTCTTTTCTGTAATAAGACATGCGAATAAAAAAGAAAATATATCATACTCTAAAGGAATACATTTGATTATTGGCTCCAACATAATATCACTACTTGGTCCAATGTGTGTAGGATAGGAATACCTCAGTAGGAGGCATTAAATCAGACAGGATTTAGTTGTTTTAGAATATCTTTGATCATAAGTGTTTTCCTTCAATGAAAATTATTTTAGTTAATTATGGTTAATATCATTTTGTGGCCCAACACCCAAGACCATCCCCTACTCGCTCCCCCTGTCCACCCACCATATTATTGCCAATGCACCCTGAACAAGCAGAACCACTGATACCAAATTATTCCACACAAAACATTATATATCCAAGCAAACATGTTCAAATGCACACAGCCAACTGGAATACAATTGGCTGTAAAGGTGCAATCTGTGCTAAGGTGAAAGGGTCAGCCCACATCCCCTGTGGTGGGTGTGCATTTGGCTCACTTTAAGCATCCTCACTTCAGGATCTTTGATTAAAGTTACATTATTTTTCCAGAGTACGGAAAGAATGGTATTGTCAGCTCTGACCTTTGTTGGTACCCAGTGGAACTTTTTACACAGTTCCACATCACAGCTTCATGCTCTAAAGCTATTTCCATTATACCAAGGAGAATGGCAGTCTTCTGCTAAAACAGTTGTGAACAGAGTTTGCTCAGGTCTTTCTGATTGTGTGTGAGATTTCATTTAGAAAGTACACCTTTACTTGTTACATATATAATTATTTACATGTTATGTAATAATAATCATTACATTTAAATACTATAATATGTACATGATGCTAGCTGTGAAATTAGGACTGCAGAGACAGTTCTGGGAGGGACTCATCCAACGTGTGACTCAATGTGAAACTGTGTCTCAAAAACACAGATGATCTATCCCCAAGGGGACATCACTCTTATGCCAAACCCCAGAGTCACATATGCACCAAGATGCTTGCAAAAACTTCTCCCCTAACTTTCTGACTCCGCAGCTGACTTCTCTTGTTGTTGATGAAATACTCCTTCTGCAAAAAAGCAGAATATGACATTTTCATTGAATTATTTATTGGCTTAGCAGACACCCTTATCCGGGAGTGACATCCCAGTTTCCTTATAAGCCCCTAATCCCTTGGAAAAAAGAGAAAAAAGGCAGGATTTTTCTTACTTGAGAAACTGATGCATCATTTAAGAGCACAACTGTGGTACATCTCGAGCCCCTCCAGCATACCCCCCCCCCCAACCTTCGACAATTCTCTCTGCTCTCTTATCTAACCAACAGGACTTCCATTCCAGCTGGAAGGTATTATATTACTTTACTGGATAGTTTTAGTGTGCTGTGATATGCTTGCAGGGTGTATAAACCATACTGAAAATGTGAAGCTTCATGTATGCTGCAATGGGTTGAGCTGTCAAATCACTGACTTCTTTGAAAGAATCAAAAGGCTCGTTTGCCAAATTTCAGTGATTGGAACAAAGCTGTTGGACCTCAAAAATGTGATCGCTCCACACAGGTCTTGCAGCCTGGTGCACTGCTGAACAGTGGCATGTGGTGTGTGGTGCTTGTTTTAAATGATCCATCTCCATTTGAGAGGCTGGATATAATGTGTAATGCTGTAGACAATGAAGGATATGATGGGGCATATTGTCCTCTTCACCCCACGTGTAACATCACCCTCAAAACCTTTCAAGTGGATAAGTAATCTGTCTCACCACACAAGGCCCCCCCTCCCCCACATGCACACAAACACACACATAATCACATACACACAAGCCTGTGTGCCAATCACCCGCTTCAGGCTCTCAGTCTATGAAACATCTGACCTAATGCTTTCCTATGATAGAATCCTTTTACAAAGTCATCCTGCATTCTTTTAATATAAATAATCACATAAAAACCTCATTTGCAGCAAGTATAAATTGCAGGAGAAAAGCAAAAAAAGGGGCCAAATCATGAAGGAATTTCAAAACTTTTGAAGAGGGAAGATGCCGCCAAATGCTGTCCCACTCTAACCCCAGTGAGCAGGAAGAAAAGAGTGTCACATGTCCACTCCCCCACCATCCAGCACACCACAGCATACAGCCCAATGAGCCCCAGACGTGAGACAGACTGCCAAGCGATTTCAGGATAAATTAACTGAATAATAACATCATGAGGGAAGCAGTGCACTTGAATATTTCATGAAACCCACAGAGAAACCCAAAGCCTGAGATAAGTTTTAATGTATGTGCCTGAGCGTAGGGGGGTATGTGGTCATTGGCACTCGATGCAGAAATAAATGTGTGTGATCCACCTCATGTGGAACGGCTTTTAAAATGTGCTCATTTTCAACTGAACTGCGATCTGATGTTAGAATGTGCTTACATTTACATTTTGAAGTGCAGGGGGAGTTAAGATGCTGTTTCTTTTCACTTTTAGCTCTCATAGTCTTCAAACGAAGAGAGCTCGACTTCAGGCAGCATCTGTTCGCTCATACTAAATGTGTACTGACCCTGTAGCTATACTCTACCAATAACTTCCATCTGCTGCGCAATTGTGACTGCTTTGTATGTAGAAAAATTGCTGTTAATTAAGCTCTCTGAGTATGGCATGAATAGGTTTAAGAAAAAAAAGACAAAAGCTATTAGTTCATAATGATATTTGTAAACATTAATTTTTATGTCCTGAGTGACTGGGCTGTGAGACTGCTCAGGCTGCAGGCAGCCAGATATAATGTACTCAATTGTAAGGTTTTTTCATCTTAATAAATTGCCCTACAATCACTGCAAAAAAGGTTACATTTACATTTATATATTTAGCAGACGCTTTTATCTGAAGCGATGTACAAGGATTAGATACAGACATCAACAAATATAAAAGTTCTACTCATAATAATACTACAGCAAATCTTTTAATTAGATCTAAGTCATAATAACATAATCAGAAAGAACGGTACATAGTCAAGTAAAATAAACACAATTATAAAGTAAAAAAATTAGAATTACACGATTAACAAATAAACATAATATATGAATAGAAATCTAAATACTAATACATTTACATTATAATGGTGCATAATAATACATAAGTCATAATAAACATAGCCAGGAAGAATGGTACATAACCAAGTAAAATATATACAATTATAAAATTATAAAATTACTATTATGCAATTAATAAACATAATAAATGATAATAAATCTAAATACTAATACATTTACATTATAATAATGCATAATTATATATAATAGTTAATAAAGTTAATAATGCAAACACATAATTATACATAGCACAAAATATATGAACAACAAGATCAGAATGAGGGTAGAATGTTTAGGCCAGATATTGTCTGAAGAGGTGGGTTTTCAGTCACATTTGCAGGTTGTGTGTGACAGTTATAAAATTGTAGAAACAATGTTATGCAAGATTAACTGTTGTGGCTGGTGCTTAATGGAAATGTTGACTGCATGAATGATAAGTGGAATTGATTTTGGATAGAAACCTCACTACAGTTTGTACAGAAAAACCCTAATGCTGTGGGAGTTGTGGTCCTGTAGGAAGAGGAAGGCCCTTTGTACTGGATTCTGAAGTAAAATGCTTATACCTACTGGAATATTTGGTACTTTGCTGGGGGATGTAAAAGTAAGCATACAGTGAGCATAATGCCTTAATATACATCATGTTGCAATAAACAAACATTAACTTTTCTTAAAGTCTTTATGAACTCTTCGGTATAAGAACTGTGCTTATTGGCATGAATTAGCATAAAAAATTGCTCTTCATGAACAGATTGTGCTCTTTCCCTTATAAATCCTATAAAAATCCCTAAAAAACTATAAGATAGTTGGTTTACCCAAGTAATTTCCAAGCCATGCCAATATTTTTTTCCCAGGTCAATTCCAAGAAAGGTTTTATGTGTTGAAACAGACTGTAGATGGCAGGACAGATGAGCCCCATTGGTAGGGTGACAAGAGGTTCTATGTTTTTCTAGGACAGTTGCATATTTCGGGGCCTTTTCACCTTGAAAAAGGTTCAGTTGTGTGCAATGATGAATTTTTCTCTCTTTTTCTCTCAAAGTCTCTCTACGTGTAATGACTTTGACAGTTAAATTATTAGAATATGATGTGACATTGTCCCTATTGATTACATTACATTACAGGCATTTTGCAGATGCTGTTATCCAGAGTGATTTAACTCAAAGAGCATTAAGTTGGGAATGGGAGTGTTGAAAGACCTAGAGTGGGGTAAAAGTCTTAAGTACCAGGAGAGATAGCATGGACTTCATCTAGAATAGATGAATAGACTTCGTCTAGATAGATGGATAGCATCTTCCCTGTGAATGACCTGTTGAAGAAACAACAAAAAGAAAACTATCAGTAACAACAACAACAACAATCATGAAACAGCAAAATTACGTTACTACAAGTAGGACTATGGGCAACTACAGGATCTAGGGTGGGATGGGGAGAGATGAATCCTGAACAGGTGGGCCTTCAGTCTGTGCCTGAAGTTGGACAGACTGTCTGCTGTTCTGACCTCTGTGGGAAGGTCATTCCACCAGCGGGGAGCCAGAACAGACAGCAGACGTGACCGGGAAGTGCAAGCGTGAAGAAGAGGGGACACCAGGTATAACAATGATGCCTACCAGAGGGATTGGGCTGGCATGTTCGGTCTGTTGTTCTTTTGGAGATAGGATGTGCTTGTCCTCTTGACAACCTGGTAGGCTAGCACCAATGTTTTAAATTTGATGTGGGCCATGACAGGTAGCCAGTGGGGTCTGTGAGGAGGGGGGTGACGTTGGGAGTGTCTGGGGAGGTTGAAGGCCAGATGAGCAGCAGCATTCTGAATTAGCTGCAAGAGTCTGATAGTGGTTGCTGGAAGATCAGCAAGGAGTCACAGTTGTCCAGACAGTACTGTTGCTTAGACTAACAGCTACAGGGAACAGGTGGTGAGAAAAGGGAAGATTCTTCTGATGTTGTACAGGAAGAATCTGCCCACCTGGCTTACCACTGCAATGTTCTCGGAGTGGGTCAGTTTGTTATCGAACACCGCCCTGAGAACACCACATTGATGCTACAGACATATTTGTCTGATTGGTCTGGAGGAATCCTGACAGACAGACTTGAAGTGAGGTTTGTTACATATAAGAGATTCATCAATTACCTACATGAAATTACAGTGGTATTTCATTAAAAACAAAAAAAAAAAAACTATAATTAACTTTGCAAATAACAGGTCAAGTGTCATTGCATTATTGGAGATTCATACATTTATTCATAATATATGGGTGCAAAACCATGAACAGTTGATGGTTCAACCTAGTAACCCAGTTATGCCTATCCCATGCCTACAGAGCCTCTGTGGATCTATACCCACAATATTTGCACAACTAATTTGAATTTGTGACCAAGATGCCCTGTTTCTCTAAAGAATGCATGGAGATTGAATGCTGGTTACCATTACAAAGAGAGTAGTGCAATAGTAAGAATCAAATAAAATGCTTTGTCAGCTAAGAGGTCAAAACATTAGAAATCCGTGGTAAAGATCCCAGGCAGATCCTCCAGCAGGTGACTGCACTCCACTGGTTACCTCACTATAGACCTATGATTTTAGTATAAAACAAATACAACTACTAATTCCTTCAGCTGGTATCCCTTGAGGGCTACTTACATATTAGCTCTAACACATTTTTCAGACCAGATTATTATTTTTAAGAAAGCAGCATTTTTTCACATTCTAATACAGACTAAGAAGCATTAACAATTTAAGTACTGTAATAATCTCCTGGTCCTCCACCCCCACCCCTGCTCCACTGATTTAAGATGATGCAAAAATGCTTAGGCAAATGAGATTCTGTAACTAAAAATATAGGGATAAATATTCAGATCAGTAAACATCTGACTTAAAGGATTTCAGAATTTCAAACCCATTTTCTCTGAGCTATGATCTCAGCTCTCTGCTTGTTATCCACTGCATCACAATGTGTGAACCTTAGGGATGCGGCTTGGCCAGGGAAGTGTGTAACAGGGTGTGAACCAGAACAGCTAGGCCTGCCTTCCTCACGTGTTTTGGAATATATAATAATCACGAGGTGCACGATAATCAAAACAGCACAGCATTCAGACATAAATATGAATCAGCTTGCATTTATTTCCCAGAAATGCATGGCTCCCTCTGTACTTGTTCTCTGCCTCTAGTTACTGTAAGGTTCTTTTACTAAAATAATGTATTATCTGTCTTAATTCTTGGCCTTCCGCTGGCTGTAATCCTAAATTCCGTCACGTAACTGGCCAGTCAGGAGATGCAATAGTATGGTATTTAATCTTATTTTAGGGCAACATGAACAGAAATGTATTTGTATTGTTATATATTCAGCATAAAAATACTTTTCTGTGAAGCAATTTTTTTCTGTAATTTTTGAAGAGTTGCTCCATACTAAGAAGTCTGCATCAACAATCTCATTTGTGTGATTATTTTCTGGCATACTGAATTAAAACTGTTACCAAAATACTGCCAAACTGAATTTTATCTTTCCTTTTGCCTCTTTTCACAGTGAGAACAGACATTTCCATTTATATCCAATTTGATAACAGTTCAAATAAAATTGCATCATAACAGTTCCAAAACTGATAAATGTCTTAACTTGTGACTGAAATATCAGATGTTAATACACACCATGCCCTTGATGTGTAAGTGAAAAGGAGATCAGTGGATTATTACAAAAAATTTTAAGAGGTGACTGTTATGAGATGAATTAATCTAATGAATGCAAAATATTTATTAAATGTTTCCAGACCATAAAGTCAGAAGAACTGGGTACATTTCTAAATAATAGTGCACTCAGGTTTTCAGGTAATTAGAAGCTACAGCTAATGGTAATTAGGATTGCAGTGTTTCAATGTTCAAAAGTATTGAGCCATTAAAATGATCAAATAATTAATAATCCAATAGGCTCAAAGATATGCAAAATGGTGAACGTTAATTGCACTTAGATTTGAGAGTAGATTTTATGACCCATAGACTTCTGTAGGAAGATCATAAAATCCCCACAAGTTAAGACAAAGGCAGCTCCTCCCTCCACATGCATTGTTGCAAGACTGTTATTAGGGCAGCTCATGTTTTACCATGTTCTTGTTATCCAAGAGGTTCTCCTTGTCTTGTCCCTAAAGAACAGTCAGGTTTTTATCAGCCTGAGGGCAGCACTCTGCCTATTGTGTGGCACGGGGCCCCGAACAAGCGCCCACACTCAGTAGGGCAGGACTGCTGCTGCTTTCGCATGATGTCTTCATTTCCACCTGAGGGTAAACACTTACCCAACGACCCATTTGAGACACTACCCAACCTGACGACTAGTCCAACTGCCAGCAGTTGTGAAGTGCTCATTACTGTCTTTCTCACTCTGTCTCACACATACACAAAAGACAAATGTATGCAGATAGCATTTGCATTTACACACACCCATTTGCACAAGCTTGCAAATGCCCCAGATATGAGGTATGACGACTAAATAATGAGACTGGGCTTATGTAAGTTGAACCACAGCAGGCATGCGCAAACCACGTAGTACACATTGACCAATGGGCGAGCATAAATAACCCCTAAAAGTTTCAATCCACTTGTGTCCTCAGTTCGCTGTTACACATTGCTTGAAGTAGACATGTTTTTCTTGAGCATAAGTCACAGCCACATCTCATATAATACATGCATAAACAACACACACACATGCACACACATTATGAAAAAAAAATAATAAGGATCTTATCCTTATTATCCTAGCTCTGTCTGGCTGCTATTTCATATTATACTGTGTCTGGAGTGAACTGATCAACTGAATATTGTCATAGTTGTAAATATATGCTAAATATTAATCCAAGCTATTAATGTTTTAGAGTTACATATACTCCACATAGTGTAAGTTTGCTGTTCTATTCATTCCACATGCTTGCGCGCAGAAAATATTTATCATGACAGATTGTAAAACCAGACTGTAAAATAGATTATGAAGAAGCAGGATGTAGCGGCAATTGGACACTCAAAAATGCAGTGTGTATTAATAATGCCATAAGGAGTCATGAATAATATATTCACCAAAAAGGTATGACATCATCATCTATAAGCATGTGTGGGAGAATTGTGGTTAGAGGTCAAATGACATAAGAAGTTGACAATAGTATTTTACATAATGTGTTATGTCACCCTTCATAAAGAATTGAATTTCCTAAAGAATTATTTATAGAACAAGAGATGCCAAGGTAGACATGATGGCCCCACTGTATATTGAAAAATAGCAGTCATGCCACTATTATAGAACAAGTGAAATAGTTCTAAGTGATTTCACCAATGAAATAATGGATAAACTCATATTTGATTTATCTTTGCAGAGTGATATTCTCTACTGTCCGAAGACTTTGACAAGTGTGAGGCAAGACTATTCTGTTATTTTTTACTGTACTGTGTAAGACAAGGGAAAACTGAGTAAAGGTTAGACAGAAACTGACAATGGTTTTCAGGCTGATCAAGTGTTCGTTTGATCCTCCTGCAGGTTGGCCTAAGCCCATTCAAGACCTAATAACTTTTCTCTGCCCTGGTAGGATCAACATATCAATCACTCTCTTCTAGCCATCAGTCCAATGGATCTATTTCTCTCACAATTCCTATATCCGACCAGCTCACTCCTCTAATTCCCCATCAGAACTTCCTCCAGTGTTTTTCCCTGAACAACTCATTTTAAAGGATCAACGACAGACATAGAGAAATGATTTTATGAATCACTGCCTAATTTAATAATAAAGTCCATGTTCTCCTCTGCTGCCAATCAAAAATTCCAATCTGTCAGCTTAAGCTTTGCTTTATCTAAAGTCTGCCATTTGGCCTGGGATTTAAGGGACTTTGGTGCTTTGGAGCATAGATTTGTTTTGGTACTGTCATTCTAAATTTTAATTATCATTAATTGACTCCTGTACTGAAGCAGTAATTTGATTTCATATTGATTGTTCGTGTACCGTGTTATGGCATTTCTGTGTTCCTGTCTGTATAATATCAATTGAATTTGCTAAAATTAGGGCAATGATATTAAAATCTAGGCACAATAACCAATTAATGAGCAAATATATTCTCTTCATCCAGCTCTTATTCAATCTTAGACAAAGTTACGTTCAAACATGAACTAAACTATTATAAGGCAAGTGAATGCAAATATCTGTGCACTCTGTGAACTATTGACTGGTGTAAATGTGATTGGAAAATATAAAAAATCTTACTTTGAATTTGTATAACATTGCAAACAATTCTCTCTCTTTTCTTTTGCTCCCCAATTTGTAACAACCACTTATGTCTTGAACTACCTACACCAACCACCAACACACCAAGATCATTGTGGGTGAAGTATGAGCACTTCTTGTATGCACACACCTGTGGGCCAATGACTGTTTTGCATATATTGCATGTATTTTTGATACACTTCTCACCAAAGACAACTGGTAGCCTCTGGTTTATCATAGGATGGGAAAATCTGAGCTGATTATTTCCTCCAAACAACACTGCCAAATGTAAACCCACCACATCTTGGTGTGCCATTGTGTCAGCTGTGTTCAGTGCCTGAGGTTAAGAATAAAATGACACAGCTTATCACCACCTGTCTCTTTGTCTTCTTGTAGTTCATTGTGGTTAAACTAATAATGGTAAACACGACTGATACTTCCAATGTTAATTCCCAAAAAAGAACTGCAAATGCATGACATATGTACTATGAAACTGCAATTCATTTCAAATGATTCCTTGCTTAAATAAGCACAGTATAGCCAATCAATGTTAGAATCAAGTATAATCAATTGTAATATAAATGTCAAAAAGGCTATGTGCTCATTTTTTGGCTCAAGTTCATTGTGAACATTTTTTGTCCAGAGGATGTAAAGGTTGGTGTTTTCTATTCATTGTTTATATTCCACAGTACATATAGTCACATGCGTGTATTCAATGCATTTTAAAAGAACAATTGAGCAGTGAAATGAATCATATAAAAATATTTGAAATGAAATATTTGAAAAGAAACAAATTCTGCTGCTGCCTTACAGACTACCTGGAGCATGTGGATGACACTCACAGGAACATACTCCCAAAAGCATTTCTGGTACTTCACAAAAAAATGGTGTTTCTGTCCTTGTACAACTTTACAGCTTCACTGTTAATGGCAAACAAACAAACATGAGATCATTGTCATTTTATTGTGATCAAATGGCTGCAGCCATGACAGATCTTAACTCCCTGTCCACAGACCTTCACTCACTGTTATATATTCTTTGTCTGACCTTATTTACCACAAATGTGGGCTGAGCTATAATAAAAAATCAAAGAAATATTGCAGCTAATGTTGAACTTTACAAAGAAGACAGGAAGAAGGTAGATTTTACTTATAATTTATCATGTACAGACAGTTATCACAAAAGAGAGACTCAACTTGGTGATATTATCAACAGCAACAATAATAATAATAATAAGAATAATAATAATTCCACCAAAAGTAGTAGCACTACTACTACATTTTCCTCTACTACTAATAATAATATCATTTCCCAACTGAGAATTCATCTAGTACCTCAGACTTCTCTCACAGTCTCACAGGCAGTATGAAGGAGCTGTTGACTGTGGTTTTGCAGAAAGAGGAAGGGGGGCATGTAGGAGAAAGAGGTCAGTGTGTCTCATTAACGGTCCGAAGCGCAGCATAATCCGGTGATGAATCTCGTTCATCACACATAATGAGGGCCATCGTCTGTATTTAGCAGGAGAAATAGCTCTTTTATGTGCTGAGCAGGGACTTGGAATACATTTGCCAGCTCTGCCCACTCACACCCAAAACCCGTGTACCCCCAGCTGATGCTAATGGTGTCTGAAATGTCATGAATGGCACGAGGAGTGGTGGCAGGACTTTGGTGGGAGACAAAGAAAATAAAGTCAGGGCAAGATCCTAAGGTTGCACTGAGGAACACACTCAAAATCATTAGCAGATGGTGGCCAGTGCACGCTAATGTGTTATACAAAGACTCTGAGAACAAAAAATGTCCTCAGTTCATCCACTGTGGGTAACTTGAATCCCTTTATGGGCAAATTTGCTACCATTAACCCTTGAGCAGTAGATCTAAAAGGCCTCCTGCAGAAGACACATCACACTGTGTGTGGCGTTCTTGATGTTGGTCAAGTGCTCCTGTTTTGTCAAGCGCAAACTGTCAAAATACACTGGGGGTTATGCTAATTGTGTCATCATCACGCAAATCTGATATTTTCACTGGGTCATATTGGTGGAGTTAATGCCAGGTCATAAATCCAAAACATCTCTCCCAAACATCACATACAGTAATTCAGCTGGTATCAAATTAGGTACCATCAGGTTAATGGCTTTATTAAGCCACAAATCATGACCTATCCTGTGGAGTGGGCTAGCATAAACAACCACATCACCCCGTCACTGTATTTCATCATTTGCCATTGACGCTGAGGAAATATTAAATTACAGGAAACAGATTAGACCAGGCTAACAATGTAGACCATCTTTATTGCAGGCAATGATTCTGCTCCTCTATTTATAAAATTTAACGTGTCAGCACAGTAATGAATGACCTGCATGCTGGACCCAATTCTGCAGTTGTTTTGAGGGGAGGAAAATCCATGTGGCGTAGCGAAGAGAAGCGAGCACCTCCAGCTGGGGAGTTCGCAGGGGTGCTGTGAGCATTTTAAACCAGCTTGTGCTGTCTAGTGCTCAAATGGATAGTCAGTTTCAAGGGAAAATTATATTTTAAAATGGAGTTATCCCATAACTTAATTGTTTGTTTCCGACCCGCGAAAAATCGAAGCTTTGATGTGGAAAACCGTGATGTGGGATGGTCACCTGTAATGAAATAAATGTAGTTACGGAGTTATAAATGGTTAATAGACAATACATTACTGTAAAGAGTTAAAGATTATTTTGTTGTTGTTTGTATCTTGCATAATCTGCCTGTTTCTCAACCCCTGGCCTGCACAGCTGCTGGTTGAGATCCTGCTTGGGCTACTGCAAGTCCCTACTGTTTGGCATTGCTACCAACTGCCATGTTTCAGCTTGCCATGAAAATTTGGCCCAAAGGGCCTTTCTATTCCTTACCTCCTTACAGATTGGCAAGCAACCACAACTCCCTGTGTGTTCTGAAAACCTCAGTCCTCACCCTTAATAAAACCGTCTTGCTTCTATATTTCCTTTCCTTATAATCTATAGCAAGGACCAGCCCCATCTTCCTATTGGCCTTTTTCCTGTTGGTGGAATGAAATCACAAACAGGACAGCAGAATCACTCAATACTTTTATAAAATAACAACCATCTGGTACGGCCCATGGTGCAGCTGACTTTTGATTCCAATCCCCTGGGTGGCTGAGTTTCAATCCCTGGCATCCCTCTTTGTCTACAATGCTCCATCTACATTAAGTCTGAATTCCAAAAACAAAAAGTACCTAAGGGTAGACTGCCTCCTCTCCGTGTTTCTCTCTGTGTTTTCTTAAAGTAATGCAAATGTTACTTTAACTATTACCAAAATGTTACTAACACTATCAAAGCTGAGACCACTTCCACCAACTCAAACAATATAGTATGATATGACATATTTTACAGGGTTACATAAATGTTTGTCAAGAATATATGTCATGGTATGTGGAACTAAAAAATGAATTTGCTGGCCAAAGAACGCATCCTTTACTGAAATTTAAATGTCCTGCAAGTCATTATGCAACACCATTATCCAAGATTTTCAAAGCTATATCAAAAAATATATTACACGCCAAAAGGACTCATGTAGAGTTCATACCGATCTATGGAAGTCTCACCTCTCCAGATTGTCCATGAAACTGTGTAGCCACTTATACTTCCATCAGATTCTGAGGATTTATTTCTCAAAAAGACCTTGGAAAATGTGCAAAAATGATAATTATTTTATTTAACCCTTTTTTACTCCTGCCTTCTCAGGAGAAGGATACCTTGTCACATGACTCACCTGATTGCAGTTGTGCCGCCAATTGTCCTGAGATATAATTTTTCTGAGATGTCATGAATGAAAGCTAAAATTCTGCTGAGGAAATAAATGAAAGGAAAACAAATATCAATAGTGGCCTGTCTCAGCCACTGGTTTAGAGAATACCCAGAAGAACCCAGCTATCAACTCCCAACATCTTTTTGATTAATGCCTGAGCTTACCACCTACTGTTGTCTGGGTGACCACAATGCAATGCAGCCCTGTTTCCTGAGACAATTTTCTTCCTAATCCTTTTCAGGAGGTCTGAATACACCTCCCCCTAGGAGGCTGGTGATAAGCCATTAATAAACTTTACCACTGTAATTAATCAGGGTCTTAACCCAATCAAAGCCATTTTTCTTTCCCCCCATCCCCACAGACCCTCATGCCCTGGTCTGAAAATTGCTCATTGTTGTCTTTGTAGGTATATATGGTCCTTGCTCTACACAATCACTTCTGTCATAATGAATTCCACAGCTATTGGCCGCACTTATTCACTAAGTGTTCTCATAACATGTCTGTGAGAGGTCTCCATTTTCACCTGCTTATAGTGATGTATTTTACCATTACTCTTGATGTGATGTGATTCCTTTGTCATAATGGGAATGTGCATTGTTCTGGTTTTGGATCATCCATGTTTATCCACTGGAATTGTAGAATTATCTCTATTAAGCTGAGATTGGGTGGCACGTGATGCTTTTCTCTTGAGCTTGCAGTATGCTGTCAAGTGATCTTCCTGAGCTAGGGCTTTTTAAGTAGTGGAAGACAATGCCTGAGTTTAACCCAGACTCCCAGTGCTTGGGTAGTCTCCAAAGGCACCACTTAAAGTAAAGTATAGCTTTGAGGCCAGGTTTGAGAGACTACGAATGCATTTTCAGAGGAAATTGGTTTAGAGCATTTCTGAAATATGCCATTATCATTAGCTTTCAAATGGCGGAATATAAATTTATTTAAATCCCTAGTGCACATCTCAGTAAAATAGGCTTTATTGCCTCTTCCCCTTCCTCTTCTTTTTAAATAAGGGGAAGATATCCAGCACACACTGCGAGGATCCTGGGTAATGGCTGACATCAATATGGCGGTAATGTCATTGTATGACCCATCATGGCCATTACCGCCCACTAGAGTGGGAGCCTTTGGTTGCAGTAATGACTGAAATGTCAAAGAAACAAATGCTATTACCCGACTGATAAATATCGCAGTCAATTTACACAGAAGTGGAAAAAAAACAATAAGTCATGGACAGGTTTGCAAAATCCCTATAGGAAACAAAAAAAAAGTTTTAGAGAGAAGAAGACCAGGGTTTAATCAGAGCTTTTGTCATCATCTTATCTCTTCATTGTTATGAAAAAATTAAGAATTACACACAATAATTTCATCTCAAGATCATTTGATCTAAAAAAGACAGGAGCTAAGAGAAGACACCTGTAAGTTGAACTTTTCACCATCCCAAAAGCAGACAAAAACAGAAGTGATGACACAGACTCACCTGCCTGTACACATGCATGCACATACATGTGCACACACACACACACACACACACACACACACACACACACACACACACACACACACACACACACCCATATGTTCTAAGCTTTTTATATACTGTGGGTTCACACATTCCCACACTTTCTGGTTCTGATGATCTCTCATACATCTCTTATATTTTAACCTCAACACCTGACTACACTCAGTCCCTGCACTTATCTACAAGGTATGCTCTAATGTGCTATAATCATCGTTATCCTATGAAGAACAGCATCCCGGTTTTGTGGCTTATACAGAAGTTCAATGTGGTACTGACAGGCTTTGTAATAGATTATGTAATGTGAATCACTTCCTGACTGGCACTGCGACTCCTGGAGCAGGTTTTCACACATCTCATTACAAGGAAGGTCACTTATTTAGAAGCAGCAGGGTTTGGAACATCCAGAGGCTAATATACACTAATGGTAACCTTCTTCTGCCCCCCAGCACCATTTCCAACCAAACAAGTGGTGGTTCAATGCCAAAATGAGCACTGAGAGCACAACAGGCATGGCCAAGAGATGCTGAACTAAAGGTTCAGACAAAAGATTTTTACTAAGTTTTATATTCTTAAGAAGTTTTTAATTTTGGAATGAGTGGAGCATTCCAGAGAAAATTTGCACAGGGAAAGAAGGTTCTTAGAGGAATTAAATTAGTTTTCTTATGATAGCATTGCAGGGGGAGCAGTTACGAGTTCTCTGGTTGACATGGTTTTTTACATGCCTTATAAGCTCCATTTATCATTTTTAGAATTGTGAAAAATCATTAGAAATCAATAACAAAGAAAAAATAACAGAACAGGTATCACATGGCATAAAAAATTCACAGGAGTTATTATGTTTTTTGATGAAAAACAATGAACAAGCAAACAGTTTTTTTTTTTTTCGCAGTTCTGGACAGATGTAAGATACCAGGAAATGTACATGTGTTTACACAAAATATTATAGTTAAAATCAATATCTATTACTCTGTAGTTTTCCATTTTCTTGGTAAGTTGGAAATAGTTTTTTAACCACAGTTGTTTCCTAAATTAGTTGCATAAGGGTTATGGTTGGAAAACTGTTCAGATTCCTTACAAAATCAGTATTTTAGAAACAATTCTATTGCTGTATTCCTAAAACTGCTTGCAGTCCTCAACATGTCCTCCAAGATACTCTTATCAAAAAAGGGTGAGTAGCCACAACCATTAAACTTCCTGTCGCAGTAACCACAGCAACCGAGTGAACTGAGTGACTTTTTTGCCTGGAAAGAGGTGATATTCACCAATATGAGCCAAACCACCAAAATGTTTTCCCAATATATATTCCATTTTTATTACCAGTTGTAAATTAATTTCCAAATATGTAAAATGAATTATGCATCGCCTTTGCTATTCCTGGCATTGCAGAAACCTCAGGTTTGTACGTTTATGAAGGTTTGGGATGGCAGCAACAGTAGAGAGGAATTAAATATTAAAAGGAAGGATGCTTTGTGTTCCCACACCAATTGCATTCCCTCACATAAGGCAACATTGAAGCAAGACGGCCAACTTACCATATGCAAATGTGAACTTTGAGTGGGCATGCTTTTGACAAGAACGTCCTCAACAGACAAAATAAAACAGTTCTTCACTGTGGTGCATCTAATGAGCTGCTTAACATTTGTGAAGGATAATGAACACCCCCAAATGGGTCTTGATAGTCTACCTTTATTAAATAAACAGGTAATTGCAAGTCACTGGCTCCCTACTCCATTGACACAGATGGTGAGAGAGGATTTTTTTCCTTTTCTTTCTATTGCCTCTCTTGGCTATTTCTCCTGGTTAAATATTCAAACATGGTGCCTTTTATATTCAGTATGATTGTTCTGCCATTAAATATTACACTGATGTCAATATCCACATATACCAGTATCAATTATAATAGTTTCAAATATGTAGCAAATAAACATGAATTTATATTTTCTTTATCGTAAATGTTAATGAATGCAGTATGAAGTATGACATATTGTGTAAGCAGTCATTTCAGTACCTAGCAAGAGCTGTAATATACTTGCAATTAGAGAGTTCTCACCTTTCGATGAGTCTGCAGAGGAGTAATTATAGTCATTCTGGCACAGAACCAACTCTCTTCTTTTACAGTGACATTAAAGTCTGAGGAAGGAATATACTCTGAATATTACCTCAATATGTTAGTAGTGATATTACATATTTCTCATACCTTTAATAATCACACATGTTCTGTTTTCTATGTTATTGGTTTGATTGCCCTCCCAACCTGATATTGTATCACTGTCCAACTCTCTACACTGTCTGTCATTTTTCATCAACTTCTAGTGGTGACTCAATACAAAATGTTGCATGGTACATGAGAAAGTAACACTTTCAGTAAATCAGGCACCATGGCTGAATTGAACAGAGGCCAGTGTTACCCAATGGACAGCAGTCGAGGTTGTTTAAACTTGCAGTTACCTTTCAATCATTTGCTTCACAGGAAGTGAAACAATTCTCTTGAGCAGGGCTAAGCCTGGTCCTGAGCTTTCAAATAATTAGGTTTGAATGAGGTGTTAATTAAATACTGAACTGGATTTCATGTAATTTAACTAGCATCTGCCATTAATACCTATTACAGATAAGGATTGTTGGAAGTGTACTTTCTAATGGGAAAATAGTTGTGTTCTTGTAAATTATTAATATTTGAGCTGCATAAATTAGTGATTGTTCAGAATGTTTTCCCACTGCAACATTTTCTTTAAAACACAGTGGATGTGCACCCATACACTTTAAAGGCTCAATACAGCTGAAGTATGTGCACTGTAAATACTGCTAACCATGAAGACACTACACAATGCCACATCAGAGTATATTTCAGTTGGAACCTGGCCAAGTTACACTGCAAGAACCTAACCCCACCCTCTGCTAAAGGCAGGCAGGACTCCACATGAAATGTTAGGGGTCAGCACTTCAGCTGCTCAATCAAACATTATTAGTTCAAATGGGATTAAAAATATTATATACATGCCTCTGGGACTGGCAGTCTGGGACATTAGAGCCTTTTTGCAGATGAGCAAGCTATCATCATCAAGGCTTATAGGGCCTGTGCGGGTGATGAAAAAGTGACCGGTTAACACATACTGAACACTCTATAACTGAGAACCTGCATTTGGTCTTATTTAACCTATGGCCTGTATACCTACATAACCAGCCCCCCCGTTCTCTGTGCAAATATTTTAACAATCATTTCTTACTGATCAAACCCAAAACCCAAAAATGTGGATTTACTGATCAAAGTGATACACTTTTTCACTTATCTGAAAGATATTTTCAACCAATTTAAGCTGCATTATTATTCATTTGAACATCAAATATATTCACTAGGCTTTAATTCACTAACCTATACAGCAGAGAAGACGGACTTAAATTTATATTTCTCATGCTGCCCTGAAAGGATACAGAGGAAGTGGCAAAACTAAGACAGACTTAGCCAGTTTTAACCAGAATTCATCTGTCCAAGTATGGTATGCCTTGAAAGCAGTATGATAAAGGTGTACCTACTACTGTAGCTGTATTGTCTGCTTTGTCCTGTGTAGTATATCTGGATACTTTATGGACCATCTGCACTTTGAACTATTTTTGCTTAACATTGTGGCTAATGGGAAATGATAACCAGTTGTGCCATATGAATCAAAATAGAGGAATAATAAATCCTGAACCAACCCTCTTTACCACATTGCAAAATCGATGCAGGAGTACATTCAATATCAAATTTTTTCCATATTTTAAAATTCTAAATTTAGCTTATAAAATTGAACCTTTGGGTGGCTTATGGAATCAACGCACATGTTCACGGTGCATCTCGGCACTCCACAGCTGGGTGATCAACTCCAAACATTTTGCAGCAATGGCCAAAGGACTGGCTCATTCCTGGAAAAATAGGGTTTAGGCCAGATAAAACGTTAAATCTACTTGCTCCATAGTGTGAACACATTTGTTTACATCTGCAATTTGGAAAAAAACTGAGGGCTCACTGCCATGTAAATTGGAAGATGCATGTATGTGGCCACTTCCTCTGAGTCTGTGGAACAAGACAACTGAATAGAGCTGACAGGAGGTTCATAATCAGAAGCATTCAGGTGTATAACACTGACAATGTAGCCATATACAAATAAAAATGTTTTTAATGCAGATCAAGACATTACAATTCCCCAAGAGATGCTGGACTGATGCAATTGTACTACTTATTTCAGAGAGTAAACATTTTGTTGTTACTTTATGGACACAACTTGTCAAAAATTTGTCCCAACTGTCAAAGTCAAAGTTATAGAGCTGACAGGTGAAAATCATGTAGGGGTAAAAAAGTTTCACCACCAACATTTCCCTAAAAATGATCCATTTGTTATTGAAAGTGGAATTGCAGTTACAAAAGGTGCTTCTGAATTACAAAATCACAATCCAAAGGTCTGTTATTCAGTATTGTCTATGCTCCCCTGCTGGGGATCTAATGGACTCTATGCAAGCTGCAGCTGAGGTGCTTTAATTACTTCCTTACCGAAGAACATTATGTGCTTGTGGAAAAGGAGGCTTTCCTGTGACGTCCCATGACTCTCAAGATTAAGACATGTATTGATCTTTTATGAAGCATCTTACTGAGAATGGCACACTGAATTATTTGAGTACAGTGCTTTCTCCAAAGGGTTCTACATTGGAACGTTTTAATGCTCTCAATAATTTTCAAACACTTCTGATAAGAACTAACATACTGACATTAATATTGAAAATATCATTACCATAACATTTCAAATCAGCTTGTGAATGCAACATCAAATAATGCATATATCATATTACATTATATGTAGCAGAAGCTTGCTGTGAGTAGATTTACACCATGGAACCCACAACATTCTGGGTTTTAGGTCAACTCCAAAAAAAGGAAACTATCACTCTATCTCACACATATTCACAAAGAAGTCCAAGCACTAACATTCCAACAAGGATTGGCCCAGTCCTGTGTAGTTCTTTATACATTACTCAAGAATATGTTGAAATATCTGCATAAAATATCTGCATAACAATATCTACATATCTTAATTAATTTTTAATGTGCATCTCTGGCACCACATTGACAATATGCAATAAATGAGTTGGATATCATACTTGTGATACAATGTGAGAGATAATGACAATGTTTCACAGGGTATTATTTTTAAAAAACCGCAAAAAGTTGGCAAATATGACAGCTTGACAAGTATACACATAGTATTAGAACCAAGATAAAAGCCAGCTTTAGCATTACAGAATTGCTGTAATTGCTTGTAGTTTGTTTAAACATCCTAAATTTAATGCCAAGAAAAGTTAAGCTGACCATAAACTTGCCTTTGCCCCAAAAATGCACAGCTTCTAAATAAAACCTGATAAATGCTCCCTGATCGATGTAAATGTCTTGTTTTCTGTTTGGTCTCTAACATTAACATTGGCAGTGGTTTCCACAAATAGTCATTTAATAGCATTACTTTAGTTCAAGTTTGCAAAAGACACTTGATACACATACTATAGCTTTGAAGCTTTTATATTTAGTGTGTCACAATCCTATGGCTGAGACTTAATCAAAAGCACTAAGACCAGGATTTGATCAATATTTGTCCTTAATTTTTGCTTGTAATTAAATGCAAGTGTTCGTTTTTATCTTCATTGACAAAGTTTTGCTATATCAGTGATCATGAAATGTAACTTCTGACTGTTCTTTTGAATGAACAACCATAAAACTCTTATTCAAATGTAAGTAAAAATGTTGTCTCTTTAATTCCTTTTAATTCAATAAGGTCACACTTCTTAAGTGTGTGGGCTACTCAATTTTATAATGAAAAGACCACAATCCAACGAACATGTTTGGTTATCAAAAATATAATAGAAAATACTCAAACACACATTTGTTGTAATGTAAATCCTAGGTTGAGTGAATTGTATTTTAAAGAGACTAACTTTGTACGGTTGAATCACAGCCATTGGCAGAGATAAACGTATTGCTTCCCAGGACACTGATAGGCATAAAACTACAATTTCAAAGATTTTTGCTTGGGGTAGATCTTCAACTCCCAAGACCACCATGAGGAGTGTAGCCCTCAAGCATTGCCAGGTGGAGTACAACGTTATTGTGACTAGAAAGCAGTTTTTTAAATAACAATGTTTCTTTTCCTTGTTTCCTCATCCTGAGTCTCACAGGGTTAACAATTTGAAATCCACAGTTAGTGTTCCCTAACCCCCTTTCTCTTGCAGTGATAGAGGATCCAAGCATCTGTCTTTATCTCCCATTAATGCTCCCCCTCTGGCCCCTTGGGCTAAGTTTAAAATAGCCTTGCAGATAGATTGAACACAGAACTATTTTCTGCTCACTTTAAAATTCAGCCCATATTTTTGCTCTTGGCACCTAAAATCCATATTACACTACAGGAGATACAAATGCCAACTGAGAAAAACAAGAAGTACATACAGGAACAGTGTGAGCAAAGACCAATTTCACATTTCTGCCTGTTTGACACTAGAGCAATAAATGTTTTACCATTGGAATTGTCCCCTGTGGAAAAGCCTGAAATTGACACACTAGTACAAAACTGTTGGGCCTCATTTACATTTAACTTTGAAAAAAGAAGAGATTGAATGAAAACAAAGAGAGGGAAAATAAAAGTTACCAGGGGGTGTTTCAATATACAGCTCTATGAAGCAGTTTAATATGATAATGATGCATGAAGAAGGACTTTCATGAAACAATACCTAGTTTCTTGTGTTCACATATGGAATGCAATATCTCTACAGATGCATAATATAGTATTGGAATGTGTAATTTACTTGTGATAAACATGATGCCATATTTTCCTGGCACTGCAGCACAGCATAAATGGTAATCTGTACCACTTTCCTCAAATGCTCTGTTGTATAGCTCAAAACATTCATCTTCACAGTTGGACACATAGAGCACGGCACATGGAGGGTGGGGGGGGGGGGGCAGTATGTCCTGATTATTGTTTATCTCCCTCTTTCCTCACTTCTCACACTGAATGGTTTATTACTTCTTAAGCACCACCTGACAATAAAGGTATTCATGGTAGGACTCAACATAAACCCCAACAGTTACTGCTGTTGCCCATGTGATGAAGTTTCCTGAAATGAAAACTTTGACCTTAAATTGAATATAATGATCAACTATAAGGAACAGCTTGTCAACAACATGCCCAGTTCGCAATCTTATACAAAAATCCCTTTAGTTTGGAAAGTATTACCGAGTTTTTCCATATTTTTATAGATATTTGATAGCTAAGCAAAGCTGCCTCCTAACATATTCATGCTCAAATTTATATAATGCCATTATGTTACTTAGCTCTGCTCAGCTCTGCTTTAAAGTTGCTTCATTGAAAACATAACTCTGTTACACCTTAGATAAGCCAGTCCTTCCCATAAATGAACTGTACTTCTTTAGTGCTTAAGCTCAGCACCATCACCCAGTCACTCATGGGCTAACATCCCTAATCACTGCTGGCTGAAGTATTTATGGCGGGTTAGAAGAGGGAAATTGTGTTAGTTAGAACCTGATTGTTTAGAGGAAAGTGGGTCTTCGGCTGTGTTTTTCACCCAAGCGCTTGTTTTTTGTGTGTTAGTCTGGAGCTGGGAGTGGCTCATTATCTGGCATGGTCTCGTTTGCCGATCTCTTTCTTTCTGTCAGTGTTTTCAATATGCTTGGTGATGGCTGCTGACCGTCTCGAGTGGCTACGTTACTCTCTTTTTCATGTGAATAGTACAGTAGTAAGCATACACTAATGACTGAGTGTATGATTTCTTCTTTTCATTTTAATTTCCATATCTTGCAGTTGTATTTACAAGCTGATTCCACCAGTTTACTGGTCAATTGATTTATAATCTAATTTAAGTTTAATTGTAACAATAATTATAATTATTAATCTGTTTAAATTTATTTAATATTTTAATATATGTATGATATATTACAATTCCAAATGTTTAATAACTGTATGGCTCCAGTATTTGAGGAAAGTGGTGTAATTATTGGTTCTACTGTGCTACCATGAAAAAATTGACCTTGATATTGATTGACCTCTGCTGCAGCTGAGATGCAGTGGTGACGTTTAAATAGCATTGCCAATGATCTCAGGAGTCTTCTGATGCTGAAATTGCCTCTAGTCTGTGCCCATCCAGATTTAAATATAAATACTAAATGAACAAAGTGAAACTGATTAATTCATTCATTCAGGTTGAATCAGGTGTGACAAACAATATTTTGTTCATTTTCAGTTTCAGAAAATTGATATCATTTTGATACATTTGTGCAAAATGATAAAAGCAGTATGTAATTCAAATGTAACATGTGTAATGGATCCTGCTGAAGATTTGGAACAAGGTGGTTTGTGGGTCAGAATGACTTTTCCAGGGGTTTAGTTTTTTGCTTCTGGGTCACCTTACATTTCAGAGAAACATATGGTTGCATTTTTTCCTACCATTTTGTGTGAACTGAAGGAGCATGGGCAGGAGAGACAAGGGTGAGAGAGAGAGGGAGAGGGAGAGAGAGTACTTGGTATTCAGTTTTCATAAGATGAACATTAGCAAATTGTGAAGTTTGCACTACTGTGGAGTTGCAATGGATGACTGATGCCACAAAAGCAATCATGAGTACAATTTAAAAAATGTGATCAAGGCTGCCACTCCAAGAGCAGCCCTTTGGAATTACTGAAGTGATTATACTGATGTTTGTGGTCAAATGTTTGAGGTCAAAAACACAGAAGGAGAATCTTCAGAGACAGTGACACTGATTGAGTAGTGCGGTTGGCTCACTTCCAATAAAATGGTTAATTGAAGATGAAAACCTGGACAGGGAAGTTGACATTGCTTAAAAACATGTTTACTTGCATGTCTGGTACCACTAGGAATACAACATACGATCCAAAGATTTGGTGCAACTGATGAAGATGTCCTACAAGGATCGAAAGTAACATTTTTTTTTGAAAATGCAACTGATAAAACATTTCGTATGTAGTAAGCAGATTTTCTAAGGAAGACCTCATAGCTCACGTACAAGAAATGTCCCCATACAAGTGGATAAGGAAACCATTTGATTTGAGAAAGGTTCAGTATAAATGTGCTACCTGGTATTTAAATTGGCAAGTTACAAATATAATTCCCCAAACCCTGCTCGATACTGCCAACGAATGCATAATCGCTGCATGCTGTTTTCTATGCAGAACATCAAACTACAAACCCCATCAAGTGTCATGAAGCCGGTTTGGTACAGCAAGTCCTTTGATTTCATTTTCTCCAAAGCTGATAATTGCTTCAAGATTAATTTTTATAATACTGACAGATTAAGACTGACAAGCTAAGGGCAGTACATTTGACTTATTAATTTATTCAAGAGATCTATTAGATTAAATGTTTCTGCATACTAAAAGCCCCATTAACATCTTACTAAATATAATCACACTTTATCAACCCTCTCTGTGGACGAATTGTGCAAAGACATGTCAAACACGCTGATTAAATCATTAAAAGGCATAGCTGAAGATACAAAGGTGATTGAAAGTTAATATTGACATAATTTTGGCATATGCTTCCTGTTTAATAATTGTAATCCTGGGATATTTTTCACATTTTCTGTTTGGTAGAAGTTTGTACAGGTTAAACCTTAAAATGTCACTTACATGAGTACATGTTTTATACAGGAGTCCAGAAGTTGTATACAGGAATAAAAATCAATTCCATTCATATATAAACTTTCTTGTAATGATCTTAAAAGGCTTAACACTGGGGGGGTGGGGGGGGGGGGGGGTGTGTGGCATTTTTGCACCATAATATCGAACAACCTGAACCAACGATCTTTGCTCCACGTTGATTGGCTAATGCTGGACTCTGACTCATATACTCTAAAGATTAATGGGTTATCACAGTGCCTGCTTTGAACTGATAGCTGCAAGTAATCAGGAGTGGTTTTGATATCAAACAGTAGATTTCACTTGAAGGTGCCATCTACCAATTGGTTTTTGTACTGACAGCAGGCGGATGACAGGACTGCGACTGGTCGATGTCTCTGGCTTTTCCAATATACCACAGAAAGATGTGTCTGCAGCCTCAGGAAATCACTACAGGTTTTCTCTGATTCTGCAAATGATGGAAGTTGGCCTGTGGGCGTGCTGTGCCAAAGACCCCCAAGATGACAGGATTACACCCAGCTCAATGCAGGCCTGTTTAATGGGAGAATCAATGGAGAAGAAGCCAGAGCTGGATAAATGACAGGTTTCCATACAAATATATCAGTGGGAATTATCCATACAAGAGTCCAGTTCAAAATCTTTTGCGCCCTGATCCCTCATCTACCATCCAAGTGTTGTGTATGTGTGATGCACTTCTGATATATGTGTGGCTTCATGGTAACATTTGTATGATTTGTAGCATTGCCTAATGCAAAGGACAGTACAAATGAAACATTGGTAAGCTACTTGAAGGTACTCTTGGAACTCAAAATACAGGATCAGGATGGACAACCCTCATTTTGAAATTAAGGAGATTATTTGTGTTTTTTGTGTAATCCAGCCACTTAACCGTTTACCATGATAAAATGTCAAGTTATGGTGAATTAATTATATACTTGAGGTACTCAGCATTTCACCATTCAAGCACTAGGTTAAGCTTCATCCTCACTGATAATTTAGTGGTATCTATAAAACAATATGAGGACAGTATAAAATTGAAAATTTATTTTAGTACTTAAATTTGGCACAATGCATTAAAAGAATAATAAAAACTCCTGCAGTGCAGTCCTGTTGCTGTTGATATAATGGACCAGAGTGTAGCTAAACAGTGAATTCCTAATACATTTTAAAGTATCTCAGCATAAACATATTTATTGTACATGTGCTGGAACTGGAAGAGGTGGTTATGCAGTGACTGTATGTAGGATGTCAAGTGGAAATGAGAGCTGAATGTATGGGTCAGTTAATGAATGTTTAATTTACTGTTCCTAGAATCAGAGCAGGCCCATTTGGATGTAGGATTTTATTGTGATGCAACATCCTGTTAATAGATAGTTCAATGTTGTGTCCATGCTGCCGCAGTGAGACTGTAATAAGCTGATAATATGAAATGTGTTAGTTTTGAATATTGACATGAGATTTTCTGTCATGCCCCGAATCTTATTTTGAAATGGAGATTTATAATTGTCAAATAACATTGGAAACCAGTTTCTGTCAGCCTGAGTTTTGAAATTCTCCTTGTGATACTTGCCAATGTATATTGAAAGGAGCTTTTAAAAACAAATTTAACTCCTATACGGGAGTCATTAATGCTCAATTCATTTGAAAAGCCAGGTCAAAACAGCAGAACTTAAAACATAAATTTTACTTTAGATCTTCTCCCTTCTGCTGCCCCTGTTTGAAAATGAAGGAAAAGTGAGAAGTAATTGGATACTTGAGAGAGGCTTTATGAATCCAAGTCAAGCTCTTTCAAAACTAGCCACTAGATGGCACTGCTTCTTAAACAAGATGTTTCATTTAGCATGTTAATATGAAAAACATGAGCCTTGCCTTCTGCTGTTTATTATTTTATGCAATTTTCAATGAGTCAAAAGTTTCTTCTGCTCACTCTTAAACCCCCTTTGCAATTAAAATTGTGTCTTGTGATACACCAAATGGTACATGGGCAAATGAGGAGTCAGATTTAGATGTGCTTTTACTTGAGGGTCAACTGGATACATTTATGCTCTGCCAGTGCACTTCTTTTCCATGGCTGTGCACACATTTAATCCTCCTCTTTTTGATCCTCCCCTCAGGTCTGTTGCTGTGAAGAAAAAAAAGCAACTGAGTCTTTGTGCAAGACTCCTGCAGGAAATCATGCAGGCATCAGTTCTGAGATGTGTAAGATCTAAAAAAGCTTTGCTGCCTTGAGATTGTAAAAAAATCTTCAGCTCTGTGATAGGGCTATTGGGTGATGGATGATAAACATGTCCATCATTGACATGAGGGAGAGAGTGAAATTCCTCAGTAAAGGCTACAGAGGGCATGGTGTTTGGGGCTTGAAACTTGGATGCTCTGATTTAAAAGGCGCCACCAAATGGAGTGCAAGTGATCTGGTACAATGTGCCCCATATTTCCGTCTTGGCTCCACTGATTCGCTACCCCTACATCTCCATACTGTGATGGGATCAGGCAAGTTGCAATGTAAGATCCTTTTTCAACAATTGCACTAGCAAAATGTTTAAGGGCGGCAGACCAGATTACGTAGGCAAAAAAAAAAACAAACAAAAAAAAAAGAACACACAGGGCACTTGAGCATGTCATTCGCACAATTTGAGTATGTAAAATGTTAAGGGAAGTTTGACCAGGTATACAGTGAAAGACACAAACCATCCCTCCCCACTCCACATGAGGCAGTCTTGTTATCTGTACAGAAATGCTCAAACTTTCTTGGCTGTAAACACTTTTAATCCCATTTCTGTCAACTGTTGAGAGAGGGGTGGCATTAATCCTAGGAGACCAAGAAATCTTAACTTTCCAGAGTCATTCAGCTGAGTGTTTGACTTCTTTTAGCTTCTCAAAGACTGCAGAATGCTGATAAAAGGGGGTATGTTCAGTATTAATTATCTGCCAAAACATGGCAGGGTTCAGCTACAGCGCATTATTAATGCCTTGAGAATAAACTTACTTCTTTGGAAGTGGAATGGACAAATTTCAAAACCTAGAACAGCTGCTAAATGTGAAACAAATTCACAGTGGCTCCTATGTGTGAGGTCTGCTTGGAAGAGTGTCTGGGACCTGGGACTGGTTGCAACATGAGGATGAAGTTTTTTTTTGGGGGGGCAAAACCTTGTTTGGGACCCACTCCCATGGCGGTGGCTTGGTCATTACACCTCACCACCCCAGGTCATCTTTCCTACCATGGCTGAAAAACCCTCATTCATTAGTGAGGAGCTACTCGAAAAAGAACCCTACTTCTTCTGCTTGATTTATTATCATAAAATACACATTTTGCGTGCTTGAATTGCTCGAATCACGTACAAAGGGCCCATGTGTAATCTAATACTGGCGCAATGCTTATATTGTATGTTGCCGCTGTATGGCAGATGAAAGAAACCATTACCCTTGACTCATAAAGAATGCATGCCATGTTCCTTATTGGCATGTTTGATGATCCATCTTCATGTTCCAAGAGCCTTAAACCCACATGGAGAAAGGTTAAACTGTGACACAGTTGTATTGCACTGTGGGTGTCAACTGGGTTTGATGAAATCTTTTACCTACATGAGAAATAATTGTTTGATTGGTTGCTTTGTATTTGTAAATGGCATTAATTAAAATAAATGCTTTTCCAAGTATCAAAAGGCAGTTCTTGATTAATGCAGCTCCCCTTGACAATAGAAAAAATAATATTAATGGGGAAAATTCATGGTCACATTTCTGTCTTTGATTAGGATTTCAAGTCTTTTGATTTTAGAGCCTTTTATTTGGCAGTTTTCAGTTACTGTGATACACTTACAGCACTCATCACTACAACAATGCTACAGAAATGCATTCAAATACGTTTTACTCTAAGGCAGTGGTATACTGTGAATTAAAGGTGAAAGGAGAATTTAGGTTCTCAAATGCATAAAATGAATGAAAAAGTGGACTGCAGATATTATATGCAAATGTTATATACAAATGTTATATCAGACATTTTTCACAGTTATGAATGCACTGAAGAGCTTGGCAGATCATTTAATAAAAGCAGAGACCCTTGAAGTGTTAAGGTCCTGACTAGACACTTTCCAGCTTTTGGTTACTGATGAGATTGGGTGGCTTGTTCTCACCATTGTTCTCAGTGTGAAGGTAGTGGCGGGCTGCTAGGATCAGTTTTTTTGAGTCTTGGGCCTGTGCTCTGCAGCTCACAGATAGTCTGAGGAGCCCCAGAACTGTACCACACCTACAAAAAGATGTCAATGAATTGATTATATGCTAGTTTTGATTAACAGTGGGGAGGAGCACAGGTATGGTCCTTACTCACATACTTAAATCGATAAATTTACATCAATGGTCAGTTAGAGAACTGCTGGCTTGTTGGGAAGTACCATAGTAAGAAGTAAAAAGTTGGTAGGGGTTCAATATACTACAATGCCTCATTGTTGAAAACAGTTTCTTCAGTTGTGCCCTACAAAGGCAAAGCACAGTAACTATGCAAAGACTGAAACTCAGAAAAATGGCTTTAAAGTTTATTTGACGTTAAAGGTAAAATATATATAAAATAAATATAGCCAAAGTTAATGCACTGAATTATCATCTTATTACAAAGTCATTTTCTGGACATATAAACTCTGACCATTAGTTTGACCTATGACCCAAAATGCAGATTCTGACCTTACCAATCTTGATGGGGTAAATCAAAGGCAGTAACTACAATCTCCATGTACTTATGTAGCAATTTCTTGATGTTTTTCTCAGTTTGATGGAAACACATTGAGTATTCTAACTACATTCATATTGAATTCAGTGTTTGTATTTACTCATTTATAGTGCTGTCATGTTTTCAAGTTTTAGCTATGCAACAGGAATATTAGCCTAACCTCCAAACCTGACATTGTGACTAAAATAGCATTCAATTTACAAAGATTTTTATTGTATCTCACACTAATATAAATTGTATTATGGTATGTAACATAGTGTATGTATAAAAAGATACATTTCCTGTTTAACAGATTATGCCCCTTACTTAGAGTAACATTTAAGAGCAAGGTAGACAGCTAGGGAATAAAGATGAAATAAGAATTACCGCTCGCATTCCACGTTATGGCATTCCACATATATTCCATGTTATGCCCCCCCCCCCCCCCAACAATGAAATGAGATTTTCACCCTTGTATGTTACCATATACTGTAGTCGGGTATTGCTGTGTGTGAGAGAATGATGGCGGTGGCCTGATGGGAGCCCGATAGAACACTGTAGGTAGTGCAGTTAAATCGTGGTGAGACCCCTGCCAAACTACAGTAACTTCCACTTACGGCAGTTTGCCTTGGTTTTCACATGGATTTTGTTGTTACTGCAAAACCGACATGTTATTTTCTCTCATTTGTTATTTATCATGTTATTTTCTGTGTAGCATAGTTAAGACTGGACACTTGGTCACAAGGTAAAACAGATACAGAGAACAAATTTGCTCATAAATCCATTTTGACCAGGTGAGTAGTTACAGCGGTTTGCCTTTGTACAGCAAAGTACTTTATGTCCTGTGCTGGGGTGATGTTAAAGTAAGAAATGAAAGAAAAACTATAATTATACCGTAGAAAAACTTTGAATCAATATATACATCAATGCACCAACATAATATCATTAAGGTCAGACACAGACTAATGGAAAAACAATTGAGAAAAATATTTGACAATAACTTGCTTTATATTGTTTGAATTGGGCAATAAACCCAAGAAATATCTATCTAATTGATTGGAAGTAGGTGCTTGACAACTGCAATAACTGGTCAATGAAAAAAGACCAATGTAACTACGGAAAATGTGTTTTACTCAAATTCCATATCATCTTATGCTAGTCTTATGATACTCTGTACTTCTAAAAGTACACTTCTAAAAATGGTGTTGGTATTAAAATGATTAAAACTTTAGATTCAAAGGTTAGCTTTTTCTCTCTGTAGGAACTTAACCAATCCCTATTAAATATTCAGGATGGGATATCTGGATTCACCTACTTTCCTGTTTAATTTTTGTACTCTTCTTGGCATCCGTTGCCCTAATATTGTAAATTATTTTGTAATCACATTCTTCTTTGAATGTCCTGACATTTATGATCATATTATAGTTGAGGTTGCTATCTTACTTCCAAGTTAACATGTATATCTATCTTCATGTATCTGATTTTTGTACCTCTGACATTTGCAAAAGTTGCCTTTCATGGGTTGCTCCCTAATTTGACAGCACAACCGTGCAAAAACTAGAATGTTCAACCTAAACCTGTCTTTCAAAAAAAAGCAGCTCCTGAACAGTGAAGACCCACTCTGCAATAACCCTGCCATTTCAACTGGATGTAAATTATTTAAAGATGCCATAGTCTTGGGTCATTAGCTTTTCACTGCATGAACCTGCTGTATGCATCAGAAATGAACATTGTATGTCCTGGGGGAGAAACTGCCAAAAGATATTTTACCATGTTGGCAGAGTAATAATGACTGCATGATTCTCCCCTGAGCCCAGTTTCTTCCTTCTGTTCAGAAACCATGGCCTGAAATCAGTGAAAGCATTGTTTATTCTTATGTTTAATTCAAGTTTAAATGCAAGTATTTTTGTTTCCAGTATTTTTATTTCCAAATTCAGCTATCTCTAAAACACATGGTACTTGCCAAATAGTGTATTGTGAAGAATACAACAAAATTTAAGTTGTGAAGAGTGCTGATTGAATCCTGGTCTGAGATTCAACTTATGTTAGTCAAAACTGATCCGGGACTGAACTATTTTATTTGATAACCAATGCAGTTACAATAACTTTAGTAAGGTGAGGTGCTGTCCTCCATGACACTTGATGTCCCTCATGCTTTGGCTGGATTTTGTTCCCAAGAAGAACCTGCATTGTGTACTGTAGTACTGCAGATAAGCCAGCCTACAGCAATGCATTGTAATTGGCTCAGCCTTCCAGCTAATAGCTGAAGAGTTGGTGATGATGCACCCACCCCTAATAAGATTTTCCAGTTTTCCCTGTTGAGAAGCTGTAACATTGTATGTTTTTATTTGAAAGACAGAATTACATTTAAGTTCATTATAAAATAACCTATCAATAAAAAAAAACAAAAAACAGATAACCTCCTTATCTATGAGAAAATGCATTGATATCAGGATAATATTTGACAGCTTACTCCTTTGTTATTTATGAAAAATAAACAATAAATTACACTTTTGGTAAAGGTATTGTTTTACTCTATTTACCTTATCTTGTAGTTTTCATGACTTTAATGATCCAAAATTACTCAACCTCATGACACCCTTTCAGGTTACTACCCCACAAAGATATTTGTCTTAATTTAAAAGCACAAACCTAATGTAACACACTGCATACTTATCGTTTAACTTTTTGCAGAAATAATGGCGTTAAAATGGCTTCTTGCAATGTATTAAATACCATCTACTAAGAAAATATGTCAAACTATGAATCTACTGAATTACAAATATTGCATTGTGTCCCTGGGTGGAAGTCCAGACCTTTAAAATGCTTGCTATTGAACAAAAACATCCAATGCACATCAGCCACCAATCAACCTATAAACCCCCCCACCCAGTTGAACTTTCGCATAAGACAAGGTAATGGAAAACATACATTAGCTCTGCATGAAGTTAAGTTGCATGATATCACAAAAAAAAAAAAAAAACATGAAAATATTTCCCTAATACTTTCCAAACAAAAAATGTCCCTGCCCAGCTGCCCAGTTTTAAGACACATTATGTTCGAGTCTGGCTTGGTTGACTTTACCATGATCAAAGAGATACTCGGTACCTTTCAAATTGCTTTAAATACTTCTGTGGATCTGTACTTTATCCCTTTGTTCTGACATCTCCTTGGTCTTTATGTTTGAGTCTTACCTTGGAATTCACTATTTGACAAATGGACCATAAAAGGATAGGTGTATGACATTTAATTTATTCTTCTGAAATCAACCTCTATTGCTGAAAACAGACAAAGGCCATTCAGCTAACTGTCAGACTTGGATCACTGTTATTAAAAATTGATTTCCATAAGAACAATCCAGCTAAAAAACATTTCATTCAATTGGGATTGTCATCCAAGATGTTTGAGCTATACAAAAGTGAATGACAGAGCTACATATATTTCATAAACACATTTTAAAACATGATTTACTGACATTAAAATCTTTTGATGCTTTTGTTATTCCTATAATGAATAGATAGGATTAACTCAAACATATTTGTGATGATGATAACTGTTATCTGTTAACAGCTGAATGAACACATTGAACTTTAGGGCAATTACCTTTTGCAAGGCTTTTTTTGACAAATTGAATTCAGTTGTTAATTCACTGCATCCGTTTCTTGTCTAATTGAATCTCCATGCTCTTTTAACATCAACATCTTGCCATTGTCACCTCAGTGGCAGCTTGTCACTCCTCCCCTTGGTTTCTGACTTTATGCTTATCCACTCCAGCCAATTGTTTTCATTTTTTCCTGCTCAGAACAATCTATATCTCTTACCAGACTTATAACAAACTTCCTGCAGTCCTTTCTCTCTTCCCCCTGCACTTATTCTTCACCCATTTATCTCTCTCTCCCCTCTTTCCACCCTCACTTAAACAAGCCTTGTGTCTGGACTTTGCTGTAGGATCCTGTGCTGAAGGTTGGGTGTTCAAGGCATGGCATGGTACTAGTGTGGAAAATTAAGAGCCCACCTGGGCTACATTACCTCATAAAACATATTTATGCCCTTATTTTCTAATATACCTTTCAAGTTGTTGCAACCTTTGACTTGAAAGATGCTGAAATCAGTCCCTAACCAAATGTCCAGTGAGAGACCTGTGCTTTGCAAATTCTTGTTTATATGTTGACCCCTCTAATTACTCTTGTTTTCCCTTCAGACAGTTGGTCAGCCTTTCTGTTGGAATGTCAAGACTCTGTCAGTTACACTTATTTGTATGTGCTTTAAACTGTTTGCTATAAACTTGAGGATAAGGAAGCTGCAGAATTTCTGGACACTGACATCACGTGTAATTAATTTAATCCAATTAGTAATTGGATTAACAGGCATCATACAATGTTTGGCCTAATTAAACAATACTCCAGGGAATACATGTTATCTTACTGCACTATCTTCAAATATATTTAAATTCCTCGTAATGTTACTGATAAATGAGACAAGAAAACACCCATTAAAAAGCTTACTGCCCTATTCTTGTTTTTCAGCATTTTTAGGCATCTGCAATCACGTCTCTGGGTCATTGCACATGATGCCCCATGTGTGAAATCATAGGGTGCTGCTCTAATGTATCCTCTTTCATATGTTGGATAATCCACCTGAGTGGTTCTTTTTAATTCTAGCAGAGTGAGCTGACTAATGATGCTGGATCATCTGAGCTCTTGACAAAGGTCACATGATAGAACAGCAGAAAAGGCCATATTGCTCACATTAACATGATTATGTGGAAAGGCTATTCAGGTTTTCACCCACTATGTGTAGATTATGCATGGTTTTCACTGTACGTGCTTGGTATAGATAGACAGCTTTTTGCCCTGTTTTGTGGAGCTCTCTTTCTCCCAGGGGAGTAAAAACAAGGGTCTTGGTGTAGTTCCTGTGTATGCACTGCTGTGCATTGTTTCACATATTATTGTTTGTGGTCTAGAGATCCTGGGTGGTACTGGATCATTTACTGATTAGATGTAATAATATAAGTAATAATACTCCCTCTCTCTCTCATATGTATATATATATATTTATGGTTTTTTTTTTCTCTGAAAACCACTAATTGATATACAGGGGGTCCTCAACTTACGAACGAGTTCCGTTCCTACTACTTGTCCTAAGCCGATTTTCGAAGTAAGTCTGAATTTATACCTAAATTATACCTAAATTAACACCTTAAGTCACTCACACTGTACACACAACATATGAAGGACATATAAAATACAGTAATTAAATGAAACATTAATAAAAAAAGAGAGAGAACAATTTCTTATCTTTATTTCTGTGGTCGTATTTACGAACCAAACCACTTAGGTCGAAACTAGGCTTTTTAAGTAATTTATGGGAGTGCGTCGTAACCACGAGACCGTCGTAACCCAAGACCTCCTGTATTCAGATATGACAACAGCAATGATGATTGCCTGCTCATCTATGCAGCAAACATATTTTACAGACCTTGTCAGATTTCAGCAATACGAAAGGCTGATGTTTTAAATCCAGTTAGTATTGGTGCATCACTATATGGAGGAACCTGCTGTAAAGATTGGATTTTTGTGCAAGGGAGGGGTATACGGGGTAGTTAGACATGCAGGCACTAATGCAAGAAAACAGAGCCCTATTTGATTGTGGACTTATAAGGTAAGTCAATAAGGTTGTATCATTCTGATTTTAAGGACTCAAATAAGACCCTTACTGTCTTATTTGCTCATACTGGCATTTTTGTGAAGGCAAAAGTCTAGTTTTTATTTAAAATGCTTCTAAGAACTCATTAAATCAGATATTTGTTACATCGACAGAATTACAGAAAGTGATGTATGATGCCACTTGGCATAAATCATCTTGTAATGGTTAAAATGGAACATGCCCCACCTTCAGACCATGTCTTTTCCTGCATTTGTCATCATTTTCAGACTTTCAAGATCCTCATGAACTTAATGGTTGTTTTGACCAAATACCATTTGTCCAAAGTGTGTTTTGCATGAAGAGACTTTGATTTACTTCAGTATTTAATTTGGGCAAAACACTTGCTCATACTAAAAGCCTAAGAGAGCATATGATTGGTAATTGGTTAAGGTAGTTCAATTTCTTCAATCAATAATCATGTCACTGAAACTGCATGTGCAACATTTTAAAAAGTGCTACAGTCTTCAATAAATATGGACCACAGTCCATATGATTGAATCTGTTCCAATGACCAATATTGTTATTGAACAGCCAGCTAACTCACCCCATGTAGTTTCCACTCAATGACATTTACTATTGCATTACATTCCCTTCCTACAATAGCCTTCAATGAGATAATTTGTACTAGCAAACGCTGAGCTAGAAAACATTCCATGTCCTTCATTAACATCCTTAAGTGGTCTTACCCCAGTGGGCTAGGATGAAGCAAGGACTCCAAAACAAGACCATTTCAAGGTAAATTTCTCTTGTAAAAGAAAGACGTGTTCAACTTAGCTTAAGTGTCTTCGGCTTGGCCTCCCCAGAATGTCCTAGGTTGAACCCCCTGAGCATGAGGTGGTTGCTCCATGTACGTCCGAGCACTTTGGAGCCCACGCTGCTGTCAGAATGCATGCAAATGAACATGCGCTGCTCACTTCCAGCTGTCATGGCCCTTTGCATTCTGCATTCAGGATCAGCTAGGTTCTGTCACCCATGGCTGATGGTGCACAACAAGCAAAGAAGGGGGGAGGGAAATTAGGACAGCTTCAACGTGTGTGCTGCTTAAAGACAGCATGATTGCTGAGTGTGTCACAAGTGTTTCCTTGACAGAGATGGGTCACATTGATTCTGTCATGAAAACTTCAAAAGTTCTGACAGAGAGAGGGCATGGCACTGGTCGCAATGACATGGAAGGCATGTTAATGCCTGTCAGTTACTAAGGAATATATTCTGAATATTCTAAATGAAAGCAAACATGGAAGTGGAAATGTAATGTTGTCAATTGAATTAAAATATGTTCCCTTTCTTCACATTCTAATGTATATATGTATTTTTCACAAGTGAATTGATTCTGACACATCTTATCTGAATAATACCGATGGAGCGAATCAAACCAGCTGACAAACTGGTGTCTGTTCCATTGGGCCTCTTGGCTATGTCATATATGACTGTTGGGAGGTTACATGGGCGAGAGGGCAAATATGATATTCAATGGATTGTGAAGTGGTATGCAGTCATAGACAGTGTATCCCACTTCACCGACTGGAGAACAGAGGTGCTTCACCATCTAATTCCCCTCTCCATCAAAGCATGAAAGGCAGAACATTTCTCTCCTCTGCAATGTCACTATGAATAATATATCAAAATGACAATGACACCATTTGAAAATGCATCCTCACTTTCCCAGCAGAGAGGGGTTCAGTTGCCACCCAAGCTGGCAGAGATGAAAAGATTTTCTTGCATACAATCCTTATTTAGCCTCATTTAAATCATTGCATAGACTTGCTTATCATGGTTAAACAATTGTGACTTACAGTCTTTTTGAAAAGATTCTGTCTAACAGCTGAATATTGGTGTTGGAATCCGACTGGATTCCTTACAGTAAATTAGAAAAACTGGAAGGCATATTTAAATCATACCAAAATAAGATTCTGTGTAACTTATCCTTTCCTTATGGATGGCTCCTATAAATCCCACTCTACACTCTGTAAACATTTATCTTGTGCAGCTTTGATTAAAATGACCTTTTTTCATTGCATTCCCAAAAAGGATGGGCATGACAACGAGCTGCCTTAAAACTGTTTAACTTCCCATTGTAGAACTACATTTACTGCTTATTTCATCACATTTTCTGACCAATAAACAGTGATTACATCACAACTCAGCAAATTCGTGTTGCATTTAAAAATCTGATTTCCCCAACTTTATCATCCAGCATAATAAGTCACATTGCAGGCCTTTTTTGTGGGGAAACTCATGTACATTGTAAATGTGACACCACTTGAAAGTTCAGTAAGCCCAGAAGCCCAGAATATTGGTATTTCAGGACTCATTCTGAAACTGCTTGTATCAAAAGTAGCACTTCTAGTACAGATGTAAAATCATTATAAATGAAATTATAAACATGGTAAAAAAGACTAGGAAAACATGTTATGATAAATTCATTGCTGTCCCATAGGCAGCCTATTAATATTAACAGCATCACAGGGATAGATCATCATGGGAACTTTTTGTCCTTTCACTTTTATAAAATCAAAAGTTGCTTGCTGTTGCTTCACCCGAATTTTCCCTGTCATACAGACAACTTACGATATGGAATCCATATCAGAATGTCACCTTGGGCCTTACCTGCTAACATAAGCTATCTAGCTGTTGTACCTTAGCTGTACTGGCCTGGAGAACACTTTTGCGATTATCAAAGTGATGTATTTTCACTATTTTACTATGATTAGTGACTGAAATTTATTTGGTTTATTCCCCTCTGATTTCAAAAGAACCATGTCTTGATAGTCTTGGTCATGTTGTGATAGTTTTTTTTTCAAAATCAGATGTCCTGGCATCAGTACATTTCAATGAAACTTTTATAAGAACTTTAAAAGATGCCTCTATCTAGAGCAAATTACAGTTTTCGATTTCTATGCACTATCCATTTGTTCAGTGGGATATATACTGAAGCAATCTGTGCTATTGTCCCTTTAATGTTTGCTGCAGTTTTCCAGGTGAAACTTTAATACTTCCAAGGAACATGCAAAAACCCATTAATATTTAAAAGGATGTTTTTTTTTATCTTCGTCCTAACTTAATGAGGTAGAAAGTAAGGGCAATTAAGCAGACTGCTCGGCACTCATCTGACATATCTTTAATCAGGATGCTGTTTGAGAGGGGGGCTGGGATGGCTCAGATCATCATTCCTAGCCCAGTGTCCCCAAAAACCTGGAAACAAAAAAAGAAAAGAAAAAAGAGGACAAACAGAAGACAGATGTCCTGGAATTTCATCCTCAGGATAATTCACCTGTTTCCCAACGACCTGCTCTCTCAGCCCATTTTCTGTGCCATTTGTGGTGGTGCAGAAGGAAGGGGATGGGGGAGGGTGGAAGTATTAGAGGAAGGTGGTGTGTTTTTTAACAGACCGTCATTACCGAATGGGTTTAGGACAGAAGATGAAGGTGCCCTGGGATGTCCTAGCCCAAAAGGTTGTGAAACCAGCACTCTCTCTCTCTCCCTCTGGAGCTCAGAACTCGACACAAGGAGGTATGAAAATCAATCTTGAGAAAGTGATGATTCAGACAGGATGCATTGCAAGGTCTAAATCTTTGGGCTTTCAGAAACCACGTCACGGCAATGCTTTTTACACCGTCAGCGCAGAGGCAGCAACAGGAGTGTAAAAAGTGAGTGTGAACTGATGGAGCATGGACAGATGTGTGAAGTGACCTTTGATCTGACTTGTGACCTTGAGGTTGACTGTTGTCATGTAACAGAGGTGAAATTAAGTAAAAAAAAAAAGAGTATAATGTGGGGGTAGTTTTAAATATATGTCTCATGTAAATAATGTAAAATAAAATAATGTATTCACTTAAGTTATGATTTTTATGAAAGCTCATGCAAATGGAGTTTTTAGTGAGTATACCCTTGAGTGGGTCTGCTGAGCCATTTAATTCAGCCTCTTTTTTCCCCTTTATGTACCATAAGAGTAATAACAGCTAGAGGTGCACATTATGGGTAATGCCAATTCAAAATCCACAATACAATTCACATGACTCACCTTTGCTCCCATGTGAGCTGTCACATAAATGTATTTTATAATAATTTGATTTTCCTGATGTGTTTATGGTGTGTATGTTTCAGGAGCATATGGTTAGTATCTAACATAAAATAATGAAATGTTGCTTCAATATTGGCCTCAGTTTTGATTGTTTTGCTTTGTTTGATAACAAAAAACCTATGCAGTCTAGCTTTACCTTTAAACTTTCCCCTCACTTGACCGGTAATTGTTGCCTTTGATCTGTTCCACTGAGGCCCAGCAAGTGCAGTAACTCATATGTCTTACTAACGAGTAAAAGTGCAAGTCTTTCAGCCTGTTAATACACTGCACACTCCCTGGGACCTGATTCTAGATTACATTTTTCAGATCCAGACCTCATACTATCCATCATAGGGTAGCACACTGTGACAGGGGGGTGTGGGTGCTACCGTTGCTACCATTGCTACCATTGCTTTGAGCTCTGGGTGTAGGATCTTAGACCTCCTTTTCTTTTGCATGACTGGTCCTACCCATTCTTGCCCTACACCCAACTACATCTGATGACTGTGATGCCATTTCTGGGGAAGAGTCCTAGAACTTTGACTGGAAGACGGGGAAAACATTGATAGCTCGTGGCTAATTTGCCTTGCATTTAACAAGGAGTGGTGGCAAGATCAATGTTCAACAATTGTAGTACCAGCAGCAAATCCCAGTAAAACATGTTGGATACAAAGAAATTAAATTGTGTGAGTGTAAGTGTTAGATTATTTCTGCTTTTAATAATTTTTTGTAAAGAACTTTCCTGACTTTTTTGTTTCACTACTAGACTATAAACATGTGTTTGCATGCAAGCTGCATCCTTTTGTCATGCATATTCAAGCAGAAAGGCTACACACTGACAAATCAAATGGTTGCAAAATGAATGCAAAATATAAGCCATTGTATGTTGTAGTTAACTTTGTACAGTCTGTTTTATTCATGTTAATCAAGGATTCCAATTATACTGGAGTATACACCCTTTATTCTGGTATGAACAGATAGTGTAGTGAGCATGGATAAAATAATTACTTTCAGCTGTTCATTTTGTTTTGTTTTTGCAGAGTAATTCTATGTGCAATGTGTCAGCCAAATTGCCCTGGTAAAGGGTGTATGCCAGTTGTTCAAGGACATGAATGGGTGACATAAATAGCATAAGTTTTTACTTCAGTGCAAAAGGATAAATGGACAACACTGGAGAGTTTTTTTATTCTTCCACTCACCAAAAGGAAGACTCCATTGTACTTGTGAGTACAACTTACTCTTAATGAAAATTGAAAAGCACTTAACCTTGAGAAGAAATCATTTAACAAGCTGTAACCCTGGGAGCTTGCAGGCCTATGCCTGCCTCCACAGGAGCGTTTGATCTTGAAAGAGTAACTTATCAGGGGAACATGTTTCTGCTTGCACAGCGAGGCGCTCCATCAGAGATCTAAATTAATGTGTCAACGACGACCTGGTTTGAATACAACCATTTTACAACAACTGGGTTAATACAGAGTAATGGTGCCAATTCTTGTCAAAGCTGTCATCCTGAACATCTCAGTTCACTCTCTTAAAAGAATGGAACGCTAGACAATGCTTTGAATGACCTGTGTTAACATGAATACAGACAAAAGGATTTTGTATCTTTATTGGCAGAGGTCTGCTTTTCAGAGCCAGATAATTAATATATCCACCTTACATTACAAGTGCTTTACAATTTTCTGAAAAGCAAACAAATTTCATTGTAGAGCAGAACCAAAAAAAAAAAAATATTGTAGGCTAGTAAACATCATCAAAAGTAAGTGACTTTTATGTCTGTGACAAAGTAGAACATCTGAATATTTAACTATATAGTGAAATCCATACAGAGGACATTTAGCTCACTTCAGTATAGCCCAGAAAAATATACTACATCAATTATGCATATTTCATTATGTGTTGTTAAAGATTTAGGTTTCACAGCATAGCCAAAGAATGTGTAAGCCTCCTTGTCCGAAAACCAGGTTACTACTGTAATAGCAGCCACTTCTGCATACAGCCAGGTTGTAATGATTGAAGCCTCTCTCGCTGAAATAATTTGGAATGGATATTGCATGTTAAGACTTTTAGATGCATGGATTTCAATATCTGTGATTTTGAATTATGGCCTAGGGGAAGACAACTGAGGGAAAGTGAGGTAAATAATTGATATAGCATTCACAGAGGTTATGAACGGTGTAATGATCATTTGTTAAATGAATAATACTTTTTTCAGATGGATAAACCAGAAACATTAATGCAACATTTTTATAGTCAGGTATGGAAATACATGAATAGTGACAAGTGTAATATTTAGATACAAGCCAATTTTAATTCTACATAGCAACCTTCAAAACAGTATGTGGGATGATAGATATAACTAAATACTAAACATAACCAGTTAGAACATATTTTCTGAACATTGATGGAAAAACACTATAAACCATTGAAAACAGCACCATCAATCTCATCTGTTAAAGTATCAAGTATAGCTTTGTTTGTATCTCAGGTAAAATTTGATTGAATGTAAATTGCTTTCAAGCTGAAAGCAAACTGTTGAGAAGAGACAAAATGACAATTAGTGATGTTGAATCATCCAGATAACAGACCTTTTCAAAGAATCTACCAGAATCCACCATGAACTGACCAAGAGTAGTGGGGATGGGGTGTATTTCCCTCTGTGATAACTAAACTAGATCAACACTCAGAAAAATCACTTTGCTCCAATAATGCAAGAGGAATATGGTGCATGTCCTTAAATTAGACTCATAATGGAATTGGTACTGTTTCTTCAGAAATATGGCCAGGTAAGTTAAATTTAGCAATCTACACAATCATTACATTTGCCAAAATGTGTTACTTTTGTCAAAGTTAATGCTAAGGGCCAAACTATTGCCAAGCTGAACCACTATCACATTCCACTGAGTAAATACTGCTGTTAAATTATTTTTTTTCCAACATCCACTTATTCATATGCTTGTTGTGAATACATTATCCTGAGCACCCTCAGAAACACTGAAAATGCACTTCTTCCTCTAATGTGATGACCTGGCGTGAAACTGAACATTTCTACCAAGGGCCAGAGACCACTCAACGCAGCAGGAGTTAATAAGATCACAGAACTTAAATCAATTCAATTGGCTCTGAAGCTAATGGTAATAATAATAGCATCTCTCTTGGCGGGGTGAAGATGGTGTGTAATTCAGTATGAAATTGGAATGAACGTGTGCGGCTCGTTGGGCGGCGATGGCCAGACAGCTGGGTCGGTGAGGGCCCTTCACATCGTTGTGGTGAATTACCCCCTCTCCTCCTGTTTGCTGCGGTGATGAGTAATTTCACTGCTGAGCCGGCGGAGATGGATCTGAGCCGGGGCATCTCCACAGTGTGCAGTGAACAAGACATGGCAGGGGCCCCTTTTCTCCTCTGTGCTCACACATGTGTCCACCTAGCGTGCACTGCAGATGCAATCTATTGGAGAGGCCCTGCTCCTTGGCTGAAGGAGGTCTGGCAATGCCAGTGTCATGTGGAATTAATTCTCAGCCGCTTGCCCCATAAGCTCCTATGGTGATCCGACAAACTGCATATCAGCATGGTCGAGTGGCCCATTAGTGTCTTCCTCCCCCTAAGATATGTTGATCATTACTCTGTTATCTGTCCTATGTCATAATAATTTGATTAGCAGCTCATATGTTATCCAGTTAAAATATAGTGACTGCACTGTGCTTTTCAAAAAAATAGACTGCATTATGTTTAAACATTGTTTAGTTGTCTGTACATCACATTGAATTAAACTGAAAGACTGTAAGATTAGATACAATAAGCAATAGAACAACTGTGTGTATGTTTGTATGCATGTGTGTTTGTAAATACATCTGTGTGTATTTGCATGCATGTTCATCTGTCAGTGTGTGTGTTGGCTGGCTGTACGAGGGTCTTTTTATTTAAGAATGAATTCTGTACTGGCTGATTTAATTTAGCAATTTTGTGTCCTGGAAGAACTTACGCTGATAGAAAGATATTAGAATTGGGATCCCAATTGTCTGGCATGCGGGTGGAGACCTCCTGATCCTCAGCCTGGAGAGGCGGGCTAATATGGTGAGGGAGGATGGGAGATATCTAATATTAACTCTGCTGAATTCCATTCCCGCATAGGCTTCCCTGATGGAAGAAAGGAGATCGAAGAATGAAGACTTTGGTTTATTTTTCTTATAACATCTGTGGGGCAAGAACAAGATGTAACACTGCTCCCCCAAAAGAAATATGTATCTATATATTACATATATTCTGCTGAGTTCATTTGTTTTCAAAATTTGTGATAGTTCTTTCCCATAGATGGCTCTTAGGTCAGCTAACCTAAGAGCCACTCCTTTGTTTTTTGTTCTTATTGGTTTAGGCAAAAGGGCTTATTTCATATGAAGGTTTGTTTCATTGGAAGTTGTGTATGCCCATGCAATTGCAGTCCAGGTGCAATTATGGTCTTTTTTTGTTTTTAATGTCATGCGTGATTATTTTTTTTTATTTTTAGGGCAGATTACAATAAAATGTGCAAGAGTGAGATTGGCTAGATTTACATTTCCATCTTTAATCTAATTATGGCCAATATTCACAGTAAAGCATATGATTAATATGTTCACATGAATTGGCAACTCCTTTAAACCCCATTTACATGCCTGTTGTAGTTATTTAAATTATTTGGGGGATAGGAATCACCATCACCTGATAAAGATTATACATTACTGTATTTTAGCATTTGTGAACAATGACCTTTTGCAACCATGCAATATGCTCCTCACCCAAGATGTAGACTATTTGTCACTTATAATATGAAATAGCAATCGTTGAAATAAGGTTTCATATACCACCATTATGGTGTGGCTACATTCAGCTGTCAATTTCTGTTTGAACAAATCAAAAATGTTTGCTTCTTTTTTTCCTTAGCTTGAGTTTGGGAGTCAATATGCTTTATTTTGCTGATTAAATATACATTGGAAATCATACTGACTTCGAGTTGTAACCTGGACCTCTGTGAGGGTGGTGACTGCTTTCAGGAAGGTATAACAAAGAAATCAGAATCAATACAATTTTATACTTTTTAAAATGATGTAGTGCTTCCCATAGTTTTCTTTGGAATTGTGTGTGCATTTGGAAAAAGTCTAATGAGACAGTCTCCAGCTGTTTGTCTGTTATTGCATGACTTCATGTTTTAGAATCACTCTCATTTTCAAATTAAAAAAAGGAAAATCCAAGCTGATTAAAAATGGAATAAAAATCCCTGGAAACACAGCTAACTTCAAAAACCACAAATAGCCACTTTGAAACCAACTCCAAAAGAATATAACACAACTTCATTTTTAATTAACCTAAGCAGCAGCTATCTTATCAGCTGGTCATGCTAATTAGCTGAGGCTCTGCCTTTCATCTCACGGTGGGGGACGCGACCAGGCACGGTGGCCCTCTCACTGGCATGGCGGATGGCAAGGCGCAGCACGATAAGCGCTGTGGGCTTATGGGGGCTTGGCAGCCAATAGTGCAGCATGGCAATGGCCCCCGTCTTTAATTTCGCTCCACGTCTCACTTGCTCTGCCAGTCCCTTGCACAGCTGAATGGCGTCTTTCTCCACTGGGTTTGGCAGAACCCGTGAGAGTGGCGCTGCAGATTTTTCTCGGTTCTGTGTGATATTGGTGCTGGGCGTCATTCTTTTCACCCTGATACTGGGATCCCAGGACTTGCGGCAGAAGGCACTGGCTCTGTATCAGAGGAAATGAGCAGCCGTTCTACCTGGGAAGCCTGAAATACAAGCTATCCATCACGGGTATATTGAGTTGGTGTGAATTTTGTGTTTTTTTATGGGTTAGTGCAGCCGCGATTAGATTCATTGAGGGATGGTTTACATCTGTTGCAGCAGATTTTTGATATCACACCAGGTTTCCGTATAATTTAGACTCACGAATTCTGAGATTTTATGGCATGTCACTTTGATGGTAAATGTTTAGAGGGATTCCATGCCACAGGGAGATTTTCTACTGAACCATATATGAAGTTAAATTTAGGTCATCCACAGGCATCATCCTAAATGACATCATTTTAAATTGAATAATTCAGCCCTTGGAACAGCAGTATTAAGGGTGAGGGAATTTTTAAGGAGCTTGTTTTGGCTGTGGGAGTTTAGAATGACACCCTATAGAGTAAGGGCAAATCAAGTAAATGTTGGCTGAGATATGAAGGCATCTAGGTTGAGAATGACAGCACTGAACGTAATGTCTTTTTGGTTGAGGAATGAGAACTGACACCAGAGACCTGTGGACTTATTACTCGGCATGACCACACAGATGTCCTTTATAAAGGTGCTTTATTTCAATTCATTTATTTATTGAGGAACCATGATGATCTTTATTTTCTTTTTTCTTACAGAGCAGTCAAAATTATCTGTGTGTGTCCTCAGTCCCAGGGATGATGTTGGATCATTTCATCATAAGAGTAGCAAAATGAGCCGTGGGGGTCAACATCAAAGGCACTTGATTCCAGCACCCCACTGTAGTGGCACAGATGATGCTGGATCCATTGCAACAGCATTTTTTACACTCTCTGCTTACCCAGCAGGGGAAAATTATGATCTTCACATCTGCTTGCTACAGAGTAAGAGCTGTTATGCCTCAATTTCTAACATAAAATAAAAGGAAGCTCATTCCTACTGGGCAGCACTCATGAGTGATTCCGAAGTTTAAGAAGTGTATCGATTTAACATCTTTCTTCCAGTGGTGAAATTGATTTCTTCTTAAGCAGTTTCAACAGTGAATATGAGAATTACTATACCGAACACAAGAGCAAGACCAATTATCATGAAAGGAGTATATCGGCAAACTTAATATCATACATTGGATTATTGCACAGAATTATACATTGAAATATATAAAGATATTTTATATTCTAATAGATTTTAACGAGATTGAGAGGTACTTCTGTGCAGTGGATGGCTTTTCATAATGTATGTGGTTTTCTAGGTGTGATCCCTGTAAATGGGACTTATGTCACCTTTCCTGCCTTTTTATACCTGCCAATTTCTAGCTTGAAAAATATCATGAATTTTCTGACATTAGCCATTACTAATGAACAATTACTAATGGATTTCTAACAGTATAATGAGGATGTTAAAATAATAATTTGCATGTCCACTGTGCTTGCTGTTACTTGAATGTTCAATACATTAACCTCAATGTCTTCTGAAGAGGCAAAATATCAAAGATGTGGGGATCATGACAGTGGAACAAAGATGCTTTATACATTTAGCATGGTTAAAAATAACATCAATTTATCATGACTAAATGGGAATTGACACTGTTTGTCTTTTTTGCCGCCATACCCCTCCCCTATAAATAAATTATAGTATTGACTACCCTCAAGAAAAGTAGCATGTTAAGAATTACAATTTATCACCTACTGATATGGTTATGGAAATATTAAACTATAACACGCTTCAGTCCAATCTACTTGAACCAGCATGATTACAAGACAAAAAAAAAAAAAATCACATTTGGAACTTTGGGAAAGGTTGTAACAAAATTACAAAAAATCACCACTGTTAATGCTACCTGAATGAAATCATCTCCTGGGCTTTAGCTCAATCAAACCTTTTAATTCGCCCACAAATCAAAATTTAAAAAATGTAATTGAGCAGCTAATGGTTTGTATTAGCACTTTTGCCTCCTGAAATTACAGCCACTGATAATACCAGGTTTGTAATGGGTGATTAGGGGGCTATTATTGTTTTTGATTGAATCTGGCTCTATTGAAATCTGTCATTTAATACAAATTACAAAGCAGCACAAAATGATACAAACACTTGCAAACAATATATGTACACTAGTGTATGCAGATAGGTTTTTGATTTTTGTTTTTTGACTCAAACATGTTTTGAATTAGGAACACCTCAGTTTAGCTTATTTTGAAAGATATAAATGCACAAAGGTGATTATAAAACATTTTAAGGATAACACTCAAAATATTGTTTCTTTTATGACCCTTGGTGTAAAAAGTACAAAAGGCTTTGCCTAACAAGAGACAAACTATCAAGAACACATCATAATATGCATTATACAATTAGAAGCAAACTTGTTTAATCTGTTTTTCATTAGAATGACATCTCCAAGCCATTTCCTAAACTTAATCTTTAAACTGATCATCATGGGGTTAGCAATCTGTTCCATTCTTAGGCCCCAGAGAACTGGAATGACTGTTGACTCAGTTTGCCCTTGAATCTAGGTAAACATAGGTTGACAGCACAAGATCTTGCAAAGTCTTTGCCCTTCTCCTACCCTTGGAAGACAGCTGCACATGAAACTGGGTGCCTTGTCATGGGACATCCTGTAAACCAAACCTTTATGTTGGGTTGTCTTGGCCTCAACTGGTTAGTTGAGTGGCTAGAAATGGTTTCTCCGAACATGAGAAATTATAAGCACGTCTCTGGCTAGCTTACGTTGCGCTTTTTGACGTTTCCCTTTTAAATCTAATGTAACTCCCGGACCATGATGAACATGCAAGTTTTCCTCAAGCAGGTTTTTAAAACAACACTAAATCAACTTCGTCTTTTCCAGATTCAGGGAAAGCTTGTGATCAGCAAACCATACATGAATCTTGTGAGGTCTTCACCTACCTGTATATGCAGCCTGTTAATGTACTGCAGTAGAGTCATTGGCGTATAATATATAATATACATTTAATTAATTTTCATGTCATTAATATATATTAAGATAAGCTTGGTGTTTAACAAGGAATCACCAACCTCAACGCTCTGCACCCTGTCTGAAAGAGATGAGGACAGCCAACCAAACAACTGGCAATCATCCCAATCACTTTGAGCTTGGTGAACAGCAACCCATGTTTCAGTAGATCAGATGCCTTCTGGAGGTCAAGTACAAATATTTTTGTGTTTGGCAACACATATCCAAAAGCACAGTCTCTGTATCATTCACATATTCTGATCGATCATTTCTACTTTATGTAATCTGTATTAATCTTGTTAGTCCTGTTGAGATCCAAAAATATCCTTTTCAAAGAAGATCTGGTGAAGAAGACAGCAGCACATAAATCTGTAAAATAACACATGTCATATATTCAATGAAGTCAATATCTGATCTCACAAAATCACAGCCTCCACCATACTTGCTATTTTGATCCTTCAACATGAAAGTAATTATATTCAGTTTCAGCATCACTGGTAGACAAAATTGTCAGTGTTTTAGTACAGTAAATAACCCTTTAACCAGCAGTAACTGAATATTAGTATGGAATACCAAACTCCTGATGTCAAGGTGCATAAAGTCTAGCCCTTTGGCAAACATTTCTTGCTGAGTGTATTTCTCCATGTTCCCTGATAATCATGACATGTAGATTATATCATTCCACTGATACATTTTTAAGGCATAGGCCATAGAAAATGCATTTCACTGAGTCTTCATTACATTACAAAACTTCATTAACTGTGTGGTCCCCTGACCTGTAGTAAAGAAAGGCCTCATACTGCAAACTGAGTTATTCTGTCACATAAACCCAGAGTTTCTTTCATGAAGCTGGATTAGAGTGACCATGACTTTGTTTCAGCAGTGTTACAATATATAAGCATATGTCTTTGAAATGACTCCTCTCAAGTGAAGTGAAGATAAGGCTTACACTGTACATTGAAATAGCAAGGTTGTTCTAGGGGGTGGAGTGAATCAATGTCTCATTATTTCAGGCTGCCTTTCCAAACCAGACAAAGTAGTGAGAATGAAACAAATAGCAGAACATTGCATTCAATTTTGTTTTCTGGATCACTTACAATGAAGTCTTCAAACGCATTCCTGTGAAAATTAGCAGGCTAATTCAATTAACAAATGAACGTTGATTTATAATTGAAAAGGTCCTATTTGGCCATTACTTAGAATTTAACATCCTGAACATTAAAGCTATATTAATTTAATGTAATATAATTGTGTGGTAAAATTATGGTACGGAATTGCAGTTACTTATTCCAGACCTGTTACACAGAGGCAAAAAGAAAAGCAGCTGTAAAAAAAGAAAATCAACAGTAAAATTCTATGAAATGGTTTGATTAGGTGAGGATTTAGTTGAAATGTCCTGTAAATGTGTTATTTACAGCAGGATCTTCCATACCTGTTTTGGTTATTTGAGAGAAAATTTGAATGTTCAGCAACCCACTGTACTGAGCTGCAGAGTGGTGAGCCCATCTTATCTGAAGTGAAGGCACACTTGGAACTGTACCATTTTTAAAAGCAGCATATTGGAAAACACATTCACACCATGGGGCAAATGAAAATACTGCACCACAAATTTGAATTTCCCTGCATTTTCTGCATTGGTTGGTCTTTCTGTCACTTGGAAAGTGTTTTTTTTTCTGAATACATTTAACACTACACATGTATTACCTGGTGGCTTGTTTGAAATGATTATATAGTATGTAGTGAGGTTCTGACATGTGGGAAGTCATTTAAGCTTTTACTACATTTATTTCTGATGTCAAAAATTCAGTTTTAGCTAGTTTTCAAAGGACTTTCAATATTCAGAATTCAATTTCATCAATAATTCTGATCTCACAAATTTAGTTTTAACTAGATGTATTAAATATTTTTTTCCATTCATTTAATTCCTTTTCTAGTCCTCTGACATCTATGCAGAGCAATGATCTGTGCCATTGCAATCTTTTTGTGTCAAGTACTGTATAAAAGGTGCTGCTGAATAATGAACAACAGTCAGTCAACCTCAGTTTTAGCACTCTCAGGCTGCGTTCCAATACTCAAATTTGTCTCCTCCTTTCCTCCTTTCCTCTCCTCCTTTCCTTTGTGCCCCGGAAGCTGATTATGTGTCCTCCTTTCCTCCACTGTTCCAAAGCGCAATCTCGCCTCCTCCTTTACTCCTTTCCTCCTTTTTCGTCTCCTCCAAACGGAGGATACATCGATGTATCCTACCACGGAAGTCTTTTCACATTTCTGCGTGACATCACTGTGCTCACGACCTGTCAGATTAAATGACCATCCCACAGGATATTTCACCATCGAAAAGTTCTAAAACATGACAAGGGATTGACCAACATCTGAATATTAGTGCCAGAACAGTAAACAGTACTCGGGCAATTTACATTAAAGAGAAAACTTTTGTGTTTTCGAACATAACCACTTTGATGCGATATATTCATGTTTTTCAGATACAAATGGTCATTTTACCAATGTAAAATTGAGAGAGTTCATGTTGCGGTAAATTTATTTATTCCTTGTAGAAATGCTTATGTTACATCATGAGCAGAATGCGAGAAACTGACATTCATATTTTAATGCAGGAACAGGGCTGGCAGCGTTAGAGAAGTGTGATTGGCTTTGGTATCCTCGGAGTCGTTCGATATTATTACTTCATCAATAGCCAACGTCGACTTTGATGACGGGCGAATGGATTAGCTGTTCCAACTTTCGATTCATCTCCTCCTTTCCTCCTCTCCTCCACTCGTTTCCTCCCCTCCTTTCCTCCACATATTTCCGGCATACTTCCGGGGTAGGAAAGGAGGGGAGGAAAGGAGGAGACGAGAAAAAAAGTATTGGAACGCAGCCTCAATCATGTCATCCTTTACTATGCAGGAGAAAGAAAAAACAGGCAGACAGTTAACGGCCCAATCAAGAGCACCTGCAAATGATTGTCAGTCAATAGTGATGGAAGAGTGTGGTTTCATTAAACCCAAAAATTGGAGGACCTGTAATTAACTGTCAGTCATTGACTTACGCTAACAAAAGATGAAAAAAATAAGAAATCAAGAGGTTTTTCTCTCCACAGTAAAACATAACAATTGGTTTAAATTAGTGAGTTCCCAGAAGGGAGTAAAAGATCCATCCAGTTCTGGGTTTAATTAAGTACCAATCAACCACCATTACTAATCAGAGTGGATCAAAGGACAATTTAGTGCTTGCCAGAGCTGAGATGTAAGCAAAATGCAGAGGACTGTAGCTGTAAAAGGTTGAAAATCTCAAATCAATGTAGTGGTTCTCATAAAATTTCCATTGATATGTTGGTAACTCATCACTGTGGTTTTGTCTGTGTTTGGTTTGGGATATTTAATCAGCCTGACAGCCCTTTTCCTCAGTTTCTGTATGACTTACAAGCAACATTGCTATAGTAAACCAAAACATGTATGAAATTCTGTGAAGTTGCTTTTCTGTGCCACTTGATGGTCTGACATGATGAAGCTGGCATAATTTTGCTTCCATTTGTCAGTGTCCAAGTACATCATATAGACATCCTGTTTAGCACCACACAAATTTAATGATACTCCTTATCAAAAATACAGTCCCCGAGTTACGATGGTCCAACTTACGATTTTTTGACTTTATGATGACGCAATACAACCATTGTGGTTTTCACTTTCAGTACAGTATTCAATAAATTACATGAGATATTCAATACTTTATAAAATAGACTTTGTGTTAATGATTTTGCCCAACTGTAGGCTTATGTAAGTATTCTAAGCACATTTCAGGTAGGCTAGGCTAGGCTATGATGTTTGGTAGGATTGGTGAATTAAATGCATTTTAGACTTACGATATTTTCCACTTGTGGAAATGTAACCCCATCATAAGTCAGGGACCGTCTGTACTGCTGTGTAGGAGTAATTGTTGTTTCACTGGATCACCAAGTGGTCTCCTCTTCCTCAAAAAAACAAACATTGCTGGGGGGTAATTCTAAAACCCAAACCTTGTGGCTTGGGACATGCTACTGATATATGCACTTGTGATATTGATGATATAAAAGTGATCTACTTAAAGTCAATATAACTTTCAATACTTCTTGAGACCAAGAACCCTAGATGGTCTGTGCCCTACATTAATGACAAAGAGATTGCGTCAGAGACACAAACTAGGGTTGAAAATGGCACATGACACTTCACGCATTTCTCAGAGAGGGTGTGAATGATTTTATTCAACTATTTGAACTCCCCGATAAAATACTTGGAAAAAAGAGGAAGACATTGCTGAGGGGGAAGTGCCTGGACATAATAGCAATCACCAGAAACATCCTTCAAATTTGACACAAACTATTTCATATATTCATATATTTTCTATATTTTTAGTCCCTTGTCCATTTGTCCCTTGTCCAAAATTAGATGTTTTAATAGGTTTTGTGCTATTTTAAATTGAAAAATTGTCAAACTGCTATTGCACAATTTGACAAGGTTTGTTGATGTTGATTTGAGTTACCTTTCTGCTGCAAGTAAATCCCAATTTATTTATAGCAGTCAGTGTACAGTCTTATGGGAGAAGTACATAAATCAAATGCACACACAATAACCACAATATGAGGTGTAAATACTGTTTTAATTTGTTAAATTTGTTGGACCAATAATGGATGCTAGTTATTATTACACTGATTCAAAAACGCAAAGCAAAAGCTTAAGTTTCTGTTTCTGTGGTGCATGCTTAGATGTTAATTTTGAATTTTAATTCATAACCCAGAAAATGTCGTGTTCCTTATAACTAACTAAGCTTACAGCAGTGTGCAGTATAAAGGTTTAGTTTTTGCATACTGAAATGAGGCAGCTTTGTTGCTGAAAGAGGGGTCTGTGGGATAGCCCATGTCTGTTTGCGCTCCATTGTCACCCATAATCTACATTCAAAAAGCTATACTTGAATTGTATACCCATGACTCATGTCTGTGCAAGCTCAAACTGTCTGCCTTAATGAAAAATATAGGAATAAACATAATTGGACATTCCCAATTTGAATGAAAAACTGGAATTTGGAAAAATTACTTTCTACTCACAAGCAAGTTCTGTAGAAGCAGTCAACTACTATGTTCAGGGAGTTGTTCAGGTTGTGCCAAGTGCAGACGTAATGAAGTTTGCACACTTTTCATGCTTAATATGGGACAAATAGCATTCTAGTACTTGTCAGCATTTTGCAGTAATTAATGGCTTGTGTAACACAGGGGGTGCCATCACACTCTGCCAGGATTATGTTAATACCAAGTATAAAGACATCAAATAAAAGCAGCACCTTGTCAACAAGCACTTTCTCATTGCTCATTAATCATGTCAACGGTTACAACTCATGATATTGTAATTTTTGTTTATACAATCAGTTAATTAACAGCAATAGAAAACTACATGACATCTCCACATTTACCTCCATGTAAATAGTGTGGTGGTGCTACACATTGGTGATTGTTTAGGTTAACTTAAGAGTATGAGAAGAGAAATCTGAAAAGGCTGATTAAATAGTTTAGCAGGATGCACACATCACATGGATGCAGTTATGCTGCCTAAGTGTCAGGAAATGGGGGATTGGGGGTTAAATGATATTACAATGGGCAATTATGCAAAGATTTATTTATATATCTTTATATATCTAAATATTTCTTTCATATATATATAAAGATATATTTAAATAAAAAGACAGTAAGGTCAACAATGTATACTCAAAAACCTTTTTTTCAATTTTACAGGCTAGTTTTTCTGAAGTAAATATGATAATGAAGTCATCAATGAAGTAAAACATAGATGGAATTAATTCATATGGAACCATTTGTGTTTCTGCACACCTCTTTATTTTTTATAATGAACAGTTTTTTGATACTAATGCTCCTGATTTGTAATCCCTCTTTCTGCTCACAACACTATCGAAAAGACTGTGAAGCAGTATTGCAAAAAGGTCTGGGTTCCATTCATATTTTTCCAAAACTTTGCGACAGTATTTTCTCTGTAGACATAACATGTTAAGAACAGCAATTGATAAGCACAGGAAACAAAATAAAAGAGAAAAAACAGCAGTATTTAATATAGTTTCAGAAGCACAGAAATGGACTCATCTACTGCCTTGAAATGTAGCAAGTCTAGCAAATCTTATGTCCTTGAAAAATATCTTTCAGAGAAATACATTCATAATAAGACATCACGCCAGACATCCAGACAGGACTGTGCTTTGTACAGAAACAGTCCTGGAAAATTGATACCCCCTGAAAAAGAAAATTAGGTGATAATCTACCTATTTTCAGTGTTCTTAAATTATCCAGAACTTCTATCAACAGTGATAAATTGCACTAAATCACTCTTGTAAATCCTGACTGAGTTCCTTTATTCTCAATTGTGGCTTAACGCTAAATGGAGTGACTGCAATTTGCTGCAGTATTTTAGTTTTGATGACAGCTTTTTAAGAAATTATAGACTTACTATATCTGAGACACTTCAATGTTTTAATTGCCAAAAATATTTTTCCCCATACAAAAATGTTGTTTCCCCATACAAGAAATGCCTTTATTTCAGTGAGGGAATCTGAACATAGAAGGTGTTGAATAGATGGAAGCTTGATGGAAAACACTTGTTGGTTAAATTTATAAAATAATCAATGTAGATAAAAGGCTTGTTTCAATTTGAAGATATTTCAAAAAGCCACAACTCTGAACCTCCTTTTTCAACAAACATTCCTTTATTGCTTTGATCGGTGGATTTGAGCAAACAATGAAGTAAAATAAAATAAATAAAATCTTAGTGATGGTTGAAATGAACAGGCCTTTAAAATGGTATGGCTTTTTTCACCTCAGAACTGTCAGCCTGTGTGATCAAGGGAAATATCATGATAGGAAGAATCATACTGCATTGATATGATGTGCCATTTATAGAAGTGTTAGTTGATAGTATTATCTCTAATATGATTAAACCCCCACTCTCCAAGTGTGGGAGGTGATAGATAAAAATTCAATTATAAATGCCATGGCTGTTAATCTTCAGTTGTTGAATGTGTTTAATTGATTGTTTTGATTTGGCATGAACTCCATTTATCTACCAACTCTTTGTTTTTGTTAGTTGTTGCACTAGTAACATTGTTCTACCTGAGGCCTTGATACATATATTATTGGTAGAACATTCATGTAATGCTTAAATGACCTTGGCATTGACTCTATCACGGGTATACTACTTTAATAAGCTTTCCCAATCATATACTGATATTGGTTCTTTAGTGGAAATGTTGGGCTGTATTGGATGCTTTTGATTCAGAGTGGAAGGAGAATTTGTAGTATTTTTTAAATATCTAATGCTACTTTTGCATTGTCTTTACATCCTGACAATTTCACAATTCAGTCAAATGAACTATAATGGCACATGCTAATGAAGAAAATAGGATTTAAGGTTAATCCAAGCCATTCATCCCATCATTTTTCTCATACAAATTTGCCTTAATTTCTTGAAGTTTTGTTTTTAACTCAGGTTTACCTAGTATTTATATTTTTTTAAAAGCAAGGTTGAATTCCTTGTGTTTTTTAAGTGGAAATGGTTGTTCTTTCATAAATTGCATGCTAGCTTTGGAGGCTTACATTGGAAGTGGATAGTCATTGAGGGGACATTAGTTTGTATTTGATAAAATTACAAATAAAAAGGGTAAAACATGCTATGTGTGGTTACAATTGCTATTATTTGAATAGAATGGTGGAACATCTGTGACATTTCATCTTAAAACTTAAATCATATTGGGACCTGGTGCTCGATTCATCTGAGATTTTTTTATTAGGTTAGATAGCACACAACTAAAAATTCTAGCAAAGTACAATAATGAATGAATCCCAAACTATCCTATTTCAGGTACTCTATCATAAAAAGTGTGGAGTTTGTTTTTACTGTAAAGTTTAAAGCTAAGCCTTTATTTTGTCAATAAAGCTGTTTAATCTGATTTATCTTCTGGGAATCAGAAATACAAGCTTTCCGGTCCCTTAAGTCTCATTTGTTGCACACCCCTAGTTGTGTGTTTATGTGTTTATGTGTGCATGAGCATGTGAGAGGGATTGTGTGGGTGTATGGGCTTGCAATACCAATGATATAAGGACCAATAATAACACAAGCTAACATAATTGTGAATTGACTCCATAAATAAGTTGGCTAGATAATTACAGCATGGCCAAGGGGCCAATAATACTTGTGGCTCTGCTTTTTTTGATACCCTAATGGCAGCACATAGAAGTGGGTATGCTTTTTTCTTGTCCATTTTTTAACAACTTCTTATTCTCTTCCTTTTTGTCCATTTTATCCCCCACTTTGGAATAATATTTTAATGTGGCAATTGTTTTAAGGCGAGTCCAGACCAAGAAGTGCTAACCAAGGCCAGGTGTTTCGCAGTGTAGTGTGTAAAGAATGATAACCTAACTGTGCCGCGTCAGTTGTTTGTTATAGCAATGCAATGTAGTACCTTTGGCAGTTCAGCTGTCAATTTTCCCAGTGGAAAAAAAACACTTAGTTTTGGAGACCACAGGTGGTAGCACAATCTCTCCCTAATTGACAGAGATTGCTACAGTGTTGAGACAGTTGCAACTGGACATTGAAAACTGAAGCAGAAGGGTAAACAGTCATACTAGTGTGGTTTCACAGTTTTAATAATTAAACAACTGTGTCTACCAGCTTGTTTTGACAGCTTCATTGACAGCCTCTGGTAAGAATCAAAAAACATGAAGAAGATATTAAACAGAAACTATTATTGTTATGGCACTCTTTGCAAAACAATCCAGGCCCCAGATAAAATGCCACATTTATCACAAGCTAGAAGCTAAGTCTGCTATATTAACACTACTAATATGTCTCTACTATTTTCATTTGAGCAAGTGCATTGTACTGTGCTAATTCACTGAAGATGGTTTGCAATGTAAGGTAGTGAGCTGTTTCTCCATCCAAAATGAAACATTACTGTAATGAAAATAATAATAAACTAGCTTATCTACTGTTTCCTACGTCAGTCTAAATATTTTGGAATGTTGTGCTTTTGCTAAAGGGGTTACTTCTCTCAGCATTGAAGGTTTACAAAATTTCTGCCAGCTTGTGATGGTTTAAAGGTGAATTGGTTGTGTTTTGCATTGTAAATAGCAAATGATATGACAATAAAAGATATGACAATAACTGGCTGACTTTACAAGACAAACCTTTATTTTAAAAGTGTGTCAGTTACACATTTTCTTTCATAGCAAACTGCAAATATTTTGTATACTGAATTGAACCAAACTATACAGAAAAGTTAATTGAGTAATGTGGGCATATATAGATCATATGATACCTTTGCTTGCTGAGAAAAGGCAGTAAGCGACTAAACTTATATCGCACCTGTGATGAAAGCCCCATATCATATATCGATATCATAAACAGTTTTTACTGCTCGTTTTTAGTGATTACGACAGTTAGTGTAAGTGTTGGTGATCAGATTGCATGTTACTTATGGAAAGATGTAGCAGTTATTAAGGCATACTTAATTATTGAGGACAATTAACCTGCAAAGAATCATTTTTTCTCATCAGGATAGTTTACATACTTTAAACAATCAGGGTAAGATGATGCTATGGAGGAGGCACAGCTGGAAAAAAGAGGGCAAAAAAGTGTATTGTAAATGAAAAAGAGACAAATTGGCCTCAGTTTCAATCTAACGATTATGAATGGTCATATTCTCTGTTTACCTCACCAGCTTTGTGTTGATTAAAAGCCCAATTGCACTTTTGATAGCACAGGAACGATAGCCATGAATACCAAGTTGGCCGCCAGTATTTGCTGTTGCAGGGGCTGGGGAGATTATGTGAGGGATCAGCTAATTTGCATGTTTGTTGTTTATTTTTAAAGGGATTGAACATTAATATATTTGTTTAGAATGCCACTGTTGTGACTGACGGGGAGTTGGTAAAGGGTGCGGGGAGGCCGTGTTGGGGCTGCGCCGTGTATTTGTGTGTGGATTTTACAGCAGGGATTAGAAAGGCAATGTTTACACCTGTTTGCCCCTGGCGGCCATGTAATCCATTTTAATGGAATGGCTACTTTCACATTTCCTAAGGCTCCTCTCTCATTGCAAAATGCACATTGATAACCAAATATTACAGCAGTATGAGGAAACATGGACATGCACAGGCTCTGGGCGGTAAGTCAAGCCAATTGATTTTGCCCCATGAAGACTACAGAGATGAAAAGCATGACAGGTATTCAGGTGTGATTGAATAGCAGAGGCAATCTTTAATGGTTTGGTTGTGTTTGGAAGGGACATGGGGACAAATAAACACTATCAGATACATGTTTAAATTGAAAATCTGCCTGATTCTTAATGTATTCACAGACCCTGGGTCCTGTGAATGTCAGGGTTGAATTGGGTGGGGGGAGGGGGTTGTGTTTGTGGGTTGGCTCAAATGGCGGTTTCAGTATCTAGGCCTCATCCAGAGGGGGTTGTTTCTCTGCCCTGCATGTCCAATGGGAACCTGCCTACTGTTACCATGGCTGCAGGGCTTCTGTGACTGGAAGAGGTCAGGAGAGGACAAGGCAGGCACGATCGTGTTTCCCCAATACTGCTGTCTGATTGGCTCTTGACTGGCTGCTCCACGCTAAGACAACCGGAGGCCTTTCTCGCCTCCACTCCAAGTCCCTGAGCGTCGGTTAACATCAGCTCACGACACATTACCGAGGTTATTCACCAAAATGGTAATGTCACCTCAAATTTACCAGCTGTTATGTTATTCAATTAATCAGATAATGTCATATTACATACTCATTTGTAACCAGCTGAAATAACACAAGATGTATCCTTTTTGAGTTGAGTTCTGATTAATAAGGCCTATAAATGCTTTATCGTGTGAATCGTGCAGCAGTCATCTGACTAATGCATGGGGATAAACGGAGAGCTAGAGGGATAGATTTGCCATGCAGAGGCTCATGGCGATTAGGATAACTGAGAGGTTTTAAAAAGTCAATTTCATTCTGCATAATGGGAAGAGAATTTTTTTGAGAGATCCATCGCTGATAGTTTTGGATCAGTGGCAGTTGGTATCACGCCTCACGGAGCACAACAGCCTAGGACATTACACTCCATCTCATTTCCTTTAAGTACTTGTTTAGAGTTCTGACTTTGGAGAGGACATCAAGTCCACATTTAAGGTTCATGTTTGAACACAGGGTGAAAGGTGAGTGTCATAAAACTCAGGCATATTTTATGGCCCTGATCTGATCACATTACTGCTGTCTCTTTGGCCTTATGCTACATTGCAGTTACTAATACTCACTCACAATTCTGCATGTTTTCTTTTGAGCAGGGGGGAGAGGTTGAGGTGTTTTATTGGAGGTTAACACAATTTGAATATATCCATATCCATGGAATGCTTAATTATAAACAGGGAATAAGGTGAGTTAGTTTTGAGTATCCAGTTTAATTTTTCAAAATAATATTCTTTGGCAATAATACCAAGATATGTCCCTTTGTTTAGTTTTGTTTTACATTCCAGTTATTGTGATAACGTTTTAGTTTAATGTTTGTCCATTTACATATAATACATATATAAACACACACACACACACACACACACACCTAGATGACCAGATGACCAGGAATTTATTCTTTCTGATTTGCTGAAATAATTTTTTTTCATTTTGTTAATATTTCCTGTAATCCTAGCAGATGTTCCTACAGAGGGGTTAGTTGTAACAGAATTATACAGCCATATGGTGATTAAACAATCGCACCAGCTATGTTTCACATCTTAATGGTTCTAGGGCAGTGGTTCTCAACCTTGGTCCTGGAAACTAGATGTGCATGCTGGATTTTGTTCTAACCACAACATACATATATATCTCACAGAGACACATGTTGCAATTGATTTTTCATTGCTAAAGATTTTATTAAATCAAAATAGAGATAACCAGTGGATGAAAAAATGAGAGTGACAGGTGGCTCACAATTTTCAGTCATAATTTTGCAAAAGAAATAGAAAAATTTATTCTGAAAGACATTGGTTTGGAATGCCTTGCAAGGGAGCACCATCCCCTCCTCCCCACTCCAAACAGAACTCCCGATAGTGACAAACTTTGTTATGGGCGTTTTTGACAAATTGAAGCTATTAATAACCCACCACGACCCATCTATAAGTGTCATCCCTGGCCCTTGGAGAGGAGAAGCCGCACTTCTACCCCCCTCCTTTTGCCCAATGTTGTGGGGAGAGATAAAGCAAAGCCCCCCCCCAACACTTTGAGGATGGCTCATTGTTTCTCCCCCACCTGAGGCCTGCTCCCGTCGTGTCCAACATAAATCAGATGATGGCGTCGGCCTGACAGAGATGGAGTGTCTTCTTCACAGGGATCGTCAGTGGCCCGCTGGGTAGACCAAACCAGAATAAAACGACGGTAATGATAGCAGCATCAAGGAAGGCAGTGGGTAATGCTGGTGCGTGAGAGCCCTCTTATCTGATGTGTGCTAGAGGGCTGGGGTGGGGTTTGTGGGTCAGGAGATGGAGATTTGGGGGTGTGCAGTATGTTTAAGCAACAGCAAATTTGCTCTGTCGTTCTATGAGGAGCCTTTTCATGTCTTGGGTGGGGGTGGGGAGTGGGCAGGGGAACATTTGAGCCAGTGTTTCCTTCAGGGTTTGCCATTGCTGCCCTTAAGTTAGGAAGGTTACTATTTGTTTCTGTTAAATGCTATTATTGTTAGACAGGTTTCTCTCAATTTAGGCAAATGCCATTTTGATGTGTAAATTGTTAGATTATGTATGTCTGCATTATTGTGTGTATGCATGTATGCACATGGTCATGGGTTATTTAATCTTCTTCTACGTTACCTTCTGCAGGATGGTAGTTTGTAACACCGGTCCATAGCTCAATACTGCTGTTGGGGGCTTTTTTATTTACTGCCTCTTTTAACCTATGCTTTGAACAGGGCTCTCTCAGATAATCACTGCACGAGCGTTCCGTTCCAACTCCTTATTCAGCCATTGCCTGCCTACTTAATTAGAAGTGCATGTCTAAAACATCAGACCATTACATGACCTTGGAGTTTTCCACTTTTTTCTCTGAATGTTTTATTGATTATTGTCCTCTGTCTCATCCTAATCTTAACAGACTTGATCCCCCGCTGAGCCCAGACGCCAGGCACACATGTGCAGGGGCTCCACATGTCAGACCAATCGTTTTGCTGAAACAGTTTGAGTCTGGGACCGGAGACGGAAGCAGACTGTAAATTACATGCATATTTTACAGCGGCCCAGCCCCCCCAAAATTCTCTCCTCTGAAATATAGGTAGGGGAGTAGGTGTCCACCTAACTAAAGAACTATTTGCATTGTAACTCAAATTCCTACTCACTCTCCCAGCCCATCTTTCTACCCCCTCATTCAGTGCATATGCCTCTTGATATAATCCCCAACAAAGGTCACAAAGCTCGAATGTCAAATTATTTCTTTCACAGTGTATGGCTCCACTGTGGAACAATATGAAATTTGAGGCATTGCACAGTTAAATCCCTGCCAGGGCTGCTCACATGCAGAAAGGAAGAATGTGTTGGTGGTTCAGTAAATAGGTGAAGGCAAGAATTCTTTTTCTCCACCGAATAGTAATAAATAGATTTCCCAGGCAGTTCTTTTTTCAGATAACGGAGGATGGAACTATTTTTGGACAGGTTGGAATGTTGTAGGTTTTTTGGATTCTCAAGTTTTGGCTTCACAAACGTTATCTCAAAATCAAGGAGGGTTACTTTTCTTTTAACATAATGACAGCAGAGTCCTCAATGGGCCTGACCCATTCACAGCTTCACTGATTATTGGGTCCTTGTCGGGGGTCCATCTCACAGCTGAGCCCAGTGTCTGTTTGGATGGTGGCGGTGCATGTTACCTACGTGATTCCTTCCTGAGACCTTCCCCCTGTAGTGAAACAGACTTATGCAATGCTTTTAACTTTGCCTGTTTTTCAAAATCCCACTCACAATCATGATGTTGCAACACTGGCAGGTGAAAATTAGAAAAGGAAACATTTACCAATTTCCATTCATCTCTCCTGTTTTCTCCTCTCACACAAAGAAAGCTCTGCTGCAATGACTGACCAAGAGAGTGAGCAGGAGTACAGATAAACCATTTTTTTGTCCACAGTCATGAGACCATGCTGTCTGCACTCATTTTTCACTTCTGAGAGGGCAAATGCTCTTATGGGTAGAATCTAGTTGCTATGTGCTTTGGCCACTGTATTCTGCCAATCACACACTGAAAACTTATGCATCTCCATCACAAACAAGCATGCCCGATGTCTCTGTTTATGACCAGTAGAGGGTGCTCTAGCTCTTTTGAACAAATTCTCACTGTTGCCCTTTATAATGGGGCAATGGTCTACATGTTACTTTGATGAAGATGGATAATATATAGTGTAAAAATTTTGAGAACATTCTAACATGGATGGAAACAGGGGGGTTCAAGAGCCTAATTGGACTGGCAAATGTAAGAACCATGAAAAAAGGTGCAATATTAATTGCATGCTGGCAAGGGGTTTACTTTACCCAGTTGGAAATATAAATTAAATTAGTTCAAGTGGATCAGCTGAATGGATGACCCCTTACATCATATTGTTGCCATGCTAATGTAAGCATGCAAAGACAACGTGTGTTGACATTTTGTTATGCAGCTCCTGATTACGGATTTCTTAATGGCTTCATCTTGCTCTTTTGAAATCATAATCTAGCCTATTCATGAATTATTTAAACAGTGAGTTAAAAAAAGAAAATATGGTGTCTTAACAGAGACATTATATTTATGGATGTGTGGATGTAATTCATTACTGCATGTTGTTTTGTTACCACAATCTGCGGTACACAAGGAGGTTCACTTGAAGCAATGTAAATATTGTAAAGAAGGTCATTTTCCATGACAGAATAATGCTCAGATGAACTGCCTTTGTGAAATAAGAAGGTTTATTAGCTGTTTATTTATGTTTGGCTGTGTATTTTGAAAAACAAAAACAAAAAAGCCCAATACAGCAAGCAAAATTCTCTGAAGTTTATTACCTGTAATCTGTAAGGAAGAAAATAAACTGGCCTTCTCTGGCCACATTTTATAGTTGGTGAGATTGACACAATCAAATGCAGATGCACACAGTCACAAACACATGAACACACACAACCCACATAAAAACTTTAACAGGTTTCAATGTGAATGCAGGCTCATTGATCATCTGTTCTGCTTGACCAGTCATGAGGATACCTCGGATACTGGTGTGGTGCCTTTGAGGGGTGTCCCACTTGACACACCACAGTGTCACACACAGTGGGGGCACTTCTCATCTTCATCCCACCCCATGTCAGAAATCTACATCAGTTCTGGTGTATGCCAAAAGTCTAAGCAGAGAGGAGGGTCCTCATTTTTTTCACAGACATTTTCTGAGTATTTATCACAGAGAGAGTGATAAATTCAGTTTCCCCTCTAAAATTACTGTGAGGGCAGGCCTGTAGATTTGCGCAGTAGCCTCAAGGTGGAGTGGACCAAGTGGACCTATGACCCTGCAGTCTCTCACATTGCCATACCTTAGCTTGATCTATCCCTGTAGTTATTCATAGAGGCTGTTTTCCTCCCTCTCGATGATTTGAACTGCAATATATGTCTTATTAGTCTCCAAGGAGTCCTGGGGAACTGGGGAAATAGGTCATAATTAATCATTAATCTCTAGCGGTCCCAATCTAGCTTTTTAATGACATAGTTTTTCCCCCGTCCCACTTTTTCAGACTCCTAAAGACTGGATGTACAGAAGGCAGTGGGAGTCTTTATATTTGGTGATTTAAAAAAAACAGCCATGTCAAATTTGGGGGTTTCTTCAAAAGTGACTGAGAAAATAGGGCCAGAATATTGTCATGGTGATTTTTTTTCCTCCAAAGAGTCTCCTTGCCTGACTTCAATACTCATCTCCATGCAAGCAATTGAAAAACATGAGGAAACAGAGTAAAGGACAGTGGGACTGGATTTGAATAGAATTTTTTGTTTGTTCCGGGTGAAATTAAACTGCCTATGTTCTTTTCACACCCTGCTGCTACCTCTTTTTCCCAAATGTGCACCTCTAAATCTGTCTTATCACAGGCTCAGTCCTGCCACTGCTCAGCCTGTGTCACAGTTATTGTTCTCTCTGTGGGTGTTGGAAAGTCAGGTTAATGCACTGTAGGGGGTTATGGGAGTGGCGTGCTGAGCCCCCACGCAGCTTTAAAGAGGAGTTAACGATTCAGCTGAGGGGGTTTTGGCCATGGCAAGGACGGCAAAATTGATGCGTTTTATTGCAGATTGACCTGAAAGGCTCCAGGAGCACCTCGCAATAAAGGCAGGATATCTGGGTTTGGAGTTAATGTACCGGGTTTAATAAAGCTTCTTCAGCTGTGTACTGGAAGCCTGGACTGGAACCTCCTCCACCTCTGTCTCCTCCCACTTCTCCTCACAGGACAGGCCTCCCAAGCTTGTAGAACTCTAGGACAGAGTGACAGAGAGGAGAGGAGAAATATCAGTCCCAAGAGTTCTTGTCCTTTTTTTCAAGGACTCTTCCTCAATGTCACTTTCAGGACACTAGCGGAAAGTCTTGATTTTTTTTTTTTTTTGCTCTGGTGACTGCAGTCTGCACAGCAGAGAGCGTGTGATGTTCTTTTATGAATCCCTGGTGAAAAGAGGCTGCAGTTATTAAATATTACAGCCGCTCTCTTTTGCTTGACTCTCTGTGTGTGCCCCTCAATAATTGACGACACGTTACACAACTCCTGTCTTCATGCTTCAGACTGCTTCATATCAGTTTAAACATGTCACACCAGCCCCCTTATTTATTCATTTGTTTCAGTAAACACATACCCAACTGCACTCCTGACTCTTCCTCATTTCATACGCAGGTTCCATGTGCTGGATATCTTTGAATTATACGTATAATTATCTAAAAAACGTCTCCCTTCTGTTAAATTTAGAAAAGTTTGACATGCTACTTATTGTGAGAGCAGATTCTTCTTCCATCACACAGCTGTGCCCCTTCAGCACAGTTTCATGTCTTTAAAGTCTGTGTTAAAGCAGAATCTGTCACCAGCCATGGGTCTGCTTATATGGACACACTGAATAAGAGAATAAAGGAATGACACGCTGTTTTTTGGCACATACACAGAGAAGGGGGAGAATATATGGCCATCCTTCAAAGAATGCTGTTTTTACTGATTCTCCTTCCCTCGTTTCTATGGCAGAATCCACAGCACAGAGAAAGCTATTCACACACTTACACACACCTCTCTCATGATCTTTCTTAGATCTTTCATGAAAATATGCTTTAATGCAAACATGCACATACATGTATGTAAACAGGCAATCATACACATGCACACCTATTACACACAACATTCAGGCATCTGTTGCAAAATATCATGCCCACACACACTCATACACACACACACACACACACGCACACACACATGCAGACACATCTATAATCTACTGCTCACTGCACCATAATTATTCCATTTAATAACTCACTAATAGGCATGCATTGAAGATTTTGACAGGTGTGTGTGTGTGCTGCTAGCTCATATTTGCAGAGATTGTAATCTGTTTCTTGCCATTTATTACTCATCCTTAATGGATTGGTACAAAATCTCTCTTATCTTCTTTAAAATGGTCCCCATCTGTTACAGAGACCATTCAGTAGAAACACATCTTGGATGTGTATGTGTATGTTTCTGTGTGTGTTTGTTTGTTTCTTTATATGTCTTTGTGTATGTTCACATGCCTGTATGTATGTGTGTGTGTGTGTGTGTGTGTGTGTGTCCCCTTGATCACCACTGGTATAGTAAATGTGAGACCTTTAAGGCTAATGGAATAGAAAACGCTTCAAGACACTATCATTTCACAATCAACATTGGACAAATACGGACAGGGCAGATTTTAGCCTGCATGCTGCCAGAGATCTTTGTTTTGTCACAGAGAATACAATATTTCCAGTGTAGCAATGCTGCAGGTGTTTCAGCATTCTGCAATTCTGTAGGACAGCACTTTCAAAATAAAGTTATGCAAGTTATACTTTAATGTGTTTAATTTGCTTTTATTGTATGTTAATGATGTGTACAGGTAACTAAACCCTAAACAGTGGTTGCTGTTGAGACGGATGGTATCCCTTAGGGGACATCCTGAGTTACATCTTTCCGACTTCATGCCAGACACCAACAGGCTAGCAGCTGTCACCATCAAACAGAGATATGGCTCTTCTCCAATCAGCAATGGTTGTCTCCCAGGGAAGTGTATGGCCTATAACTGTAGCAGTCTCCGACTCACACGTGAATGCAGTCATGCAGCTGCAGTGATCCTTGTGTGCTGCTGTTGGTGTCTCAGCAGTTACTGGAGAAGCAACTGGGTCAGTTCCAAACCAGAGAGATGAAAGGGATGGGATGTGTTAAAGGAGTCAAGATGTCCGTTTGCCACTGTAATACAGCAGAAACTCACAGATATGGACTTCAGAGTTATGGACTAACTGGTCAATGCAATATGTCTCTTTAGAAAGTGGACATAGAAAAAATGTTCAGATAAGACTCTGATTACCATTTGTTTGATTATAGCTTAAGAAAACTTTGATACAGGTTTATAGTTATAAAATGAATGGTCCGTTAAAAGGTCATAGTAATTTATTGATGTAATTCCCATCAGTAAGGAATTGCAATTTTTAAGGTGCATTTTCTCATAACTTAGATTTTCAAACATTTCAGTGGCTGAACTGCTATTCTTAATGACTTTGTATCATATACTCTACTGTATTTAACTTAGGTTCCAAAGTTAAACATGTTTTTTATAGTGCAAACAAATTTTCCTGTGGTTGTTATGAAATTACATTCAAACATAATTTCCAGGTCTCCTGATGCCTTGTAGAATTAGATTGCATTTTGTATACTTTGTGATATTTTGAAACTGCATGTAAGGATTATCCATACCTTAAAATATCCTAGAAATTTGTTTAAGTTAATTTTTCTTCTAAGGCAGAGGGTAAGTGTGATATTCAATACAGAGGCTTCACTCAATGTTCATGTCCTGTCTGTTCATATTTCACTTAATCTTCGTATTAAAGCACAGCAATAAAATACACTGACAGTCTTCCAAGATACAAACAGAAAGCAGCAATCAAAACAAAGGCCTGAATGTGTCGGAATATGTATGAGCGAACTGAGGACATTTCATTAGGTTTCCCCTCACGTTGCATTAAATCTCACTTTTGTCAAAACAGCCATCTGCACTCCCTATCACTGTCTGGCAGGATCTTGGAATGCAGACAAAATGCTTTTATTATATGAACTGAACCCTATCCATTCCTTTTCAAAGGGAGCAAGTAGATATTTCTGAAAAGTTTTGGAAATGGATAACAGTCACTGCTTTTACTTTTACAGATACAGGTGAATTTGAATGTGTTAAAGTTGATTTATTTGAGATTATAAATCCATATCAAAATAAGAACCCTTTAAAAGCTTTGAAACAGGTGCACAGACTGGGTCCAACATTTATAAAAAAAAGATGAAAAGAGATCATTCTGTAGCACCTACATTTATTGAAGATTCTTTTTTGAGTCCTTCAGATACTAATCTGCCCATATAAATACAATGTTTTGTGTTATGGAATTAGTTGGAATTTTCAGCTTCAAATTGCACATGCTGAATGGTGGACTTCTCAGAGACTTTTAAAACAGGTGAAAAGTTGCTTCATTCATATAATTGCTATTGAGAGTATGGGAATTGTGGGACTGGTCAGATCACAAGGCCTGCAAAGGTTGAAAATTAATTCCTACATAATTGGCCACACAAAAGAAAATCCAAAAATGTTCAAATGTAATGGATTGACAATCAGATCTAGATAAATCAGATCTAAATAAAAATGTACATAATTGTTTTAAGATGTTGTATGTTTTCCAAACTACAACACTACTAGCCCATAGAGCTAACAAACATATACTATAAATAAAACTATGAGGTGGGTGTCACAGAAAAATATGGTCAAGTTTGATCAAAACATGGCATGTTGAATAGCTGGATTAATAGGATTACTAAAAAACGTTGTATTAATTTTTTCCCATTACTGAGTCATCAGCCTGTTGGTCCTCTGCTGTTACTTTTGCAAACAATGATCTGATAGGGATCACTCATATGCTGCCTGAAAACAGACAAAACAATATTTGAATTGTCTGGAATATATGACTGACATAATTCTACACTCAAACTATGTCCCAGATGTATTTGCTGTTGACATGCCTTTTACATTCTAACTCCACAGGAGACTTTTAACTTACTTGCGTAGTGTACATAGTGTAAAGTTCATATTTCTTCAATATAGACAATGGATATGGAAAAATATGAATATGGGGAAATATATCTTCATTGTTTCTTCTGATGAAGTAGAGATCTAAGGGTTGAGCTAAACATTTCCAATCTTGAAATAATTGTAATGTAGTTTCCCATGTTTCTGATTGTCTTAAATTGGCAGTCTGCATTCACTGCTTTTATTTTTCTTTTTTTCCTGAAACATGTCTAACTGCAAGGAAATGCGTGTGTCAGAACTGGAACAATCAGGCTGCTGATTGTTACAGAAATCACTGGGCACTGTTCACTTTAAAATGTTTCTTGAAAACACATGAAATGACATTTTGTTAACCTTCTGCACAGTGCTGCACTAAGAGGAATAAAAGCCAGGCATTTACATTTCTAAACATGAATGAAAGCAGGCACAATTTGGATAAGATGGCAGACACTGATGTTTAAAATGAATCCTGGGAAGGAAGCAGAATAGTTTAAATCAACAGAAGTGGATTCATTTAAATAAAAAGGGAGGTCTCGCAATAGAACATGCTGATTTTGTGCTTTTTGAAGTGGGGAATTTTCATTTAAAGTAATTTTAACAATCTCATTGCTACTTCAAAAGCCATTTTAAAAGTGCAGTAACAGCCAAAGTTTTATGGCCTGAAAAATATCAATATGGTGGAGCTCATTGGTAGAGCCTGCTGCTTAACAGACAATGAAAAAGGTGTTGAATGCTTAATTCTGACAGATTCAAGATATTGCTTGAAAGAAAAAGATACAAAAATAGAAAATCAAAATAATTTAAAAGACACACTGCTTCCAAAATGGAATTACACAATATTAAAAATGCTAACTTTATGTTTTTGTAATATTTTCAAATCTCCAAATACACATTGACAATTACATAGATAGAGGGAGGAAGGGGTAGATCAACACAGCTAGAGAGATATGTGAAAAAGTTGATTGAATTTCCCTGATCTACTTTTGGCCGGCTCCCATTGCCTTCCATATGTCTTCACAACAAACATCTATGTTGAAGCAGGATTGCTTGTCTGAATGTGGCCTTGTCCCTGGGCTCCATATAGTTTTCCTACCTTTTCTCTTTCTTTTTCCTCTTTCTTCTCATCACTCCATCATCATACAGGGTTGTTATTAATGCATCAGTGAGCTCCACAAATGACGGATGACGCATTCCAAACAGCACAGTCTTTTATACCCCCAGGAGACATCCTTTGGAAGGAGTCACAGTTGCTTCTTTCAGGCCTGGCCTCACAGAGGGGAAAATAATAGCGAAGAAGAGGAAGGAGAAAAGAACAACAAGAACAAACATGAATAATGTGCATTTGAAGCAGAGGTGGCTTTGCATATTCTATGATGAAAGCATTCATGAAATGTACATTTTACTAATGTCTAAACTAATGTCCTAATAACATCAGTGAAATAAAAATGGTCATTTACGATTGTTCTTGTTAATGTGTATTAAAGACATCATGATAATAGAGAAGCAGAAGGTGGGCACAGGTGGAATTCGTATGAATGTTTAGTCGGACTGAAAATAAACAATTGCAAAAAACTATTATTATGTATTTCTGTTTGATATCTGACACACAATAAGATGTGCTTTCAGTTGTTGACAGATTCATCTCTCTATTAACAGTGAAAAACATTCATTGTTAAATATGCCTTTATCATTTTACTCTAATAAAGTATGTTTGATCCCTGTTGGAATTAATTCAGCACCGATCATCTTACTTTCACTGGATGATGATGAGAACATTTCTGGGTCATACTTGCAATCATTGTTCATGTTCTTTGAAGGGCACCAGAGTTCTGACAATAACACTAAACAAAAAAGATGGTTTCAAATAGTGACTTAACAGTACAAGATATGACTTTTTGTGCTTTTTCTAAAGTTTCAGTTAACAGTTTCTAGCACTCTAATGCTTATGGAAACATTTATTATTACCATCACAGCCACTCTACATAGAGTGGCACAAGGTGAGTGCCACTATTCAACAATATATTTGACATACCCCTACTGCCACATGAGGACATATTAATGGACATATAATGCATTATTACAGTAAACACAATGATGGGAGTTTTGAAAGTGGCAATTCCACTGTAGGTGAAGGGTCCTTTACATCATAAAGGAACTTGTTTTCATGTCTCTGATTTTTGGAAATCTTTATTCATTCTTTACCACTGTGATTGCTGGATCACTCCTTTCTTTGGTCTGATTTCCATGAAACATTTCCATAACAGTCACTTATGATACTTAAGAAGGTGATTTTATTTTCTGAACAAGACGTTTGTAGAGTTCAGCAATCACCAAAATTAAATAACTGTTAACTGTATTTGTAAAGAAAAGCATGAAATACTTGAATAGATTTGTCAGTCACAAGTGTGAAAACACTGTCTTTACGAAGTTGAAATACTTACATGTATTTGTTCCACACATACACTAAAACAACATTTTAATCGGCATAAGTTTTCAGCCAGGCAGAGGAGCTAATGAGTCAAATTCAGCTTCTGTTGTTCAAAAGCGGACAAACTTAATGGAATACTGCTAATTTCTACTTCCTAAGTCAGAGTTTTATACATCTGGTAAGTCATTGGTAGAGGAATACTTTGATTTTGTCAAAGGTCTACCAAGGGTAGAGAAAGCTATTGGCACCATTTTAATTTCTGTAGAATTCTACACAACCAATCCACTTAGACTGCATTTATTGTTACCACAATGACAAAAAATTTAAAATACAGCTGAGCGCAGCTCCATAGTGTGGACATCTTGCTGAGAGACTAACCAGCACCAGGGAATGTGGTTTTGTTCTTTTAGTCTCAGAACCACATTTCCAACATAGGCCTGGAGCAAATACTTCCTAAACCTAAGTACAAAATGGTAATTGATTGAATATTTTTCTGAAATGCATGAGCAGAAATAAAAACACCACTTATGGGTCTAGCTTCCCTTGATAATGAGATGAAAAGCTGTCAATGGTCGAAATATCCCTTTCACTGATAAATGTTCATTGTTGTAGGACTTGTTTTTGAATTAGTTGATTTACAGTGCTTTAGTTATTGCGACAGTTTATTTACATGTCCAAACAGTAGTAAGAAGCTACATACAGACTACCTGTTGACTAGTGAGACACATGAGGACACATGTTAAAGGTGCTGCTTGTGTGGGTGATTACAGGGATGTACACCTTCCTCTTATATACAGAAAATGGAAACTGACCAAAGTGAAGGTGAAGGTGCTTTCTACTGTGACTGTTATAGAGCATCTTCTCATGTGTTTGAAAAAGGGCCCCTCTTCTGCTGTTCAAGCCCACATGGATAAAGCACGGGCCTTGCACGTGTTCTCGACTCTGCCAAGGTCTGCCTCTGGCTCCAAGGAAGGGATTGCATTAATAATTCATCCAGAACTTTCCTGCGATCAATCAAACCCTTGTCGACAAATCAAGGTTGTGCTCTCGCACAATGCAGCCAAATGTGAGAAGACTTGAATAGTTTGCAAGGCGATAATAATAAGCTCCGGTGACTTTGATGATCTGGGATGCGGCAGATCGAGCATGCTCCTTACAGAAATACTTTGTTTTTTGTTTTTTTCACTTGCTTTTTTGTTTCCTACCATCCATCAATCACTGAACACCTTGACTTACTTTGCCAAACCATCGATCTAAGCTCTGATAAAATGCATTAAACAGTGTGTGCCAGTGCTTTGACAGTGATAAACTACTGCTAAATTAAGAAACAGTTATGGGCACACAGTGCATTAATATCTATGTGTTGAAAACCCAAATAAATGGTGAAAATCAAAGCCAACAACAGCTGCCAAGGAGAATGTGAGTTTTACCTAATGAGTTAATAATGATTTTTAAAGTAAGGATAAAGAATACGGAAGCAAATTACAAATATGGTACTTTGCCATAAATATAGCCATAATGAAACAGGTTCTGAAAAGGGCTATAAATGAGCAGAATCATAAACAACTGAACATTGTGCCACATATGATGCCCATAAATAGTTTTCCAGCATTGCTTTCATGCTTATTATGGTTGGAAGAAGTTGATACTTTACAGATACAATGTCACAACTCATAACATCTTGGAGAACTTTGAGTTATTACACTGTGGGTGACTATATTTTCCCCGCAAGTTATTGTTTCCCTGTATGGAAGTGTTCAAACACTTCAGACTTTGACAAGCCCAAAATAAAGGAACAAATATTTATTTTTTGGTAGAATAGAATACTTTTTTGATTAATCACAGTATATATACTTTGAAAGAAAACAAACATGTAGTGTTACATTTAACCCCAGAAATAAAAAAGAATGCTCAAGTGTTTCACGCACACACACGCACACACACACACGCTCACACATTTATAGTTTTTTAGTTTTCAAATTACTTAATTGAAGTAAATGCTTTTACAATACTTTTTATTAAGTGTTCTTACCTTTCAGAGAGGCAACACATACTACAGATGCTGTTGAAGCTGTTGTTGTTATTGCTGTTAAATGTAATAGTAGTGGTAATGGTAATATTTCACCATCATTCGTGCTTACCTGTAGTTCCTCTTCATTTAAATGACAATACTCTTGTCAAACTTATTGTAGAAGCAAAACAAAACAAGGAATTTACATGAGAAATACAAGCAATTTAAACTGCAATTTTTAACACAAACTTTTTAAAATATAAATACCAAGTATGAGCCACCAACAGATGTACAACTGACTGAGCTTGCCTCTGCACCAATCATAAAAACAGACTGCTCTCCATCAGGATGTGAACACCCACGGTCTGTTTCGTCATCTGCTTTGAGCTCTTTAAAGCATACCACTGTCCCCTTCCTGTTGCACCAGTACTTTCACTCAGAAAATACAGACATGTCATGAACTTTTTTTAAAATTTAAGCTGTAAAATGAATTGTCACTGCACAAATAGGATGATAATCAAATGAAATGTGTTAACAACATATAGAAAGATTCTACAGATTCTGTGCCTTATAAAGCATATTCACATTTTTTACATGGACATCAATTTGTATAATGAGTTCTTAATGGGTGAATAATTTGAATTTTCCTTTGTTTTCCTCCAATATTTATAATACAAACATGTATTTGTAATGAAGTAACGTGGGAAGATTTAATCCCATAAATTTATGGAACATCTGTGTTGGATTAGCATATATGCATAATAGCGTCCCAGATCCCATTAACTGGTTAGGGGTTTCTTGGGTCTGGACCTGTTTTCAGTGTAGTATTTGTAGGCAGGAATGATGGAGATGGTCTGGCTGGTGAGATTCTCCCTCCTTCCTCTGATTATTTCATTGCCAAGAGAACCATCTGCTCCATTGAACTTGTATAAATGTATGTCTGAGAGTTTTCTCCTTGCAACTTTACAGGGGTGAATATTTATGAATTTTGGTGGGGATTTTATTCATTTATTTATTTATTTATTTATATATTACAAAAAATGGCATCTCATAGGCTATGCACTCTCAGATGGTGAATCCTTCTTTGGTAACTGAAGTATTTTTAGAGCAAACCTTTGTGCCCTTGAAGAGAGCAGTTCTGTAACAGCTAATGGAGATTCAACCTACGCAGCACATACAAATGTTCCAGTGGGACCCATTAGACCAGTGGGACTACATAGAGGGACTCTGTTTACATACCTACTAGGATGGAGGTATGTGCATTCGAACCTTTGAGATTCAAATGCATCAGTAATGGATTTCTTTTAGATTTCAGAAATATAACTCTGAAAGTGACATGAAAAAATAGAATATTTTGTTGGGTGTAATCATATATTACAAATTTTGTAATACTTATATTGTTTCTATAAATACTTTACACATAGGTTATAAAGGATATAAAGGCAATGAACAAATCAGAAGTCATTTTGAGCTCCTGAGAACATTAATTATTTTTAAATATTAAAAAAAATGTGACTCATGTCATTCTGAGCTTGCCTTTTTGCATTAGGTATAATAAGGAGCTAATTTTAGATGCAACTGAATATGTTCCATCAGGTATCATATTTGTTAACCTGATCAACCTGTTCATCGCTCAGATTCATATCTCTGAGGTTTTGTTGTATTAATTATATTACATCCTGTACATATTTGGAATACATTGTGCTATATTTTGCAATACAGCCAATATTTTTGATATTTGACTAGGTTAACAGACAAATACTAAATAAACACACACACACACACACACACACACACACACACACACACACACACACACACACACAAATTCATATGCAACACATTTACACATTTTTCAATTGCTTGAACAAAAAAAAACCAAAAAATGATAAAAATGACACACACAGGCATGCTTACATGCACCAATTTATACTATCTTGCAAGTACATACACATAATTATGCAAATGTTCAGTGACTTTATGTCTATGTATATATGTTATAGTGCATGTACACTATAAACACTTAAAAGCGCTATATACATGCGCTATATACTGTACCTACATATGTATTATGTTGGTTTAGTTCAGTTCAATGGGCTAAAAAATCCATTTAAACCCATGTAGGATTATTGGGATATAAAGTGTCAGTGTTACACAGAATCAGACAATAGAGTTGCAAAGAAATTCTCATCTAATTGAGTTATTTCACAATAGAACCCAAACACATTTCTCTTTGTCCTCTGAACATCTTGTTTTCTACCAAGAAACAGATGATAGCAGCACTGGCAGAGAGCAGAGGAGATGAATAGACCTGAGCATTAGAAGGAAGACACATTTGCAATCTTTTCCATCCTGCTCAAATAACTGCTTGTGGTGTTTTTTTTTTTTTTTTTTTTTTTTTTTTTTTTAAATAAAGTCATGCTCAACCCAGTTGTCATTTATATGTACTGCTTTCCATTTTTAAAGGAGGATTCATTACTCTGTTATAGACAGACAGCCAAGCAATCTCCAGGTGTTTTCTAAGTTAGATTGTGCTGGATTTTCCATGAAGAAACATTGTACACTATAATCAAATTCCCAAAACTTATGCAATGGGAACATTAACACAAACATGAATCATGTCCACCATTTGTGAAAAAGACCATGAATACTATTATTGTGTTTTTAGTGGTCTAGTACTGGAATTGACAGCAGGGTGGAGACAAAGAGGTTACCCTATTATAAGGCATTTCAGGGTCAGTCTTCAGTGCTAACCTTGTTACCTGTATGCAAAGCTGACTGCCCCATTCTCTCCTGAATTTATAATAGTAATAAAAAATGGGAGCTACTTAGATCTGTTGTGGCACAAATGGGTGGATACCAAACATTTGTTTCTACTATAGACATAATGATTTAACAAAGGTTTCTGGAGCCTCATATATCATATGAGATTACAGGAATGAATTTGTGCAGAAGCCTTGGCCATCTGAGTCTGTGAATCTGTTAATGAGGAAGTAGCTGGCTGTTAGAAGCTGTATGTCCTGTGATTGTGTATGAGCATGTTACAATATGCAAATTGTGTTCTAATTGCAACTCTTTGGGTCCTTTGAGTTGTGGGTTTGATCTTCAGTGTGCCTTGAATGCTGTATAAAAACATTACTCCATTAAAACGCAAATGTTACATGTGTAGTTCATTGAATAATAATGTGAAGTCAGTTGTGATGAAAGCAGTGGTTAACATTGTTCAGCAGCATGACAATGTGCTGATTGAGAAAGGGTGACCGATTTGTCGTTTGCTGTAAATCCCTAGCTATCCAAGTGGCAAATTGTCAGTGATAATTAGTGGCTGTAATTAACTGGCTTTTGATTGATCAGAGATGGGGGTCACCATATTTGATCATGAGCAATTAATTTACTGTGACAATTAAGCAGATCCAGGTTAACAAGAACATACACACACTCTGCTTAGGAAAACATTAAAAGATCTTCCTCCACTCTTTCTGTGTCCATTTGCTCTTACCATAGAGAAGGGTATAAATTATGACATATACGAGGGAACAACCTTGCTCAGAGTGAAGGGAATGTGAAAAATTGAAGTTGTGAAATAGGCTGACGTGTAACAGCTTTGTGGAATATAGTCGAAGAATTTTAATTCCGATATCCCCTCTGTGTTTGTACCCGAGTCAGTACGACGTCCTCTGGGAAGAGTATTATGCAGTCAGGCACCGATAGCTAAATTATCGGTTATGTATGTCACAAATGTGACTGTGACTGCACAGGAAAACAAATTAACCTCTCTTTTGTGCAGCGCAAGAAAGGCCCTCTTTGGCTGAAAAAAAAAAATAAATACGTTTGGAAGGAACTGACAACAGTGAGGCTTGGAAGAATAGCTTTCATTATTTCTTTCTTTGCTATGAAAATGGAAATGACCTCCTGAATGAAAAAATAATAAAAAAAACCCTAAAAGGCAACTGGCTATCTTACAGATGTTTCTAATGTGTGCATCTTCAGGGGGAGTGGGAATTGCTTATGTCTTGTTTTACATTGGAGTTTCTGATAAATGTAGAGGACCAAATTACATGAAATAATGTAGGGAAATATGCGTATGAGGTTATTTCTTTTCAGCTGTGCTTGTTTGGTTTCATTGAAACATATTGGTGAAAGTTTAGTTAGTTGTTACGTGGCAGAGTTTTGCTAATATTTGATGCAGAGTCAGATTTTAGGATTTGTATATTTGGATATGTTTTGTATATAGATGTAGGCAACTTGGTTTCATTTTTTTGAAGAGATTTGTTAATGTAAATACATCCATATAAAACAGACAGACAGACAGACAGACAGACACACACACACACACACACACAGCACAGCTCTTGTTAAAGTCCCTTTCACAAATCATGTGTAAACCATTAATGAAACCATTAAATAACTCAATTTATAATTGTTAAATTAATTTGCATTGCCCATCCTAAAGTAAACAGTGTCTATTCTTCCTCTTTAAAGGGCATGTGACCATAAGTACCAATCAATTTTTTTATGTATTATGCATGCTTATGACAAATGTAATGACTATTTTTTTAAGCTGATAACTTATGATTATGAATTCCTCTTAAGACACACTTTTTGAAAACGGATGCCCATATTGGAACATATTGTATAAGGCTCTTCATTTACACTTTACTTAAAGGAAGCTGTCTTAGGTTTGCTAATTACCTTAACAAGATTATTTTACACAGGAAACAATTCACCATGGTCATTAACTCAATCATGGCTGAATTATACTCAAACTATTCATTATCTTTGTCCAGTTTTGTGTGCCTTGCAGGATTTCATTAGTTAGGATTATTGACTGTGGCGGGTTTCACTTTAACAGAAAGAAGACCACCGAAATGATATTGATTTTATTTGTCGATGCGTTACGCAAAGCAGAGCTGCTCTTAAAACTTAAACATGATGATGAGATCAGATCCAGTAAAGTCTGGGTCAATTCTTAAGGGAGGTATCCATCAGAGCTAAGCATGGGGGACCTTTACAAGGAATCCTCTCCCTGTGAGGCATATTGGCAGAAAGAGAAAAAACGTGTCCGGAGAAGATTAAGGAAGGCCATGTACAAAGACATGAGTGCTGTGCGAGGAACACACCAAACAAGCATCGAGCACAACACAGAGGTAACTGAGGCCTCAGGAGAAAAAGGCATTTTGGCAATAAAACCTTTTTAAATAAATATTCTGACCCACCGACCCCTTAAGTCAGCACCATACACCAATGCAAACCATATTATCCTTCAAGAAGAATGAAGGATTGGAGAGGAGAGAGCTCTTTATTAACTGTCCAAAAACCTTTAGTCCTTAGCATTCCTACACCTGCAGTGCTCCCAGGTTATCAATCATGTTGAGGCTAAACACTGAGCAAGGTAATTTTCCATTTTTCACTAAGGCTAAGTGAAGAGGAGATGGGGAGAGTTTCTTTCCCTTAACAAGATCCCTTAAAAAAATCTTGGTCAAATAGGTAAGGAGTAAATGTTTTGCATTGAAGAAATAAAAAATAGCATTCTGATCCACTTTTTCAATTTTCTGGAGTTGTTTATTTATTTGGTTTCCTGATATGTGCAGAGCTTCCCCTGAAAGATTGTCACATTTTAGAAAGGCTTATTTATTTATTTAGTTATTTATTTATTTATCTTAGCAGAAGCCTGACCTTACGCCACTCAGGCCTTGCGTTTAACTGGTGGCGATAAGCCCTCCATTTTAAAGCTCGGCAGACAGGTCACCTGAAAGCTTTATGGAGGTCGCCAGGGGTTCCAGCAAATTCGTTGCATGGAAATGAACCCTGCTGCGGCTGTTTAGAATTCTGAAGCACTGACTGCCACTGGTGGCTGGTGGCCGATACTCAGTTTAACCTCCGGTCAGCCAGAATCATGGGTTTCCACTGCTGCATGACAAATGAGGCCTGACCTTTAGAGGAGACCAGGGACAAGGACTGCAACAAGGAGACCGAGAATCGACTGCCCTCATCTACGGTGCACTAGATTCACTCACCTGGGTGTCTGGGTGGCCAGTACTGCTGTAGGCAGCCATAGCATAGCCTGAACCCTACAAATACAATGAATGGATAACATGAATGTGCTCTTTTTTTTGTAAAGTATGTCAGACGGATAAAATGAACAGCAACGCAAGACAAATGAAAGGCACTGTATAATCAGAAACTGTTTTTCATTGTAATAATTATTTGATCCTGCAATATGCCTTTTATGCCCTGATTGCATTTATTTACTTGTAAGGGTCAACACACCCTGATAGTGTTTGTCCATGCTGTGTGTGTAGGTTTGAGTCACCATGGGTCTGAACTAATTAAAAAGAAAAATGAATGTTTCTATGTTATTTTCCCCAAACCTCCCCAAAACCCCTCTGGCTGGTGATGTGAACTTAAAGGTCAGGACTCTTTTCACACAATCCGATTTTGACAAGTGTTTCTGCTCTGTGTTGGAAAATCCACAGTAAAATAAATCAAAGGTGACATGGAGGGAAAAGGATATTCCAAAACAAGCAGGGGTAGATAGCTGCCTCTTGTGCAAACAGGGCCTTAAGAGTGCTCAAATAATAATTTTATCACGCAGCACCTGGTTCTCATAGAACGCCGCATCTGTGCCTCGCTAACAAATCAGAATATTTTCCTCTGCCCATTTTGTTTTGCTTAGTTTAAACCACATATGCTGAAAGTGCATGTGTACAAGTCCTCTTTACTACATCGATTATTTTTGCAAGATTTTAAGTGGGTGCAGGCAATGTTGGAGTGGCAATTGAATTTTTTTTAGGCACAGCCTGCTTATTGTTCTATGGTTTATTCATGCCTGAGTAGTCACGGTGAGATACTATTATGGTGTTATCCCATGGTTTTTTTTCCACAAAAGCATTGTGACTTTTGAACATGCTGTCTCAGCATGGAGAGACCCTGGGATGTTTTATGGATTCATGCCCAGGGAAAGCAATTAATCTGTTATTGATCAGCCATTCATTTAGCAAGGCGAAAGAGGTTTGTAATAACTGTATCTTACCCAGCTTTCATGCGTGACCATGATTTGCTTTGTTCGTCGATATCCCATTAAAAACTATATTTCTCAGGGCATGCAGGGACTTTCACAAGGATCCACGAAGCAGAATTTTGGGGGGAAGGGGGGTGGCTGTGGACATGTTCCATGTTCATGAGTACCAGCCTCATTGGGAAGACAGGGGGATGTGGACAGTGGACAGTACATGCTGAAGGAATTATTCATCACTCGACAAACTGAAAGGAATGCGATTCCACAGCCAAGTCAACCTTGCAGCGATCGATCAGGATTATGGTTGTTTTATTGACGACATGCCCTCTCCTTTCTTTTAAACTGCAAGTCGAGTCATTTGTCACCACTGATAATTAGAGAACCTCAGGATAGAAGCTCCTTTCTGTGGAGAGTAGGGGGTCTTGAGCGAATCACACCTTCAGAAAGAGAGTTGTCACATTTTAGTCATATTTTTATCCAAATGCAGTGCCACTCCACAATCAGCTATGGTGTTTCTCCCATCCAGCATCATAATGTAAACCCTGTTACTGCAGCATGATACTTTATTGACTTGCACATTGAACTTTGTGCTCTGCACTAAATGGCTACATGTATTTTATTGCTGTTTCAAATCTTGTATCTCATGTTGGTATTTCCCTGTCCTCTTATACATATGCTGAGAGCTTTTATTTTACTACTTCTCGGTCAAAGCTTTTGTGCTGCATTATCAACGACGATGAGGACAACTTTAAAGGGCCACTACACAAATTATGATAGTATTTTATGGTATATATCACATTATTTAGATTCAAAACCATGTAGCATAATGATAAAAGTCTGAAAATAGACATTTTAGTGAGAACATTGGTAATTTGACAGGAAAAGTTAATTTTCTGACTTTTGTTGCCCAATTAATAATGACTTTCCACATACAATGACTTATGTTCATGCATGTCATACAGATATGAAGTAGCCATCTTGTTCATAATGTTATTCAGCAAATGAAGGGGTATTACTTTTCTGCTTCCATTTTATGAGATTTTCTTTGGGTGGCATCAGGACACAAGTTAAACCGGAGAGGACCATCAACCCAAACCCATTTTACACCAGTAAGTCCTCAGAATAATATCAGAATATGATCTGTGCTTAACTGAATTTGATCATTTATCAATTGATGTTTCTTCCCTTTCTTTATTGTGGCACCGGGAGAGGTGGCGGGAGGAGCAAGCTACTCTGCTCCTCCCATTTGTATTGCTGTCAGTCTCTTGGTTCCCTCCCTCAGCCTGGAGAGTTTACCGGAGTTGCAACAGCAGAGGCCTCACTAACAAACAGCCTCACCTGTGAATGATTTCCAATCAACTGAGCTGTGAGCACTTGCCTTCAATTAGGCTGGCTATTTAAGAACAGCCTGTAAAGCTGAAAGGGGATTTTTATTTATTTATTTTGGGTTGTTTGGGAGTTTGTTGGATGGCTATGATGTTTTTGTGTAAGAGTATTGTTTTGTTGTTCCTTTTGCCCCTTAAAAGGACAAATTAAAAGGCCTTTGGCCACTTTTTCTTTGAACCTTTGGCCTTTTAACTTCCACTCACCACATGGCTGTGGCCACACCTGCCACTGTGCCATGTTATTCACAAGTGTAATGTTTAAACTGTTAGAGGTAGAGTTGGATGTAGTCTCACAAGATTTGAAAACAGTCAGTGCTTTAGTTTACAGAACAAACAGCAACAATATCATTGATTTATTTATTTACCACTGTTTACCTCACCTCCAAAACCTTTGAATAACAATGCATTTTTATTGGATTTTTTATTTGCTCAACCAAAGCCTTGGGTGGCTTACATAACTTGCATTTTTACATGTTATGCATGCATACAATTGTGGAATAAATTGAAGTTGAGTGCATGGCTCAAGGCTACCCTTGAGGTGGTGTTTTGAATATTTCACCTTGTGGTTGTAGTTCAAAGTTCCCAAAACAGTATTTCATCACTTAAGTTTTTAGGCCTCAATTGAGACTTATGCTATTTACTGTTGCACAAACGAGTGGAGAGAATTCACTGACTGAATGTTTGCAAAGACTTTTTCTGCATATTAGCCTTCTTCCCCCACCCAAATTAATCCAGCCCTATGGAGCAACTGTCTCCCACAGAGTTGAGAGGAGGGAGCACAAGTCCACAGGGGATTCCCCTGATTCACATAATGACCTGGCCATGCATCTTTCCTCACTGCTGGTGCAGCATGAGCTCACCAATCCTTTCACAAATCTTTCATGTGCCTAGATGTCCAAGAGAGGTCAACAAGGTGATAATAATAATAATAATAATTATTATTATTATTATTAGTATTATTATTCTTATTATTCTAATTATTTACTATTAATGTTATTATACTTCTGGTCTATATATCCCTGCTGAATATTTTATATTCCTGGTGGGGAGAAAATGTATACCCCTCCCCCCTCATAGTGATTAATGCTACTTCACCAATCGATCATATAAAATACCTAAAATAAAAATATTTTTAATATTTTAGTGCAATCAACAATGAAATCAGAAATGGACTTTTATTGTCAACAAACACCAATTGTCTATTTCAGCATGAAAACTACAGCTAGCTGAATGAAAGTAAAATGAAAAGGATTCAGAGCAGCATATCATTGTATTTTACAGGACCCTCACAAAAAAAATCCTAGAAATATTACAGCTGAGAATAAGACTACTGGACCTACTGTTGTTAAGATGGAGGGGATCTCTCAGGCTGACTCAAATGATGTGACGAACAACCCAAGCTTACAAGATAACGTCTTGCCTTCTGAGGCTACAGTTAGAGGCTGCACTGAGCTGGGAAGCTTTGCTGAAGAGAGAGGGTTGAAAGTGGCTTGGGTCATTGGCCCTTTGATTTTTTCCCAAATAATAATAATACTTACAATAATAATCTACACCCAGTTAAACCAGACATGTCTTCACATTTTTTGGAGCACTTACCATTATCCTAGTTTGTATGTTTTTACATGTAAAGAGTGTATATATGTGATGCATTACATGAGTGTGAATGAAGCTACTATACTCTATGTTACTGCCTCCCCTCTTTATAAAACCTCAGTTTAATCCATGGATTGTGCAGAAGGGCTAGTAATCCCATTGACTTTTGAGATTTCAAATAAGATTGTTTATCTTCCATTCCTGATAAGATGCAAAATCAAATAAAAAAAGCTTCAGCAATTCCAGTTTCAGGGAAGAAACTGGAGAAGTGGTAGTGTGGGGAGAAAAGTTTTTCCTCAAAGAAGCTAAGTGAAGCTGTTGCTTTTTGGGAGAGAAAAAAGATAAAAACAGAAAAAAACTGTGGCTTTGTACATAAAGGAAGCAGATGGAGAGTGCCACATACCACCCATAATCTACAGGGGAGGAAAAATTCTGGGTAGCAGAAGATATAATTTCTTGACAGAATCAATGAAGAAAATAATCAGTCCGCTGTACACAGTCAGTGTCTCTTCTTGAGCGCTGGCACAGGGGCTGTCACTGTGCTGTCTGGAGGTGTAACGACTGAGCGTTGCCATTCCATCACGGGGTAAAGATGGACCCTCGCCTGCTCCCTGCCTCGACTGCCGAGCAAGATGTCTTTGTAATCACTCTATTTCATCTCCCACCTTAGCCGTTGATTGGGAAAGAGATTGCACTGGAGTTTTGGAGGAGGGAGAAATGTGTGTGTGTGTGTGTTTGTGTGTGGGGGGGGGGGGGGGGGGGGGGGGGTTTTTTTTTCCCCCCCCCCCCCATGCTCTGCTCTCCTGGGGTACCCCTGGGGTGTGGGTCTGATGGGGCTGCCGTTAAGATGATCACATTAGCTGGTGTGACAGGCCTGAATTACTCAGAAAACCACCGGAAGGCTTCAGGTTGAAAGAGTGTTGGAGACTGTGTGTCAGTCACATTAATGGTAGCTCATGTATTAAACCACCAAAAAGCAACTGGCGATTTGTGTTCAGCTTGCATTTTATACAGTGACATTATTGTAGAATAATTCACTATATAAATATACCACAATTCACAGAATTTGGGCATTACAGTGGATCATTCATCACTGAAATTTAACATTTAATAAGACCTTTCAAGTAACTCCTGAAGCACAGTTTTGCTTCTCAAAACAATGCTCCTGTCATGTTTCCTTAATGCTTCAAAACAGATTTATTGAAACAATTAAATAATCACAGCCACAAACGTATCTATTAAAAAAAATCACTGTGACAGCTATGGACCTGTAATTGCACACATAGTTGCTGGATATCTATTACACAATTATAATAAAGTGACACTTTGAATGTTAACCAAGGGTTGCAATGTCATTTTCTGAAGCTGTAGAGGCTGGCTATATCCACAATATTCACTATGTTATTATTAATTGAAAAACCAGATTGTGTTAGTTTAAGAAAACTGCACTGGGCAATCAGAAACAGGGGAGGATTCTTTCAGCTCTCATTTTCACCAACCATCAAGGACGGGGAAGTTAACACTCCCTGTCACACAACTGAAATCCTTTTTTGTTTTGATTAGCTGAAAAGGTTATTGGAAACAAGGGTAGAATTTGATCAAGGTGATCTTTGGTTTTACTATTTTTCTAGTTTTAGTCAATGGTGATACTGTAAATGTATAATTTGGTTGACATTGTTTGTGTAAGGGGGACTGATAGTCTCACTGGCCAAATGAAGAGAGGTTATGGTAATGTTTTTCAGCATACCAAACCCAAACTGAGAGAGATTGTAAATAAGTAAGTGTATTTTTAGCACCAGCAAAATTTACAGATTGGCACACTGTTAGCTATGCTGCTTCAATTTAAGCACTTCTAGCCTTTTATCATACTGATGATCCGATTTAAAATTCTAAGCATCTGAGCATCTGTACCATCACTGGTACTTTAATACAAGTAGTTTTAATATAAATTGAGGTCTTAGAAGTACTCAGACTTTCCATATCCACCCTTGTTTGAAAACACATCTACCCTGGTTGGGAAGCAATGGGCAGCACAATGCATTCTTGAAGTTGTTATACAGATAATTTACAAACTCTTAGAAAGATAAATTAACTTCATTAAGCCTGTTTTGACAAAACTCTGATATAACATGAATATTTGGACTTGATTGAACCTCAGTAACCACAAATACATAGAGGTAATCAGCAATTAAGTGGGTTTGGAGCATCTGGTGAATTTGTTGGAGAACTCTTGGCTCTCTGGGGCATTGTGTGTTGATAACACCTTTGACTCATTCAGAGGCTGCTCAGCTAACACTCAGCAGAGTGTTTTAACCTTAAGGAAGAAAAGATCAGATGTAGGCACTGGTGATGGATTAAGTGCAGGATCTGCTAACAGTCTGTAGACTCATGATGGTTCATTTATTTGTTTGGGATTTGACAAATGCTGTTTTTGTACAGTACACTTAAGATTATCTTTCCCCATTGTTGTGCAATGTAATTATGTTTCAGTAATTATTTTAAAGTAAACAAGTATGTTTGCGATTACATTAAATTATCTTCTGTAATTATGGGTGTGCTTTAAATTTGAGTAATCTTAAATGTAATAGGTTTGCTACACTATCAGATGGATAATTTTAAAAATTGCAATAACAAGTTAGCAATAACATGGAGAAATCATCCAGCAATTAAATGCACAATTAAAGTAACAATTCTTTCACAACTGAAAGAAATAAGATTACAGGCACAATTCTAGACAGGTACGTTGCATGAAAAATATGTGAAACAGATAGGTGTGTGAAGGTATACATGCTTCTGTGATACAGAAGGGCTTTATTTCAAGTAGCATAATCAAAGCCATTGTCTTAGGACCTATCTCTGCACCTAGCCCTGCAGAGATGAAACCAGCAGATGGGATGTTTGTAAAACATGACAACGTGGGATGGATGGGACTAATTAGACAGACTGATAGCTTTTCTCCCCTGATGAGTCTACTAATAAGCCCCTGACAAATTTACCCTCGTATGCTCCAGCAATGCAAGCAGCCTGGGAGGAAGCCGAACGAGCATGCACCCCAGGCATAGCTCACCCCTGACCATGTGGCGACCCCCACCCCTGTTCCCCTTCCTGTCTTTACAAATTCTTGGACAGACCCTGAAAGGTTGCTTGGGTTCCTGGAGTTGATGAGGGCTACTGTGGATGACCTTTCTATCATCATCAAAATGTCATTGCTGATTTGAAGTAAATTTATCAGGTTGGTTCACATTTACATTTGGAGAGAGTGGGTGTCACTTTTCTGTTCTTCTCTGAGCAAAAGACCTTTATCCATGAATGAAATATTTCAGGAAAACATGAAATCAGAAATAATCTGAAAATCATACATGTCTGACTGGTAAACAGTACTCTGGTATGTATTCGTACTGTGCTCCAAAGGATAGGAAAATAAGGTGTACAATGTTGTATTTCTTTTAGTATGGAGGCAAGAATAAAGTGACTGGAGTCTCTGTCCCAAGCTCCAACTTTACAGTGGCCCAACCACACACTTTCAAGTCTCTACCCACACAAGGCATGTCTACAGAACATCTCCCTGTATGGTAGTTAGTGGAGAAATATCTGACCTGGTCTGGACTTGCTGACACAAAGCTAAGCTCCAGACAGTGTAAGCATGTGCCTCACAATGTAGTCTGTTGCATCAGGACAGGGGAGGGCGCAGTGGGTGGTGGGGATGTGTGGGTTGGAAGGATGGTGGTGGGGTAGGGGGTGGTGCATAAGCAGGCCCGGTTTGTGTTTTCCCCTCTGAAGGTGCCAATTAGCTCTCTGAAATGACAAGCCAAGCATGGCTCAGACAGCAGCGTGGCAGTAACCGAGCAGGAGCGACGGCACCTCTCTCCTTCTCTTTGTGTGGGTAGCAGGCCATCTCATTACTGCAAAAAAGCAGCACTGGCAAAGGCTTCCATCGCAGTAACACGTCCCATGTGTCTATCAAAAGTTTATTTGCAGGTTGCACAACCACAGGCCCAGGCTCTGGTCGCTCCACCCCCTCCCCTTGTCTGTATTGATATGTTCCACAGCAATCGAAGGCGGGAGGGATGGGGGTGGGGAAGAGAAAGTTCCAGTGTAATGGCTGTGAGAAAAGTGTTTGCCTTGCCATGGTCACACCTCAATGTGTCTGTTTATCACCAGAATGGGAGCCATGCCATTAGTCATGGCTGTATGGGAGGTGTGCAAAGGGGGAGCAGAGAATATTTTGTCTTCATGCTGAATATGTTTAAAGTACTGAGGTGGGATGATGTTTCAAACATTGCAGAAGGCAGGAAATGTGAGATCCCAACTGCTTAGCCTTGTTGGATTCTTTTCAGCAATAATTACTGTAATTCTCACTTGGAGGAAAGGGAAGAGCAAAATTTGAAAAAAAAAAAAAAATGAGATTCTGTTTCATCCCACGTCAATTCTCAGTCCAGGAATCATCTCTATCGATGATTTATTGGTTTGATTCATGAAACTCTGAATTATAGATTTCAAAGAACATCAGCATCTCTGACAAGCTCATGTACTTACTGAGTGCTGTTCTGCTTTGATAGTTTAATATATTACTTGCTGTGGCATGCTTTTGTATGACAATTCCACAATGATACATTCCTCTTAATGAAGCCATGCCAGCATTAACCTTTTGAGTGAATTATAAATCATTCAACTGGGATGTAGAACAATGAATGATATGTCTTATGCATACTTCTGAATGGGCTAATCCTTGATTACAGTTGCACCTACGTGACCTTAGCCATTCACAGTGCCTTTTTATGTTCATGCTCCCTCTCCATTTAATAGTGCAAGGCCTTGCTGTGAAGCAGGTGTTTGCTGTAGACCTTGCCAAAGACATGATGCCACTATTGTAACCCATGAGCAGAAAAGGAATTGCCCTGAAATCCCATGGAGCCTGGCAGAGAGGGATAGACCATGCTGTTTACAATACGACTGCATAAAAACATCTCTGCCAGCCATCTTGATCAGTAGGAAGGGCGATGAGATGCACTGAATATCACGAAGGTTAGGTTTTTTCTACTTTTGTTTCCCTTATGTTTCTTTTGCTCACATGAAGGGCTCATCATTACAATATTCCCCTAAGGTGTTCTGCAATTTAATGGTTTAACTGCAGGACTCATGACTTTCTTCTTGTTTTCAGAGTGAGATTGACAAAAGACCAATAGCCTGCATGAGTGAGCAGGTTGTGCTGATTTAGACAGTTAGATAGGATCATCCAGGCACACAGATAGGCAGGACTTTGTGTTTTGATACAGTAAGAGAACAGACACTATTTTTAAAGGATTCAAAAATGTGCAATTTCTTCTGCAGAATGTATGCTGAAGCAATGTCTTTTATGGGTTTGGTATCACAGTCACTGTTTGCCAGGTCTACCCTAAAAGCACCTGTCACAGAAACCATCATTTCCATTTGATGGAACTACAAATGTCAAAAGTAAGCTGAAACAACACCACAAAATTAGGGCTGAGGGGGAAAGATTTATATTTTGGCCCTTATTTAGTGGAGAAGAGAGGTCCTTCCAGGTAATTTGCTTTGCTTGGGAACACTAATAATGCCACCCTACAACAAAGGTCAAATGCAGGAGTAGTGCCAAGCAAAAATCTCATTATTTATTAATACCAGTTAGAGGAATTCTAAAACTCAATGACTCAAATTGCCTAGAAGGCCTATGCATTTTTAACTCTTTAAGTGTAATATTGGCATTTTACTTGTTTGTCTCTGGTTTGCATTAGGAACACAGCACAACAGAAAATACGAGGCTGGAGAAGAGATGGCAAAAAAGAGGAGCAGAGAAAAACAACTTGGAAATGAAGGTCTCATTTAATTAAAAATTGACTCAATGGGATTATGTGGAATTGTTATATGTAAAAAGGTGTTAGAGGATTTGATTAAAGGACTTAAATGATTATTGTAATGATACTGGCATTGCAAACCCCATTGTCCTGAACTTCAGTTAGTTAAACATAAGCATATGTAAGGAGCAAACCATGACAAAATCTGCATTCCCAGGAAACATATGCTTACCAAGGGGGATAATGCAACATGAGGCTGAAAACTGAGCATTGTTGCAAACCCAGAAATGCTGAAATATTCTGAGAGCACACTTACCACAAATACATTTAAAATGCAAATGCAAAATAAAAGCCCCTATCAAGAAAAAAAATCACATTTTGTATGAGTAAATCCCCCAAGAACTATTGTGCCTCCTTTGCCAAAGATACAGGAGGAAATTGCAACAGCACAGAATTATACAGCCAAGGGCTGAAAGGACCAGTTTTTTGCAGATTACAATATATTGGTGTTGGAAAATGAAATTTCTGTACAAAATATAGAATGATAGCATTGAGCCTATTGCCAGCTTGAGTCATTATTTGCTAAAAGAATCCACTAAATGCAAGATGAAAGAAAATTATACAACCACATTATCTTCCCTGTACATAGTAATTGGCTATCTTCACAAGATATCAGACTAAGTACATTATTGAGATGGCAGAGTTGTAGTTAACATAGCTTACTAAATGTCAGGTGATGCAACACTCAGGAGGCATTCGTTTTCTCAAAAATGTACAGCAGGTTTCCCTTTAGTCCCAGTGACAAATGCCTCAGCTATGTAGCCCCATTGTGAGAGTCTCCCAACTGTGCACAGCATACCTACTGACAGGAGACAAATTAAAACCTGATAAAACAGACACCCAACTCTGCCACCATGAACAAATATAGGGATGATTTATGCAGGCAGATATTGATTAGAATGGCCAATTACATGTTTTCTGGACTAAGGCACATTGATACATTTGGTCTAGTGGGGGGTGGGGGGGGGGGGGGGGGGGGGGAGTGGGGTTACTACTGGAGAGGATTAGTGTATTACTTTACATTTGTAGCTGGTCATTGGTGCTCCTCACCTTACAGTTAGGTATGTTTCACATATTGTCGAGATCTTAGGTATGCACTTTACATTACCCCTTGACATCAGCCCTCATAACACTCAACCAAATAGATCTTGGCTTGGTATAGATAAATAATGGTTGTTTTTGACCATATATGACGATAAACTATTTAGGAAAAAAGGTGAAAAGCTCTCTGCAAAGCTTCTTGTTCTGTTTTTATATGTTGCATTTCTGTTGCTTTCAATGGAAGGGTGACTGTCATACATGGATGTCCTGACACGATGGCTGATGTAATCAAAGCTTCCCATATATCATAAATATTCTAAGTGACAACTGACCTCCTGTAATCATATTTGCACAATAGATGACAATATGATGGCAGGTGCTATGATGATAGGTTTGCTGTTGCTTCAGTATACAATGTGTAAGGCCAATTGAGTACATCAATTGGCCTTTCAGTGACCTTCTTTCAGTGAGCTTCTTAGTACACTGGAAAACAATGGTGACAGATTTCCAGGTTTTAATATGCTGTAGCAGAGGTCTGATTCAACTAATCACAGTCTAAATCACATGATTCAACTAACCAAGTTATCATGCTTTTCAATCAAGACCTTTCTTAGCTGAATCAGGTTTTAGTGCTGGGCTAGAACAAAAGCCTGCTTCTACACTGATCCTTCACAGAAAACACTGAAGACCCCTGCACTGAGTGCTGATGATTCCAGGAGGGACTGATACATAAAGGCTTCCAAAATAGCAAAAGGAAGTGTTGTCATGGTTACCCCAAATTTCAGAGCAGAATCTGAATATGACTAGTTACTATCATTGTATGTATGTGACATGTTTACCTCCATGGAAACACTGGTTTAAAGATAATTGCAGACACGTGCTAATGCATAACTTATAAATATCTTGAAATGCTGTAACAAATCAGAGATGGGGCAACACCTCTGTACTCCCGAGCAAGGAAATTCATGACACTTAACATTACTTAACATCACAATTTTACAATTCTACTATGTGATGTCATGTATTCCCTGAATTTAATATATTATAGTATACATATTATAATTTATTAAATTATCACATCACATAGTTACATGTAAACATTATATAAATAAAACCTAAATTCTGCATTCAATTCAGATATTCTTTATTAACATTTTAGATTGTTGTTAATAAAGATGATCTCATATCAAAGAACATGTCTTAATTTTAAAAATATATTTAAACACTGTAGATAAGAAATAAGCACTCTAAGATAAAATTGGCTTAAGTTGTTACGGAATTGCAGCAACGTAATTGAAATAACACAATTGTTAAAGTATGCTTTTTAATAAACCAAGACTTTCTAGATATAAATATGAACTAGTTCTTAGATATGAACTAAACACAAATGCCTTTTTGCCTTTCACAGATTACAGGGCTCATGTGTTGGTCTCTACTGTTTTCTTTTGAAAGGTGCACTACTTTTCTTAACTTTCTCTAGTAGATATGCAGACAAGTAAATTGATAACAATAAAGTAAGCTACCTGCTCTGTAGGAATTATATAATGATGCCATTGTACTATAATACTGAAAATTCGGTTTTTTGATAATTTAAATATTAAAATGATTTTGGTGGCACACAGTCTCGTAATGTGTGTATATTTAGTGTTGCCACATTTTATTATCACAGGAACGCTTAATTTCAAATGACAGTCCATCTAAAGACCCTTTTGCAATCTTGTATGCTGCAGCAATTTTTAAATATATAGATGTTACATGGTCACACAATCTATATTTAAGTTTAGCTCCCACCCAAGGGCAGCATTTTCAACAAACACGAAAGGTTTCACAATAACTTTCCATCTAAGGCTACATTAAGCTTTCAGCATATCAGTCTTGTTATCATTACTGAGCCATTATTTTTATTAATTTATAAAGTAACTGTGCACATTAAGACCCTGAATGTAGTCATGAGACACAAGAATGAATATTTCATTAAACAGAAAGGAATAGAAATGGTACATCTTTCTTCAAGCATATGTTTTCCACTCTTCTTGCTGTTGAAGTTAATTAACTGTGCTGCATTTCAGGTGCTCACATTTCTGCATCGTGAGCTCTGCTTCGCCATGTCAGTTCTCTCCAGATAACAAAAGAGAAATGGGGCCATTCTCAATACACGTCTTGCAAAATCATGTGACAATTACAGCATGTGGAAGGAAGCATTATGTGCACTTTTATGAGTTTAAATGACGTTTCATGTTATACTCTTTAAGGGAATGAGAATAAGGTGGGATGGGTGACTGTATAAATGGAAATTCTTGGGAAGGTGTTAATTGCAATGAAAAGTGATTCTTCCCGTTCAGGATTGCTGCTGTCCATTTCATGGGCTCTCTGGGGTCAATGAAGAGCCAGGCACAGCCCTTTGATGTGAGGAGAGAAAACTCTAATCAACCCTATATTGCTCTCAAAGTCCATTCATTGATGTTCTTGGTATTTTTCATGCCTCCATCATTTACTTAAGTAGCTGAAACTAGTCTGTAGCTGTTGATCTCTGTAGTTTTGGTGTTGAGGACATAAGGCTAATGTGGAAGCAGAGTTATTACTGTCTGCCTAAAAGCCTTAAGGGAAAAAAGGGGAACGTTTGGGACAAGCATGCCACTTAAAGCACTGTTCACACATTGTACATAACCATTTAACCACAGCAGAGCTTGGCAGGTGAGTGCAGACTAACACCAAACTTAGACCATACTATGTACAAAAACACTTGAACAGCTGTTGATATCATAGCTGAACTGTACTCCATTTTGTATACATTTCTGATATGATCAGATATGTTTTTTGTCTCATACAAAATAATCCATGTTCTTGGTCATGTGTGAAGGTCATGCTAATGAAACATTGAGGGCTCTGTTTTTCATACGTCATAATTCATAAATCAGTCATTGCCCGATTCGTGCAACACTCAATGGGAGGGGCTAACCCACAAACCTATTTCTGCGGACCAAGGCGATACATCAAATTGGGCGGGTCCAGTCTGTGATGCTACCAGCAATAGGATCACAATCAACAATGGCACAATCCACAATGGGTGGAGTAATGTGTTAATATCAATAAGAGGTTTTTGGCATTGTGTTGCATGTTTCAGCCAATCATAGTGAGTGTTACATACAATAAAATCACGTGCACCCAGTGCTTGCAAGAGAAAATGAATGAGCTGAGACAGAGGAATGTACACTTCACACCAGAGGAGATGGATGTGGTTCATCCACACTGACAAGATCTTCAGGTTTCAGTGGTTTATGGATCCTGGCAAAAAACTGGCCAAAAAACTGATAAACTTTACAGTTACTTGTCTGTGATCCTGTGCCACACTTGCTACCGGCAGAATGTGAAGGGGCAGAGCACACATGTCCACATATTAAATATATGATGTATGTATGTGGTGATCCTGCAGTTTTCATTCCTCTTTGTGTGTGTGTGTGTAAATATATATATATATATATATATATATGTTCAGTGATATGATACATTTCTTAATTGCTTAATACTGCTAAAACCTGTTTTATATTTAGTGATGTACACATTACATAAAAAAATGAATATAGCCTACAGTAACAACTGTGGCTAGCATGATATATTTCACTCAGCTACATTAAATATGGATGGGGGTGAGGCAGGCTCCCGTCAGCAATAGCCTAGAAACTGCAGCTCCTTATCGGCTCCGTTACCGTTACATCCCCCCTTCAAACTACCGCTCCAATGACATCATCCATTCAGACCTCTGCCTTGTAAAAAGGCAGACTTATGGTTCAAGAATACCCTGAATTCTACAATATCAAAGTCATACAGTAATGCTGACAGAAAAGACCATGCACTGATAGTTATGTATTTTATTGTCTGAATAGCCCAGTTATGACCTATAAAATATAGGGTATCCTATCTAGCTAACTAGTGCCAGCTAACTTGCTTGTCACAACTTGCCATTATGGTCATGAGGGCCTATCTTAGCTAGGTAGCTAAATATATTGATGATAATTGCGGATATGAAACTCTGCTTATGTTTGAATGTAGGGTCAGTCATATTAAGGAAAGAGTGCAGCTGCTTGAAAAGTTGTTGCCGGTAACGCCGCCTTCTCCTTGTAATGATGTATTCCATATTATTGGAATCAGCAGCCAAGATTAATAGTCTGCATCCATCATGTTCCAAGCATTAAAAGAATATAAATTTCAAGAGTGCGGGTCACATTTTCCTAGTAGATCATTGGGATTTCAATTAATTGTGTCATTATGGAAGTTTGACCTTCATTGCCTTTCGGAAATATCTCCGAAGTCATGCTATGACACCTGCTGACTTAGTCAATGTACAACAGTTTATTTCTTTACCATTGAGTTTTGCGCTCCGAATAGACCTGCTTTTGAGACCTCTTAAGCGCAAGGGTTTCTCTTTGGATGAAGACTGCAATTTGGCATTGCCCCCAGTAATTTGCATGGTACTCAAATTTGTTTTCAGAGGACACAGCCAGACATTACACTTCAATGCTACTTTATTACGTCAGAGGTGCAAGTGGCTTTGTGCTTCCACATTTTTCCTGTTGCGGTCCTGGTGTGTTGCTGAAAATAACTTTGCAGGGGTCTTTGTGGTAATGGAGCATTTTAAATTGGTCGTAGGGCGTGGCACCTGCTAGCGAAAATACTGCCCTGACACACAAACCATGTATATCCTACTCAATCAAACTTGATTTGAATCCAGATTCAATCAGATGGGATTTTTATCAGGCAAGCAGCCTAAAACTCCAGATTATTATATCTAGACAATGGTATTTTTATACAAGGGGCAACAAACATAGATAAATCAAAATGCACTGATCAGAGTAAAAGAGATCAGCTACTCAAAATATAATTTAACATAAAACCAGGTAAAGGTTAGAGTGTTCTACATAGCTAATTGATATGTTAGGTTTGATGGGAATCCGTATTCTTATGTGTTTAGTAATTAAGGAGTTCATTTTTTATTAGATGTCCTCATACATGTACTGTAGCTTGTTTCAGGTTGAAATGGTTTGCATTACATACATAACTTACATAACTGCAAACAGAACATAATCGCTGAAATGTATTACCAAATACTGCCAGTGCTAAGCTGTATGGACTCATTGAGTGGCAATCAGTAGTGCTGACTTATAATTTAATGTCAGTTTCAATGCAGTAATGCAAACCTTGATGTCTTTGCATCATGATACATGGCATTTGTAATGAACACAAAGTGTTGGAATTGTGTACTGCTGAGCTGCATCAAATAGTGTCATATAAAGTAATGGCTCCACCAAGGTGAAATGACACTTATGCTCATTTTTAATCACAATCAAATGTGCACAGCAGTCGCTCCGTAGGTACACATTTTAATTGGCTTGAATTCCTTTGGCAATAGTAAAAATGGACAGCTCCATAATTTTGAAGGAAAATTATACTCTTGTTTGCCATGGTATCTACAGAACCAAAGTCAGGTCCGACACCCAGATCAATTTTTTTTATTCTGTGTTTCTGACATAATTTTTCCTGTCATCTGTGAGGCTGATGTAGCTTAGACTACATGATATTATATCATTGTGAAAGGCTGAAGATGATTTTATCATTGACAGTCTTGGATTCCATGTCTTACTCATGTATTTTATGATACTTCCCAGTTTCTCTCATGCCAGCTATATCTGATAATGATATCCCAAATTATATCACAGATAGGTATGGCAAAATTATGACTTTATGTCTCTCTCTCTCTCTCTCTCTCTGTGAAAGGAGAGACATTGTTTAGAAACTTCAAAAAGTAATCTCTTAGTCTGAAATGTGTCAGCATGCCTGTATACTAACAGATATTGCTTGAGCAACACAGAAAATTGTTTCCTTTTTTCTTTGGCTATAATTATACCAGATTGTACAATAACATAACATCTGCAATGGACCCAAAGGGCAAAATTTATCCAGAGGAGGAGAGAAAAAAATGAAGAAAAAAAATCCATGCAATATTCAGAGGCGCCAAACTAACATCAAGCAAAGAATTATTTCCAGCGCTGTTCATGTGTATCTGGTACTCATTAATTTTTCATAAGTAAACAGGATATTTCAACTAACAGATTGCGTGACCTCACGTTGTATGCGAAAACAGCGTTCCAAGGTGATAAGCAGTGCCAAAGTAATGATTTTAATATGGACGTCAGTACAGAGGAATGGGGAGGCCTTTGGGTGAATGAACAACATGAGGGTAACTCTATACAGCAAAGACTGCCCTAAACATCCAACAAAACAGTTCAAAATTAGACTACTAAAAAGACATTTACACTACATTTTATATTGTGGGTATTGCACAAATATTTTTCATCCAGTGGGAAATAGCCACATCATTTTAATGTGGGATTGACATTAAGATACTCCTTGGAAGAGCAAGCAATTTTGGTTTGTGAGTAACCATGAGAGAATAATCATGAGAGTACCAAAAATACAATAAATAGCATTGGGGAAATAATATACATTTTATTTTCTTTCTTGCCATTGTACCAAGCAAGCCCATTGTCATCTAATTATGGAAAAAACATTACACATTGAAGAAAGTAGAAAGAACATTTTTGTAAACCTTTTTTTGTTTTAATTATAAGGATACATTTCTTGAATCCCTGAAATAGGGTTTAGCTTAAAGCAGTCCTTTAATGGCAGCTCTCTGAGTTGCACAGACTTTGCAACCTCATTAGTATTACAACTGGGATAATGAGGTTGGATGAAAAAGTCATCGATGTTGCTTTGGGGTCAGTAAGCCAGTCAGCAGAGCCAACATCTGCCACAAAGCTCCTACAATGTCTCTTTGCTATGTTTTCTGACTGGGCAGACTGAGCAGGTCTTACCCTCAGCCATAGTGGCTCAGGGCCATTTTGCTGTGTGTGCTGATGGAGGTAAAAAACACAAAAAGGGGTTCCACTCGATCCTGGCTCGCAGTCTTGGAGAAAGGAATTGTGGGTGGTGTTCTGGTTAGGGTTAGGCTTTACTTCAAATCCTGTGTTGCAGACCAAAGATACTCCACTGAGCATTTGTCTGTGAACAACATCCAGCTGGAGAAATGGATAACATCTGCCATGTAAATGGTTTGAGGATTAGGGAAAATTAATTTATGTTCTAAGACAAGCCCACCAAAGGTAAAGGATTGCATACAGCATTGTGCTTTTCGGATGAAACTCAATTCCCCTGCTTTGTGATTCCTTCAATGGTATACCTTCAAGGGTTCCACTAAAAGAGGACAAATAAATTTTACTCATTAATAATACAGTTACTCAATATGTGAATGAATATGCTGCTTTAATGTTACCTGAAGAAAAGTTTAACAAAACAGTATAACAAACTGACTCTCAAATGAAAATGCTTCTCTATAATTCTACCTGGTTCTGTTGTAAATGTTGAATTTTTACAATCACGTAAAAACTGTATCTTACAATATCAAAATATTATTGTATGTATGCATGCAAATGTATGGAATACACATACAAATTACATTTTCACATGGATTTAGCATAGATGAATGGCTTTCTAAACAGTCTTATCTGTAATGGTTCCATTTTGGATACAAGCTAATAACTATATGTTTCTTTTTTTCCAAAACAACTTCCCCTCTTAGGAATTTGTTTGATAATTGAATTTTGACAATCACCCTTGAACAATAACACAACTATATGATATGAAGCAGAATTGAAAGATCCTTGCAGATGGCTTAGTGGAGCAATATGAAAAATGAATGCATTGTCATTACATAATTTTTGTGTGGGCATGCATATCACAAATTTTAGATTGTTATGGTTTCTATTTATCCAACAGAATCTCCCTGGTCATATTGGCTAGCACCATTCTTTTATAACAAGTAAAGGTACTGATTCAGCTGATTTTATTCAACTGATTCAATTGCTTTTATCAAACGTTTTTTCATAATGTGGGACATCCAGTCTTATTCACTAAGAGGACCCAAGTGATACAGGCAGATTAAGGCAACTCAATTTACTTGGGGTGGTGCTATTGCACTATGAGGCAGTAATAACAACTCCTGAATGGCACTGAATAGCATTACATCACATTGAATTTATTGACTTGCAATGGTTTTATACATACTGGGATAAAGGCCAGGGATCTTCATCCTCTGCGCATTGATGACATGTTGTGGTTAGCTGCTCCACAGTTAAGGTCTGGTCTGTTTAAGGCAACACACCAACCAGACTAACCTCATAAGTAAGTAATGTATCTCAGGTGATGATGTTGATGATGATTCTGATAATAATTATATGTCTTGTTAATAATAATGATAAAAATAAGATAAATAATAATAATCATGCAATAATAATGTAATCAACCCCCTTTGCCTACCTAAATTCTATGATATTGTATTTAATCAATTCAATTGACTTCACTTCTCCCCCAGATCCTGATAGTCATGGCATTCCTCTGATGCATGCTTTACTCTTTTAAGCAGGTCTCTCTTTGGGAAGACCACAGAGAGATGTGTCATGATAAAAGGGGTGAGGTGTATTTTGCAGCTGTTCAGCCTGTTCTAGCCTGTCACCATTTTCTTCTTTTAATTAATTCAGGGGCCAAGCTTGCCAAGCTCGACTTTTCACCAAACAAGCAGGAGACTGGATTGGTTTGCTGCCAAAATAGCAGCTGCTCAAGGACCAAGTCCGATTTTCTTTCTCACTGCTTTTACACGATCCTTCAGAGATGAGATCCATTTCACCTGCCAGGAGATGCTGGCTCCTGTTTACAGTCAGAGTAGGAGATACTCTTCCCCCGCAGGGTATGATTTTAGACAAGCTCTTGCATTTTTTTTTGGCACCACCCACATCTTCTTTTAATCAAAGGTGACACCTGAGGTGAAAATGTCCCTTTCATGCTTGCTGAATCTTCTTGGTATCCTTCACTTCCTCCAAAAAAGCACCCTCTCCTCCACCGGAGCATCTGGCAGTTGGTGGAGCCTTTCCAGGCATAAGAAACTAACCGCAGTATGATACAGAAAACCGCAGAAAATGGCTGGCTTACAGCAGATTTTTGGAACTCAGTCTGATGACAATCACAGAGGCCAGCAGAGGACTGAGCTCCCTCCCCATGCCCATGTAACTAAACTATGAAGAATGAGGAGATCCTATACACATTTTTTAAATTACATTTTTGGTATGTACAGAACCTGACTAACAGAAAAAGCCATAAAAATGATCATGTTAAGGATGAGGACACCCCAAATGGTAGGATCACGCTTTGCCTCACCTCACTGAAGTTCACCTCTACTCCCTCAACAACAATGGATCTGTGATATACAACAGAACAACAGCCACCAACTGTCAGGACACACCTCCACAAACAACAGCAGAGGTGGGAGAGTGGAGGGGGGAGATTTGTACAACCAATTACTTTGGAAGATGAGTAAATGATCAGACTGACAGTGCCAAATTCAGAAAGTAGCCAGGATACAGTATGGACCTAAAAATTAACCTCAGTCTCCAATTAGATAAGCTTATGGGATGATAATTGAGAAGTAAATTACTGATAGCTGTTCAGTGCATAGCTTTAGATGCCCTTTAGTGTCAACTCTACTATAATTAACTCCACTTTTAATTAGGAACAGAGCTCATGCAAACTTTATTGCTCCTTGACTAGCATTTGTTATATTAGATGTGAGCTTGAGACCTTAGCAAATCCAAAGCGTCACAGATTTTGTTTCCCCTCTGTTCAACCATGATATCCACAGTGGATTATGAAGGGTTGCTATTGGAGTTGTCCCTAAAGTACTCTCTGATCTAGAGGGAACACACTCATTTCCTCAGTTTATGATCAGGAGTTAACAACAGATATACAATGTAGAATAGCACAAAGGTGGTCAGCAGTTTTTGGAATATTTCAAAAAGCTGTTTTTTTTGTATGAGCCATCTTCACAGATATCATCTGCCATGATGCTTACTACATGCTTGGTGTGCAGCAATTGCTTTTATATTTTAAAAACTCCACCTCACAGTCTCTACCATAGGTCCCTTTGTCGCCCATGTTTTAATTTTGGAGCATGCAATTGTGCCTATTGGAGGCTCTGATGGGCATGCTTGGAGTGTAATTCAATGGCACTAATGAAACTGAGAAAAGTGGATGACCACATGCTCCCTCCCTCATTTCTGTCGCGAGTAATGAAGGAGAGAAAGCATTTGATTGGAAGCCATTTGATGTTTGGTATGTGACAACTTCTCAGATGACCTGCCAACAGTACACTCAGGAGCATTCTTCATTTCCTGATGCATATTATTTTTCACCAAGACACAGTCCATGTGATCAGAATCATCAGAATGCAAGGCTGTTCCATTGTTGAGGAATATGGGTTTTTAAGGATGCAGATAGTGCCAGTACTCCAGTGCTTCCTACTAAAAAGACAGAAGAAAATGAATAAACAAAATGACTGTTGCAAATGAAATTATCCACACATACACAATGCACCTTGTGTAATGTGTGGATAATTTATGTATTATATTAATATACACATACACCTGTGTAAAAGAACTGATGTATGTCTGTGTGTCTGTAAAGTGTTCTATCGTCATCCAGAGGCTGCAAAAGGCCAACATAACCCATTGCAATAATCTGCATCACACATGACTACCCGGCTATGCCACTGGGGAGAAAGTATGGCCATTTTTTTTACATTTTCTCAAAGGTCTGTTTAGTTTGATTTTTGGCAGAACGTAGCCTGATGTTTGGCGAGGTCTCTGGTGACATCTGTGGTGCGATGGGGGAGCAGCTTATTAGTGAGGAAGAGGTGCATGCGGGTCGCCAAGGTTCTGAGAGGCACTGTGTGAAAGCACACACATCCAAGATCTGATATGCCCCCTCTTTACCAGGAGAAAAACCCCTATGGCTCGAGTTTGGCTCCTTGCAGTCTTTGATCATAAAGAAAACACATGATGTTTATTTATGATACCACTTTTATCTTCCCAGGAGCAGGTCTTGCCTTATGAAAAGATGAAAAAAGAGGTGCGTACATATCCACAAAGAATGTATCCATGCGAGGTCATACAGAGTTAATATCAGTGTTACAAGAGTGAGAATTTTGAAGTGGATATTCTTTGGCAAAATCCAACAATTGCTTTTGTGAAATACAATTATATTGATAACATTCCCTAAAAGGCCATTTCAAACTTGCCTTGAAATGGGGAAGAATGTTGTCTCATGAATAGATTTTTTTGATTGAATCATCTACATCTGTTTTCTTTCAACAACAAGAAGAGTATGAATTGTATATTCATTTTATATTTGCCTTTACCTTTTCCATTTGCTTTAGATATTTAACATATTCCTGTATAGCTGGAATGGGTATTTATGTGTTTAGCCACGACAAAGATCTATGAAGGATTTAGACAAACAGATCCACTCACCCTTCCTACAATATACAGAATGGGTGGTTTGGTATCACATAAAACCACTCTCATGTTTGCTGGCTGTTTTGGACACATCACTAAACTAGAGCCCAGTGTTTCAGCAACCAAAAGGCAATCAACGGTCTCCTGCTTCTTTAGTCCCAGGTACCTGTGCATGTATTATGGCTCTCTTAATTGCTCTTCTTTGCAAAATCATTTACATTGAGGCAACAATAAAGAAAAGGAATTATGAAGTCCAGGTCAGTTTAGATCAAAAAGTCATCAGGTGATAAGTTGATTTAGATTATTTTCAGAGTACATTTAATTCAATGTAAAGTGAATTTTATAATATCTGCTGATGGCTGATGTATTCCCTGAGAACTGACATGTCAAATCGTGCATCCAGAGTTAAAGAGTATTCACTATGATTATTCAATTAACAACACATTTTGGAAACAGTTATTTAATTTGTTAACTGTTATTTTTATGTTCAATTTTTAGTGACAAGGATGGAGTGTCTCTGCAACCTCATCACATCTGCTCTCACAACTCTATCAATTGGTTTAAACAGAACCATTTTTGACAAATAAAAGGTAACCTGGCACATTCCAGACTTGTGGCAAGCTGCTTTTTCACTATCAACTGTCACTAAAACATGACGCAATGTTTGTGTTCATTGGTCCTTGCAAGTTTATAGACAGGTGTAGATTTGCTAATGATCTCAAATGGTCCTGAAACTGATTTCTCTGCTCTTGCAGAGAACAGAACTCAGGCTTATACATCCATATGACTTGCTGTCATCTTGATGAGGCATTTCTAAATGGCATTCAAAGCCCACAGGGATACTCAGCAAACAGCTGAACATTAAAGCACCCCTCTTCTTCTTTTTGTTTTTGTCTTCCATCAATAAAAAGCTGCTGTCTTCGTGCCTGTTGCTTAGGCAACTAAATGTCTGTACACCCCCACATTCCTGTCCATTTCAATTCTCCAGGAAAGCAGTGTCACCCCTGGCTAGCTCTGCCCAGTAGAGCTTGAGTTAAATTAAACATACAGCACATTTTCTTTCTGGAGCAATTTCAATTTGGCATTGGACATGCTTAGGACAATTTGAAAAGCTGATAAAGAGGGAACTTAAGTGCAAGAGCATGAACCACCACAGCCCTGTTTGAAGTCAGGGTAAATTTCAGAGTAAATACAAATCATGAAGGAGAAATTAAGAAATCATGCATTTGAATTGATTAAAATAGCTTAATAAGTCCTAATTTGTTAAAGTAGTCATGGTGACATATCACCACGTTGTTACCTTGTAGTAGTATTTGTAGTTTTCTGTGACGGCAATGTCATCTCAACCCCCCTCCAACTTGGTAAAGCAGCTAACACTACTGTGAAAAAAATCAGTGATGGTGTGGTAATTTTGTGTAAATAATTTCATTAGTATTGGAACATAATCTCCATAAAACTAAAATGTCACCTTTTTTTTTTTTTTTTTGTAAACTTGGTGTTGAAGTTAAATTACTAAGGCCTATACAAACATGAAAAAAACTTGCTCCTTTGTCCTGTCAGGGTGTGTTGAACTAAGGCCACCCTACTTTAGGTCTGAAAAAGGGGGAGGAGGGGGTTTGCCCATTAACGAGTCTCTAGCTTTGTACAGTGCTTAAATGCAATAAAATGAAAGCAATCTAATATCTCCGTTCTTGATAAACCATGCAGATTCTGACATAGGCCTACTGTGACAATTTTATTTGCTCATGACAAATTATTAAAAATATAAGATCACAGCGAGTGAACACCATCAAGGTGAATTGGTCAAGGTCAATTGCTATGCTCATAGGCATCATTTACGCTGGGGATGCTGGAGACGTGTTCCCGCTACGTGACTGTATGCAGCGTGTGAGACTTGTTAATTAATATTTTAAAAATGAATAAATAACAACACAGGCCTGTGCGAGTCATCATGGTTCTCCTTAATCAGTGTTTGTTTTAGACTGTGGTAGACATACCTGTGGGCCTGTGGCTACTATGATTTGGAATAGCCACTCTAGTATTTTCAATGTCAAATAGTCTAGCAAGGTATAGCCAACTGTACTAAGCTGGCACACGTTTCTTACAGTCCATCTCTGCTTCATTAAAAAGGCTCTGATATCACTTCCATTTTTTCATTTCAACATGATCCACAGCAGTGAAGTAGCATCACTTGTTAATGATTTTTTTTTTTTTATTAATGTAGCCTGTTATTGGTAGTCCAGACCTTTACTCTGTCCTTTGGTTGCATTTGCTAGTGTGCAAGTGATCTGACTAGCTAACTAGTCAAATAGGAAATTATCTTGTTTGCCAGATATTTTAAAACAGTTGAGCATGTTAATGAGGAAGTCAGATATGACCTTGTTTGGATATACCCATCGAGACAATGTTAACGTTAGACGCAGCAGTAGCTAGCCCACGATGCTATTTAATGTTAATCAGCTAATCAATGTCTTGCCAGAAGCATTTTACTACCAAAAAAAATCAACAGATGCATTTACTATAACACATCAGCTTTCACTACGAACTGTATTGCAAACCGGTTAACTATAAGTGTCACTATCGCTAGTGATATAGGCAAAAATATTAGAACCAGCCTGTGCTGTGCACTGTAAGTCCCACCCCTTCTTCAACGTGATTGGATAGCTGAGTACAAAGTGACAGTGAATGAGCGTGGAGCATTTTCAAAGTTGAACATATTTCAACTCTAGGCGACCAAAATAAACTCTGGCTGTACTTTATAGGCACACAAAAATGCTCCTTTCCAATTGAAAACAATGTGAAAAATACGCCGGCTGAAGAAAAATATGCTTTGTTGGACACGGCCCCTTAACTCTCATGTTAACATTAACCTGGGGTGCTTTTCACCAAGATTTCACCTTGACATGGCTGTATAGCTCCCATTCTGTAATATGCATGGCATGTTTGATCATGTTGGTAACAAGTACTAGGTTAAGTACTAGGCACTATTACTGTAGCTTACAATATATTTAACTACAGGTCCTGGTGTCAAACTCATATAATATAATCTGTCTGAATTTACCCAGGGCGCCTTGGGAGTTATAACCACCACTGTGTGTAAGTGTCCCTTAAGTGGGGGGGAGACAATCAAAGTTTACTCTGGTTATTTAAAAAAAATTAAAGAGTTTACTAAAGCCAAAAATGACCAGGATTTCAAACAAACACAGCAGCTGTTAACTTGACATATGCATGCAAAGGCTTTCCAGTACACACTGATGTGGTACCTCTTACATTACCATAGCGCCTCTCTGTTTTCTGGCTGTGTAAGTGGTCTACTGTGTATTTCTATCTATACTGATTGGTTTGTTACAATGTCACAGTTTTTATATTTTTTCATGTCTCATGGCTACATAACTTGGGTCACATTACCTTGACAATATTTCTATGAGAGTGTCTTTCAACCCCATTTTCCCTTCATGTCAGCCGGTAAAGTTAGCCTGACTATAAGGACATTGCAGCTTGCAACTTCTGACTGACATCTCCAGTGTTACACCAAAATTAAGACTGGACCCAATTACATTCACATTAATGATAAAATGTTTTTTTTAATCCTGGTCCTTTAGTCTGTTCCACACCAAGAAGTGTGACTCATCAGGCAGCAGTCAGGATTTTCAGAACAGATCATCAAGAACAGCGACCTGCACAGTCATGCTTCTCAGTGGTTTGCAGGTTTAAGGGTAACAATGTGCACCATGAAAATATGCTTTTATTAATGAAATTGGAATCCACTACATCTGGATGTTTCCAATCCAAACTGCAGAGAGACACATTTGTGTACTAATTACCCACATTCAACCCATGTCAGATCTATCTAAGTGAGCAGTTCTATGTATGTTCTATATATTTAATAAGGTATGCCACCTGGATGGGTGATTTCATGGAACAGCAGTTATATATTACAAATATTGCTGATTACCATAATTGAGTACACTATACATTATGCCATAATATGGAAGAGAAATGCTTTACCAACATGATTTGACCGTCATGTGGCGTGTTGTATTATTGTGTTCTGGGAGAGTCCAAATTGTCTATATTTCACAGTCATACATTAGGAATTCACAAAATGGCTTAAATGGGTATAAAGGCATCCGGCTTGATTTGGCCAGACAGTTGGCACAAAACATACAAACTTTATCTGGATATAATTTTGTGGGTTGTAGTACTATATTGTTTGAGTCTGAGAGAAATGACATTTTACTTTGGTGCTTCTTTCATTTGTGCAGTGTGCTAGGTAATTAAACATCTCCAGGTGTGAAAAAAGTTAACTCAAGCAAATTAAAGGGATAATTAGGGTGGTGCTGTAGCAGTGCATGACGAGAAGAACAAACTGCTACCTCTCTCATTCTGCCACCAGTACTGAAATTAAAATGTAAAATGTTTTGCACTGGGAAAATATTCATAAACACATTCCCACATTTGTTTTCTTTTTTGCTTGCTTACATGCTTTCCCTAAACAATGGGAAACAGATCACCATCACTCAGCAGCAGAAAACTGTTTATGTAAAACTCCTGATTAGCCTTCTCAACACTTGAGACTCAACACATGTTACTTTTTCAACTGAGAGTCTTCAGAACAATCCATTTTCATTATTCGAAACACAATTAGCATACCACTGTCAATGGTGATGTGTAACTTGCCGACTGAATCAACATTTTTTTAACGCATTATTTGAGAAAATTGGCATAGAGATTAAACATCACAGTGAAATTAAATGTTGGCATAGTGTTTTAAATTCTTTTTTTATTTTTTACTAATATATGGTCCTCCCTTAGCAAATAAAAGCATATGGACTAACTGATTTTATCTACAGTCAATTATTATTATTATTACTATTATTATTATGTACTCAGTATGATAATGCAACTGGTAAGAGAGGTGTTCAAATGAATTCATTGCCTAGACAGAAACTCAATAAACAGCCATATCATGTTAGGCCATGTGGAGCATGCCTTCTTCAAAATTATTAGATGGAATTTGCTAAGGCCTGTCAATTATTAAAATGATGCATGCTTTTAACGTAATGGTTTTAACATTTGCAAGTCAGTGGTGAAGTCTTTTTATGAAAAGGTCCTCCTAAAAAACTTGAATGTATGTATGTATGTATGTATTGTTTATATACATGAACAAACAACAAGACAGAATAGCATGTTGGAAAATCAAAATGAAAACAATAAGTTGAGCATGCTGTACAACTTCTCCATTGCCCCTGCTCTACCTTGAACATTGGCTACGGTATTTTAATGAGGACCAGTGGGAGATGTCCACATTTTCTTTTTCAAAGAAAGGAACATTTTTGCTTGTTTAAGTGTCAAGTATATCTCTCCTTTTTTGATGGGTCACATGATCAATACAGCACATGGTGATGATGCTTTGCATCTGATAATGGAAACAAAAAGAAAAAATACAATCCTGAGCTCACAGAGGCATGTGCTTCAGTAGAGACTACAGAATGTAACTGAAAGTTCCAGTGAAGTTGTGATGTTTCCAACTCTGTGGGGATTCCTAAAATTCTTTTTTCTATTCCATTCACTGGTGAGCAATACTCTGTCAACTTGGATTGGACTTCATCCTTTGTTGGTGCTTTGGACCCTGAAAGAACTTTCTGAGACCAAAAGTAGCTGCCCTGGAGTACAGCCTTGAGCTTTGACAGAGTAGATCAGAAGCAGACCTTGCAAGGCATCGGCTTGCACCAGACATCTGCTACATGAAAGAAGATTGCCAGAATGTTCCCTGTTTCTCCTGTTCTGGCCCTCTAATCTGATGCTAATCTTTCACCACCTGATTTCCACTCTAGCTCTAACTCAACTGTAATCATTCTTATACTCATCAAAATTCTGTGCATTTTGAGGGGACTTTATTTTTACTGGAAGTATATTAATGCAGTATGAATATTTTAGTAATTCATGACATATGGATAATAATTTGAGATTTGTGGCTCAGTGTATGATAATCATGACTCACCACATGTTGTCTACATGTTCCTAAACAACTGCTTTTTTTGCTTATGGATCCAGGGCCAGGAACAGGAATGTCATGTTTCATTTTGCATTACAAATTGATTAATTGATTAATGAGCATATTACTGATAATAATATTAATAAGGTCAGCATGTAGCTATATCTATCCCTTTCAGTCACATAGAGCTGTTTTCCCTCACCAGAAAAATCATCACTCTGTTTTGTGAGAGAAGATTAGACGTAGGAGCTGGATAGATAAAGCAAGACAGAAGAAAGATGAATGAAAAAGAAAAAAGATATAAGGCACTAGAGAAAGAGAAAGAACGGGTGAAACTGAGAAAGGAGAACATGTAGACTGATTCCTGCTGTGATGCCCTCCTCTCAGCTGTCAGCTTCCTTTGTGAAACTGCGCCCTGGTCTCTCCATCTCTGCCCCTGAGAGTCCAGGGGAGAGGCACCGAGGGAATAAATCAAAGGTGTCCAATGCATCAGTCCCCTGGGTTACAGCCAAGACCCAAGCCCCAGATTTGCTTTCCCGAGAGGAGTGGCCTCGGGTGGCCAGGCTACATCCACTCATGTAGCTGTAATAAGAGTATTCACAGTGTGAATATTAGCGGATGTATTCCCACTTCACCATACTTCACAATGTTTCCTGGATAGGTTGGTGCCTTGTATACAATTTGAGCACTTCAAACTGTTACTCCTCTCTGTCTATTGAGTTTAAGGAGTGATACAATACAAGAAAAGGTGGCATTTGTTTGGCATTAGTGGCAAAGCATGATGTAAAGTCAAATAATGTGGCCCTCATAGATCATTGTTATGCCATACAGTATGTGCACAGTAGAATGATATATTTGCTCCAAATTATCATTTCAAAGCGTTACAGAATATGTGCTACCACATAAGCTATTTATTGGACTATCTTGTGACTCAAAGGCAAAAATAAGCTGATTAAGTTTGTGCTTCTTTAGATTAATTAACACTGATTACTTATTACCCCTCCCAAAATGTGCAGCCCAGAAATTACAAATTCAGCTTGTATTGGTGCCTGTTGTATATACTGACTTTTCTTTGAAAAGATTTAAACTTGAGATATTCAAATCCTAACATACTGCTCATAATTGTACACATATATTTCTTTACATTCCAGTTTTTTCAGCCTGATATCCATCCACGGCGTTACTGTCCGATCTGTGATTTTATGTTCCTGATCCATTGATACGTGTTTAAATGTCCTCTGCCCTAATGTTTTTTTTTTTTTTTAAGTGCATCAGTTGAATTCATACAAAATTAAATATAGTTGCACCAGCTCTGCCAGTGGCAAGGAGGTTATTCCAACATAAACACTGTGCATTGCTGCATATTTCCTCAATCTTCAGTTTAATATATGCCTTTTCTATTACTGCTCTCTGAAATAAACATGGACCTGTTTACAGTTACTGGGCAGAAGTAAATACATCTTCTTTGATTGTTATAGGAATTATTTTGCTCCTACTGAATTCAGTGAAACATATTCCTTTGTCACTTTCTCTAATTCATCTCCCTGCTTTTTAATTCCTGTACCTACTAAAATAGTGAAGAATATACTACCAATAATTGGAACACCATTGTAAACTGTTATTAATGCCTTCCAAATGTCAGGATATGTACTTCAGTCCTTCAAAATAGCTGTTTTTAAGAATGAAGCCAATTTTTAAGAATCCAGCCTGGACCTGAATGACCTATTGAATTACATATCCGAACCTTACATTTCTATCAAGATTTAAAAAAAAAAGCAATTGTGCCCCATCCTGAAATCCATTTTGGATTTCTTTCTATTGTAGACCTCATCACAGCAGCTCTTTGTACTTAATAATGTACTCCTTTCACCTGTCAAAGGCTATTTCACTACACTTTTGCCTCTACATTTAAACACAGCCTTTCATACTATCAGTTATTGTATTCTCATTGACAGGCTTGAACATTTTGTTCAGATGCTTCCTTTCAATGTGACATTAACTCATGTAACAACGAACCATGGGAGCTCTTAGAGCGCAAGGGTAAGCTATGGAGTACCACAAGGATCTGTGCTAGGACCTCTGTTCTTCTGTTCTTCAAACTCAAACAATAAATATCAGTCAAGCCTGATGCAATTATATAATTGTGTATCAATGATAAAAAAATGACAGGAAGACCTAAAATATTTCCCATCTATTCACCTACAGACCTAAAGTATTAGATGACAGCATTTCAAGTGCTGTCATCAAAGACTTTGGTGTTACTTTAGACCCTGAGCTTTCTTTTAAAATCTATTTAAAATCTAAATATTTTTGCGATTGCTTTTGTATTATTTTACTATCATGTTGGTAGTATATAACTAAGATCAGACAAATTCTTTCAATACAGGATTTAGAAAAGTCAACGTGGAATGGCTTGACCTCAGAAAGTTGAAGTACTTCATATTTCTATTCAGAAGTATTTTTTCTATTCATGTGCAAAGTAGCTCCCATACCTGGCTGAACAGTTGTGCATGGGATGAACAAATACATGGTAATACTTCCACTTTCTGAAGCCAGGCTATTCCTGCTCAGGTAATTAAATGTAAAGTAGGTGACAGAGAATTTTCCTGCCATATCCCACTCCTACAAAACAACATATTCACTAAACTGAGGGATGCTTTTAAGCAGAAACTTTAGTTTAGCATAAGTACACATTGTTGAGGGACATGGCTCATGGTTGACTTGGGCCATGAATTGTCTAGTGAACTTAGCTTTCAGTGTTATCACTGTGCCATTGCATGGGATCTCTGTGTTAAGCTGATGATGATCTATACATGATGCAGTGTTGACAGGCTTAAGTTTGCTCTCATGCCTGTAATGGCTTTTTGCATAGTTGTCTTTTATTCTCTCCTGTCCCTGTCATACTACTTTCTTTCATCCTGTTTCCCCCATCTTCCACTGACTGTTTTTCTCTTCCACATTTCTCTGGGCTCCTGTCTGGAGCTATAGCCACACTCCCCATCATGCCCAATTTGGCTTCTTGGTTTGACTCACTGTGTGTTCAGGTCTCCTGCTTGTCCATGCCATAAAATGATCTTATATGGTCCTATACTCAACACATTTTACACTAATATACTCTGCTGTTAAAATTAATTAAGATGGCCTGGTGCAGAACAGAATCAGATAGGCTCCCCCTCTGAGCTGGGTTCTACTCAAGGGCTGCGTTCCAATACTCAAATTCATCTCCTCCTTTCCTCCTTTCCTTCCCTCCTTTCCTCCGTGCCCCGGAAGCTGATTACAGTGCCTATCATAAGTATTCACCCCCTTGGATGTTTTACCCTTTTATTGCTTTCATAAATCAATCATGGTCAATAAAATTTGGCTTTTTTCACACAAAAATGTATTGGAAAAAACTCTTTAAGGTCAAAGTGAAAACAGATTTCAACAAAGTAATATCAATGAAACAAAATTAAACAAAGAAAAATAATTGTTTGCATAATTATTCATCCCCTTTTAAATTTAATGGTCTAATTCAATAGAGTTCTATCCAATTGGTGCCAATAGTCTCAGAATTAGTGAAATGAAGATCACCTGAGTGGTGTGGGTGTGTCTCAAGTGATTAAGGTATAAAACACCTGTGTCTGAAGGGTCCAGAGACTGGTTGATCAGTATTCCTGGCTACCATTACACCATGAAGACACAAGAACACTCCAAGCAACTCAGAGAAAGGGTTATTGAAAAGTATAATTCAGGGGATGGATACAAAAAAATTTCCAAGGCACTGAACATCCCCTGGAGTTCAGTGAAATCAATCATCAAGAAATGGAAGGAATATGGCACGTGTGAATCTGCCTAGATCAAGCCGCCCTCATAAACTGAGTGACCGTGCAAGCAGGAGACTAGTGAGAGAAGCCACCAAGACCCCTACGACTACTCTGAGGGAGTTACAAGCTTCAGCTACTGAGATGGGAGAGACTGTGCATATAGCAACTGTTGCCCGGGTTCTTCACCGGTCAAAGCTTTATGGGAGAGTGGCAATGAGAAAGCCACTGTTGAAGAAAATTCACATTAGATCTCGACTAGAGTTTGCCAAAAGGCATGTAGGAGACTCCATGGCCAAGTGGAAGAAGATTCTTTGGTCTGATGAGACCAAAATTGAGCTTTTTGGCCATCAGACAAGACGTTATGTTTGGCGGAAACCAAACACTGCACATCAACAAAAACACACCATCCCCACTGTGAAGCATGGTGGTGGCAGCATCATGCTGTGGGGATGTTTCTCAGCAGCCGGCCCTGGAAGGCTTGTAAAGATAGAGGGCAGAATGAATGCTGCAAAATACACCAAAATCCTGGGGGACAATCTTATTCAGTCTGCAAGAGAACTACGGCTTGGGAGAAGATTTATTTTCCAGCAAGACAACGATCCAAAGCACACTGCAAAAGCTACACAGGAATGGTTAAAATCAAACCAGGTAAATGTTCTGGAGTGGCCGAGTCAAAGCCCAGACCTCAATCCTATTGAGAATTTGTGGCTGGACTTGAAAAGGGCTGTTCATGCCCGATACCCGCGCAACCTGACAGAGCTTGAGCAGTTTTGCAAAGAAGAATGGAGCAAAATTGCAGTGAGTAGATGTACAAGACTGATTGAGACTTATCCACACAGACTCAGTGCTGTTATTGCAGCCAAAGGTGCTTCTACTAAATACTGACTTGAAGGGGGTGAATAATTATGCAAACAATTATTTTTCTTTATATAATTTTGTTTCATTGATATTACTTTGTTGAAATCTGTTTTCACTTTGACCTTAAAGAGTTTTTTCCAATAAATTTTTGTGTGAAAAAAGCCAAATTTTATTGACCATGATTGATTTATGAAAGCAATAAAAGGGTAAAACATCCAAGGGGGTGAATACTTATGATAGGCACTGTATGTGTCCTCCTTTCCTCCACTGTTCCAAAGCGCAATCTCGCCTCCTCCTTTCCTCCTTTTCTTCTTTATCGTCTCCTCCAAACGGAGGATACATCGATGTATCCTACCGCGGAAGTCTTTTCACATTTCTGCGTGACATCACTGTCCTCACGACCAGTCAGATTAAATGACCATCCCACAGAATAATTCACCATCGAAAAGTTCTAAAACATGACAAGGGATTTACCAACACCTAAATATTAGTGCCAGAACAGTAAACAGTAATCGGGCAATTTACATTAATGAGAACCACTTTGATGCGATATATTCATGTTTTTCAGATACAAATGGTCATTTTACCAATGTAAAATTGAGCAAGTTTATGTTGCGGTAAATTTATTTATTCCTTGTAGAAATGCTTATGTTACATCATGAGCAGAATTGGAGAAACTGACATTCATATTTTAATGCAGGAACAGGGCTGGCAGCGTTAGAGAAGCGTGATTGGCTTTGGTATCCTCCGAGTCATTCGAAATTATGACTTCATCAATAGCCGACGTTGACCTTGATGACGGGCGAATTGGATTAGCTGTTCCAACTTTCGATTCATCTCCTCCTTTCCTCTACTCTTTCCTCCCCTCCTTTCCTCCACATATTTCCGGCATACTTCCTGGGTAGGAAATGAGGGGAGGAAAGGAGGAGAAGAGAAAAAGTATTGGAACGCAGCCAAGGTTTCTTCCTTTTAGTTAAGTTTTTCCTTTCCATTGTCACCCTAGGCTTGCTCTGGGGAATCTCAGACCTGTAAAGATGCTTTGCGACAGTGATATTGTAAATAGTGTTATGCAAGTAAAATTTGAATTTAATATTTTATTTTTTATCAATTGCAAATTCAAGTAGGTAGCCTGGCCAGTTGATACTTGACCAGTAAATTAATTCAAGCTACTCTAAATCTTCAGTTCACATCCTCTAAATCTTATTTAGCAGACATGACTTGAGCATACACATTACTTATACTGAAAGCATATCACTTACACAGAAAAATTTGTATAAATATTGTTTATCTAAAGACCATTACCTCTTCCCAAAGCCAAAGGAATTTAGGTAAACAATACTTATGCAAAATATGCTCTGTAAGTGATATGCATTCAGTATAAGTAATGTGTGTGCTCAAGCATGCTCAAATGCATTAGAATAATTATATTCAAGTACAGGATTTAGTTACATACTGTTGTGCTCTGTTTCTCTGCAGTGCAGGAAAATGACTGTAAAGGGATAGTTAACCCTAAACTTTAGCTTATTCACTATTAATTAATAGTCTGCACATGTATTGTTATCCCTTTATCCCTTTCATGCATTTCTGTGAAGTTCTGTGAATGAACCAGAGGGGGCGTCGACATTTCATCTATGGCCACTTAATCATGAAATAGCTAAACTAACCTGGTATTTAAGAATATTACCTATGACTGGCCATCATTGTTAGCCAATTTCCCAAAACAAAGAGGAAGCAGTGGGTTGCATATTTCCCAACTCCCGATTTCCAAAGTGTTGCAGAAATCATCAGTAACTTTAATGCCTTGCAGCTAAGTTATGGATACAATATTCTTGATCTTTATGGGTTCTTCAGCATTTTCTAATTAATGTAGATTACAATGTAATTCAATACATTTTTTTCTCATTGTGTTTATGACAGCAGGGATACATTTTGTATACTCTCAAATAGCGAATAATAACTTTAATTGTAACTGTGATGGTTTCTTTATTTAAGCAGATATGACTCATTATTGCATATTATCAAAACTACTGCAGACAACAGCAATGAATTTTGTGGATTATATGGTTCAAACGTTTGTAAAACAAAGACATATTGCTTGAACTGTTGTTACACACTCTAAAGTTACATACAAAAAGTATGGTATGATTATTGTGGAAATTAAGTGAAACACATATGTGGGTCAGAGGATGGGAACAAAGGAAATACAAAAACCTGAGTAAAAGACCACTGTCATGTTTGTTTTAACACTAAAATGCAATGTAAAAGCTGAGCTTTAAACAAATAATATAAAATAAGACAGAGATGCTACATATCAAGCTATATGACCAAAAATCTGATGCAACCCCAAAACAAGACCATGTAATTCATGTTGAAACAGCCTGAAATTCAACCATTTTTAGGTAACCTACTAAGACATAACAAAAAAAGGAAAAAAAAAAAAAACTAGGTTAAGCCATGGTGCTTTCTTTTAGCAGTTATTTTCCTGTATATCTTTCATTTCTTTTTCACCCTTCCTCATGGACTGACCATTCCAGCATCCATTGCAACAGAACCCAAAAATGAGAATATAATAACATTATTGTCCGCCTGATTAATTTGCATCATTAATCCCAAGTAGGGATGGCTGGACCCCGGTTCTCTTGCTGACGGATCATTTTGTTTGTCGAATGGGGAGCAGGAAAATGGATGGTCAAGGTGCGCCTTCGGCTCGTGAATCTGGACGCATCACCGCGCTCCACAGCGCTTTCATTAATAACCTGTTTCCTCTCTGCCTCCTCCCAGGGTCCCGATCAGGAATAATGGGTCTCTTAATGGAGTCACTGTCCTGCTTCAGCTCCTTCACAGCGAGTGCTTGCCAGCTGTTTTATGGGAACCTGAAAGTAGCGCACGGCTCCTGGATCCCAATATGGATGGATGGGAATTGGGGAATGTGGGTCACTGATGCTCTAGTGCAGCACTAAAAAAAAAGAAGTGTTCCTATTTATGTTTTCAGTGATTGTTGATCTTCATAAAATTAATATTGCATTCAGACATTTAAAGTGTTATGATTTTTAGAAAATGTAATTTTCCAACACAAATTCTAATTCTAATGACATCAAAAAACCCCTCCAGCTAATGAAAATGCACAAATTGCAGAGGAACACAATGATTACAGAAATGACAAAGTGTACCCCTGGATACATCATAACCTACAACCATCCCAAAAAGAGTCTGGTTCCATGATCACCCATCTCACACCTCAGTCTCCAGTGCAACGGTTGAGGTATACACTGCACGAAGAAGAAGAAGACCCCGACAGGGGAAGGTGAGACTCAAAATTTCAACACCCCTACCCACCAGAAACCCAAGACCCATTCAAGAATGACTTGATTTTAATCTTACTGGTCGTTATGTTGATGCTGATGAAGTAAGTTTGCTTAATAAAGGGCTGTCTTTTGTTCCTGTATGTAGAGCTAAGCCATTCCCAACTAAAATTGAAATGTTCAAGTTTTTTCGTAATCTGAGACTGAAATGTTACTATAAGAACTCCATGGAGTAATGTTCTTTAATAACATCTAGTGGTTCCTGACAAGCTAAGTTCAAACCACCAAGTAAGTCTCCTTTAACTCTTCCTTGGACACATTCTGTCACCTAGTGCAACATGATGTTGACCAGTTGTTTTATAATCCTCAGTGCTACTGGATGCAACTTGCATCTAGCTGACACGTTACCAATACCTATTTCTACCTATAGTACTGGAATGATTTGTAGAAAACATGCATGGACTACCTGTACAGCTAGCTTATTACCCAAGCCATGCAGGGAACCACTGTGGCTATTAATTTTTAGCGACTGTACATTGACAGAAACATATGGTATACTTAGCAATAAATACTTAGCACTGATGTATCCATGTGGTGAGAAAGTCATGTCTAAAGCTGAGCTAGCTTACTGTTTTAATCAGTAACCTCCAATTCATCACAATTATTTTGGTTAAACTCTACAATAATTGTTCCCTATCTAGTTTATATGCTAGTTTCCCTATCTAGCTAGCTAATGTCACATTGGGGTTAACTACAGCTATCACTAGGTAACTCTCTGTTATAATGCTTATGCACCATAAATGCAAAACAAGTAAAAAAAACCCATTCTACTACTCAAATGGGTGACACAATTAAAACATGCGTTTTAAACAATAATTAAATCAAATGTATCATTTATTTTTATTGAACAGCACCTCCCGGTGTCACTGTCCGATCAAAGCTGTGAATCCAGCTGATTTAACTGTTAAATCCAAGGCTGGTACCACCAGAATATCAGTAGTAAGGAAACACTTCCGTAACTGTAATGGGGAAATATTAACCATTAATCCTTTACTGACAAACCCTGTAATAAATTCTTAAATTTATTAAATATGAGGACTTCATCAGTCACTCATAACAAGACACTTCTATTCTAACCTGAGAACAGTCATTGGGGCCTGTTTGATGGACATACTGAGACCCCTGTCCCCTTCTCCCTTGGCCTCCAGATGGACTGACCATCTGGGATGTAGCAAATACCTGTATAAGTGTGAGACCAGGCTGTGTCTGCAGGAGGAGTTTAAATCCATCATTATGCAAACAATGCCCCCCCCCCCCCCCACACACACACACGTAAGCTAACCCTTGTCAGAATTTCACATAACTTTTGACAGTCTGGTAGGGGAGACGGAAGGAAATTACAAAAATGTAATTCTAGAAAAAAGCATTGTTTTTTCACCTTAGAATCAACAACTTTTTCAGACCCTAAAAAAAAAATCAGCAGATGTATGTTAACTGGAAATTCTGACAAGTAACCAGCTACTTTATTTGAGAAACTACTAAATAAAAACAGAAATCATCTGATCCCAAAGGCTCTCCAGAACCCATCTGAGTAAATTTGCAGTCCAGCTCTATTATGGTCAGTCTCTTCCTCACTAACCACTAACTTTGTGGCCTTTCTCCCCTGCCACACTTTGCCTTGGTTTGTGCTGTGACCCAAGGACTGCCCTTCTCTGTTGTAACAAGACAAATAAAAACTTCCACTTCCATCAGCCAGCCATGCCTGCAAGCTTCCTTACATCCCCCAGCCTCAATATTGGATTTTCCCCCTTTATTACCCCCTTTGGTTCCTAATTTACTTGGTGGAACGGAACAGGCACATGCACCTCTGCCCTCCCTGTTTCTTCCTTTTCTCATTTTTTTTCAGGGTACCATTACCTACGGGTAATTATCTGTCATTGTGAATCTCTGGGAAACCCTGGGAGCCCACTGAAATTCAAAGATGGGATTATTCTTTATGATGCAATGTCCCTCCAATCTTCATCAATCTTGATTCAACCATCGTCTGAATCCTTGTCTATGAGGATTGTCATGCACTGAAGAGGCTGTTCTCTGAATCATCCCTGACAATTGTATATTCCTGTAAGATCCCAAAAAGCCATATTTTATTACATAGTCTTAGTTTTTTAAATGCATTGTTCTCTTTTCCAGGCTTTTTCATGGCTGAGTATCAAAACATTTCAGGAATAAGAGAAACCAGCTAATTAAACATATACACATGCTTATTTTTCCTTTTCTCAAGATTATTCCAGCTATTTTGTTTGTTTTTTCCCTTTTGTAATGAGCTGATATGGGAAATTGACTATCTGTTTGTGTATGTAGCCTTCAGTAAGGCCATACTAACTCCAGTCTATGGTATATTTTCTCCCTGATGCCCAGCCTTTACCATTAGTCTGCATTACTATCCCTTAAGGTACAATTCTATGAAAGGATCAGAAGTATGGTCTAGCCAGATCCTGTTTGTATTCCAGTCCAGCACAAATTCCCTTGAAACCTGCTGGGTAAAGACAGGTGCCTTTGAAAAAGGGCAACGGAAAGGAGGAGTGAGGAAGGGGTCACTTTCAAGAAAAATGCTCCAAAAGAGACAACGTCGGCAATTACTAACAGAGGCCATCGGCATAAAAAGGAAAGTGCTGGGGCCACCTGCTGCGCTTAAACCACACTGCTTCCTACAGATAGCAAATAGTGTCCCAACCCCCTTCCTATTTGGCACCAGTGCGTGACCTGGAGATGAGCAGTGAGAGCACCATAATCTTTGGTGAAGGTGTTATAATTCCAGTCAGCTAACACTCACAGCTCTGCCAAGTAGCAAGTGTGTTAAGCAGCATGTATTTGCCTCCACCAAGGCAAGGCCTTGTGAACACCACTGGATAGAGCAATTATGTGTTGTCTGGTGACTGACTGCATTGAATAAATTGTATTAATTTATTTATTTGTGTAGCTAAATCAACACAATATCCTAATATTTTATTAGTTCTCACTTCAAAATATATATATACTAGCTCATATCACTGCCTGGTCACTCAAACATTATATTACTATAAATGTTATGTCTACAACACTGTAATTACAAATAATTTACATTTTGTCAATGTTTTAATATCTTGTTCCATGTACCAGTTTTTTACTTTGAGTGTCTGAGTTTTCCACAGGTCTAGCCTGGACCACTCCACCCTCAACAACAACAGCACCATTGCTGTCTTGGCAGAAGTATTTGTAAATATATTAGTTATTACTGAAATTTTTGAATATGTATAGTTTAATACCAATTTTTGGACATGGCTACAAATGGATAGAAACTAATTATTTGGTTATAAAATCAGTAAGTTCATCATGCTGATAAAGACCTTTGCAAACATGGCAATCATTCAGAATATGAGAAAAGAATTGGTCACATGCTCATGAATATGCAACAAACACTAAGAAACATGACTGTCAGCATAGCAGATGGTAAGGTTACGCTTAGTTTGTAGTATCTGCAGTCTTGCCTTTACAGTAAAAATGACAATATATTCATCCATTGATGCATTTTTAACAGTGAAACGAAAACCAAAAGTAGGAGAGATAGGCAGTCCACACACATTCTTGGGAGAACAAACAAAACACACACACACACACACACACACAGACACACACACACACACACACACACACACACACACACACACACACACAAGTTGGATTTAAACAGCATCACACTGACTTTTGGTGTTGTCATACTTTGTGTGAAAAGATGACTAGGGGCAGAGAAGGTGGAGCAGCAAAACAACACAAGCATTGATCCAGCCTGCAGTTGATCAGCACATCACTAGAAAAGAAAAAGGAGACCTTCAGTTGACCTGCTGTTCCACACATAGTGCGAACACTGGTATAAAGGTATGGCCCCCACACATTAATGGAATGGAGAAATTACAGAAGGGGGTGGCTTAGACGGGTCCAAATCTTCTGCACCATTTAACTGGATAATGGGTTGATTTTATGATCTCTTAATTGCGCTCAACCTTCACGAGTCTTTTAGGAGTTTCCATCTGACTGCAGTATAAAGCCTGTGATAAAGGGCTACATGATACCATTTTGGACATACAGTGTTTTGCAGTTCTCATTCTTCTTAGTGGTTCATTTGTCTTGTAGCCTTGTGATATTTTTTTCTATGGCTGTATTTTTACTGAGAACCAAACAGCTATGCTTCTAACACCAGCTGGCAGTTATGGGTACTAAAAAGAGGAAATTACTTACTTTGTTGTAAAACTGGAGACAAAAAGGACCTGACTCTGCTCTGCCTGGCTAAATAACGGGCTGTTAACCTTTATAACATGAAAACAACTTGTATTGCAATAGTAAGTACCCCAAACATACAATGAAGCTGGAAATGAGGATCTCAAACATTTATGTGTTTGTGGAAAAGGCTATTTGAGTTAGATGTGTGTTACTTTCTCTCTTTCAGACTTTTGAGAAACAGTGACCTGCATGCTTCCAGACATGCAGATGCAGCATCTTGTTGCATCTGAAATTCCAGCTGGCACAAAAAACACACGCAGAGGCTATTTACAGTTGTATCTATGCCATCCTAGATCTTTCACACCTACATTAGTTGGGGCTTAGGGGCCAGAGAAAATCCACTTTGTATCACTATAATTTGATTGTCCTATTGTACTTATAGTTTTATCATTAGCACTGGCATTTTTCCATTATTTAGAGTTATTTAATTTTATGATTCATGGTGCTGCAGTCAGCTTTTTAATGAACTTTATTTATGTTTTTTATTCCAGTGTAATATTCTCCAGTTATAGTAAGAAATCCTTCAATATATGTGTAATTAGAATAAGACTTTGAATAAGAGTACAGACTGGTAGCCATGACCTCCTAAAGTCTTATACCCAGTGGCCACTTATTTTCAATCTACATAGCCGTTATGCTGAGGCTATGATCAATATACATAGCTGGTACAACCAGCTAACTGAAATCTGACCGAACCTAATCTTATTGGAACTATGAGCACTGCTAAGATAGGCAGCTGACCACAGTTTGCCCTTGCACAGCTTGACTTTGATTCTAGACCTTCGGGCATGTCGCTTGAGTACTTTTAGCTAGAAATTCCTTGGGACAGCCCCTTTAAACAACTTCATGGTGCAACTAGTGAGGCAACTATTTTGGCCGTGGCTAGGAAAAAATAGGAAAATAATCAGGTACAATAGAAAGTTAAAGAAAAAAAATTAGGGAGCCACTGACCACTGGTGGCAGGTTCAACAAATTTTTGAGTTTGCAAAGTTAACTCTTCAATATGTAGGCTTTGGTCTTTATTAAAGTTATTTATATCATTAGAATTTTATTTTATTCTTTACTATAAGGGACTCACTAAAAGAACCCTTGCCATCAATAAATTTTTACTGACATTACATTACCTGTCATCAGTTATATCCTAATGCGTTTTCACAGTATTTCATGAATACCAAAAGCCACATTAAGGAAACGTAGACTGGACTGCGGTTCTGAATGGGAGCTCAGAGATTTGCTATTTCCAATTACTGGTGTAATGCTGACCAGTATCTGAGTGCTTTGCAGATAAAGGCCTAGAAAAGAGGACTGAGGATGAGGTGATGGAAAGGAGGAGGGGACTGTGTGCCTGGGCAGAAGCACATGCTATAAAAATAGAAATGCAATTTTCTGCTGGGGGGTCCAGTATCAAGATGGAAATCACATAAGTAATTAATACACAGTGCATGATTTATTGATGCATTCATTTTGTTGCTAAAATATATTTAGAAGAAACAATATCTTAAAATATTCAGAGAAATGTGACACATATAGTAATAATAGGGGAGGGGTCCTACAAAGCTCTTCTGGCAAAGAATTCCCTGCTGCTCAAGGATTTTGTGTACATGCAAGTGAAAAATATGCCTCCTTGATGAATAATGAATTAACACATTTTTACTTTATTGATCTCACCAGTTGTTTTATTGCCATGTTCAGACAGGAAGCATGTGCTTGTCACATGAGTGTACAGAGAGGTATTAATTCTGGAATTCGAGTCTCTTTTATTTTACTGTAGCTCACAGGCAAACAGCGTCTGAAATCCCAAGCTCATAATCCGCTACCAAAGGCTGTCCATTCAGGCGTGTCATAGACCTTCTCCTGTGCTCTTTTGTCAGCTAAATTCCAATAAGGAACCCAAGCTCGACTGAACTAACTCAAAACTTTATGCCTCATAGCCAATTCTGGAAACCACATCTGAAAGCTGGCAAATGTTTGACCTTCAAAGAATATTTTGCAGCTAAAACACAGGTTTGACCAAATTGGAAGAGTGCACCCATTGTTTGAAACAAGAACAGGATTCAGTGACGTTGTAGAGCTGTGGCAGAGGACCTGTGAGCTAGACCCGTGTTGAATATTTAAGTCTACTTGGATCACAGTTGTGGCAGTGGTACCTTTCAATAGATTGAATAAAATACAGTAGCACATGAATGCAATAGATTGTAGCCTTGCATTCACCAGCCTTTGCCGGCAACTGGGTAAGTGGCCAGCCGGTTCTGCAGACAAGTGACGCATTTGGTCTTGGACTGCAACGGAGCAAGGGCGACCACTCTGTCTGCGTTGGCCCTGCAGCTAAATTGGCAGGGGGGAGTGTTCAAAAGCGTAACTGGAAGAAGTCCTCAGAGGACTCACATTGAGATCTCCCAAGCTTGACATCAGAGAAGCTATGTGACAGCAGCCAGATCCCTGCGTCCTCATTCTAATCAAATATGAAGCACTGTTTCATTTTGGCTGGATTGTTAATCCATGCTTGAATAGGAGGGAAAAAAACAGAAATGCAAACTACATTCCACAGCAGCTGTGTGTAATTTTTTTAAGGTTAAGTTGTACGATGTCACTTGATGTCACCATGCAGAACCATAATCATTCTGGCCTGATCAAGAGAGTATTCAATGGTTGTACGTGTCCAGCTTAGACGTACGTCTCCATCTTCATCTATGAAGTGAAGGATGGATGAAAACATTTTTTATTCTAAGGAAATAGGTGGAAACTTTGTGTTTCTTGGGGCTGGTGTTTTTTTGTGAGGGAAGGAAACTCCCCAGGAATAAGTAGAGGAAACAGGGGCTGATGTAAGGGGAACAGCTGCCTGAGTGGGCGGCCTCAGTTGAGACTTGCTCTCTCCTGCTTGTCCTCATTAGCGCTGATGGGAAGGCAGTCTGGCAGGATGCCTCATTATTCCCAGTCTCTCAACGTCCCCACAGGTTTCCCTGTGTAACCAGGAAACAGGGCAGAACTGTGCCAGTGTCCATAATGTCACAGACACTCTTTTCATTTCCTCATACCTTAATCCAGGTTTACTTACTGTTCTTCCATGTGATCCAGACTGAATATGTGTGTACCAATGTTAGATCACTGTGATCAAAAGTGCATGTGTGTGTTTGTGTGTGTGTGTGTGTCTGTGTGTGTGTGCTAGGGCTTTGGGTAGTGAATTCTTCTGACAGCATAAGCAATGTGTGATTTTGTGTGAATTTAGGAGGGAATCTGTATTGGTCTGTGTGACCTCTCATACCATCATTTTTCTTGATGCTAACATAGAAAAACCTCAGAGATGCCTGAAGTACATTGTGACTACCTGTATATGCTCCACATCAAAATACAGAAGGGATGGTTTGGCCAAAGCTCATAACTTTCATGGCTTTCATCAGATAAAGTTTAATATTTCTGAAATTATTCAGGACACAAAATAAAACTCATACTCCACTTACAATTCATCCTTGGTTTTGCTTTTTACCCAACACAAACAGTACAGGTATTACATCAAATACATCTGACAAGGTTTTGTTGACAATGGGTTAGTCTTTATTTAAACAGGAAACTCACCTATGTATAGGATGGAAAGACAATTTTGTGGTGATTATAGTCACATTTGACAGCCATTTCACAGATACAGTCATAATTGCCTTTAATGAAGTGGCATAATCCATGCATGCAACCTTTGGAAAAAACCTTTAAACCAAGTATCAATGCAATAAAATATGAAGGCAAGGTCCAGCCCTCACATCTCTGGAGGAAATGAAACAACATTTCTTTTCTAACATCATTAATCAATTCTTTTTACGTAATGAGATTTTTTAATACAATGGTCATAGACAGAACCTATTAGACTATGAAATACAAAGTTAAATGTTCATGGGAACGTTCATGTTATGGAGCAACAGGAAAATGATGTCTACTTGTGCTGCCATTTTGCATACCATGAATAATTAATCAGTTATGATTCCCAGATGAAAACAATCTCATGGCCACTCCCTTCTTTCATTTCAATGGATAAGGCTTTAAACATTTGGTTGCTGCAAAGTAATAGTGACATCTGCACTAGAATACAGATAATCTATTTCAGTCTAGGTCAGCAAAGATCTCATATATGTGCACCTTGTCCTATATTTGTGCTGGTAGTCTAATGTTTATGCTGGTCACCTAATGTTTACACAGGTAGCCTAACATTTGCTCTGGCCCTTGTCTGCTGAACACAGTCACCACAGTGCAGATTGTTTTCATTCATGTTTAAATAATCAGTACTGGTTTTAGTGCTCTCCTCTGTAAATTGTTAGTACATTGTGTTTGTAAATGAACTCCATCTAAGTCAATGCAAGCAAATCCATGAACTCCATGTTAAAATTTTTTTTTATCATTATTTCCATTTCTGTGTTGTTCACAAAAGGTCTTACTGAAGAAATGACGATATGTCAATAGACTTGCAATGATTATGAATAATCATATGTTTGAGTTTTTGCTGGAATCCTGCTTGGATTTGACTTTGAAACTGATTTCAAACCTCTTCAAGATAACCCAAAACTACATTTGTCTTTGAAATTTATGTGAATATTATAGCCGAAAATGAGTCATACCATGGTGTCCTTTTCTTCTTCTGTTTCATTATAGGAACCATGAGAGTTGTAGCTTTAACTGGGTGATTTGTCACTGGTTGAACAGTGAAAGCTAAGATTCTACACAACCAGGGCTAAAAAGGTATGGCAAGGTAAAAGCTTCAATATTTTCATATTTCACTATTTTAACAATCTTAATAATAAATATAATTGAAATCTCAAATGCATTTCTCATTTTAAGACCAGACCTACTTGCTTTAACCTACTTGTTGTACTATTCTGTGCACAATAATTCATTGAAATCCTGATTCTATGATCACTGCACAAATGCATGAACCTTTTTAATATTTAGTCTCTGACTGGAACAGTTATTCAGTAAACAGCAGAAAATCAGAACAGAAAGACCTTCTCCAATCAGACAGCTTTGAGAGTTGCTGCCTCTTTTGATAAGGACCATCAAAGTTAAGCTACTTATCTCACTCACCTAGAATGTCCTCAGTTGTCCTGTAGTTTGTTGTCAGTCTCCAATTTCAAGAAAGTATATGGGCATATTCTTAGAGGTGTGTGTGTGGCTTCTAATGCTGTTGTGTGTGTATGTGAGTAGGCATAGGTGGAGAATGGTGGGGGGAGGTAAAGGTTGAATGTATACTTGAGATACTTTGGTGAAGACAGCTGTAAAATATTATATAACTATAACTACATTATTTTATGGGACTTAGCTACCTCAAACTGTTTACAGCCAATTCTCAGTCTCTGACATTAAACACCACAGATTAAGAAATACACAGTAATAACATAATTGTTTTCATTTTCAATAATTTTTCCAGTTATAAAATAAATTTGAACGTGTGTTCCACAGATCACAAGGTTCCAGAATTTTAGATTTTGGTACCTGGCACTCTTCTGCACCTCTGCAGTAAAATGTATTTCATGTGAATGTCGTTTCCACATGTGCTAGCTCCATCTTACATGTCCAAGTAATATTCATAAAGCAACAAAGGTCAGGTGTATTCTTATAGATAGCTTTCTTTTCTTCATATATGCCGATCTGTATTACCAATTATTTTGGTATGTATTCATGCCATGAGAATATTTTTCCAGTTTCAACATTTCTGCTACTCAGGTTGATTATTTTCCCAAAAAAATATTCTTTAATATGCTTAGACATTTTCCTCTGTTTATTTAAATAATATTTGTTTTTTTCAATTAATGGACATGAAATTAGAAAGGGAAATGTGAAATTGAAAGGGCATAACAACTTCAGATGCTTTTGTCTTTGAGATTCAACTGTATCTATAAATGGAAATCAATATAATTTATTAGGTACTATCAGGGCCAGCTTGGGGGTCAAGTCAAAATGTAAAAAAAAAAATCAGTAATGAATGATTTGGTTTGAGTAATGAATGTGTGGTTTTTATATGTATTATTATGTATGTATCACCTTCATTGAATATTATAGAGTAGTAATATCAAATTTGAAAGGGTGGGGCAAATGCAGCACTGTGAATAACTCCTACTCAGTAGGAAATGATGTGTTTCTGGAAACAGAAAAGGAGGGAAAAATGCATAAAATAGAGCCGTGAACAGGCCACTTGTGCTTCAGATAGAGGAATCTCCTGTCCCCCAGCTTTCTCTGCATCATTTATAAACAAACACATCCACTGGGCCACCACCTCCCCACTGTGCATTCAGGAGGAATGAATAAATGATGTTGCTGATAAGAGGTGTAAAAGCAGCAATGGGAACAGGGAGGCCATCCACTCCTGAAATGAATAGAACTCCCCCAGAAGAGCTCTCCCATATTTGACCTCTTCAGTTCTTAGCCACCCCCCCCACCACCACCCCCCATCCACTTTATTGCTCCTCAGATTAAAAGTTTTCCTTGCTACAGGTTTTGTCTTTTACAGTGACCAGTAACATAGATGCTGTGTCTCATGTATCTCATATAAAAATAAATATCTTTCATCAGTCTAATCATCTATAATATAAATGGGTCTAACCCATTTTAATGCTATTTGCTTTACTCTTTACTGTTAGTGAGTGGGTGTATATGAATAGCAATGGTCAAGCTTATGTGTTTCTTTGTTTTATGTGCTTATTTGTGTCTGTGCCTGTGCATGCAGCATTTGTGCTGCACGCAGTGGCATACTTGTGTGTTTTTGTGTCTGAGTGTGTGTGGCATGGAGGAGGATTTGCCCCAGGCACACAGATGACAAAGCAGGGAGGCAGTGTCCCTGGGAGAGGCCATGTTGTGCTGCATCACCTGCCAGGGGCCCTGCTGTCACAGAGACATTAATAACCCTCAACAAGATGCTCTGGGCAAAGAAGTTCCTATTTGCATGTCCCCCATAATGCCACCAGACTACAGGATTGTAGGAAGGGGAGAGCATAGATAAATCTGTGGGTTCACGGTTCTGAGAATGATAGTATAGTTTCTCTCTGTCTCTCTCTCTCTCTCTCTCTCTCCCTCACACGCACGCACGCATGCACACACACACACAGACACACACACTTTGTGTCCATTTCTGCAGTGTTACCTAAAGGTGAAATCTTTGAATTCCTGGTGAGGCATTCCTATTATTGCCTAAAGCAAGGTACCTGACCTACATATTTATGTATATGAAGAAAAATAACATTAAAATATTGAACATAATTTACACATCAATAGATAGGCACAATGAAACAGTTTTCTGTAAAAGTTTTTTGCCTATACTCCAAGCATATCGACACATATGACACCAAACCCCAACTCTTAGACCACATACACTGAATCAAAAGTGGTCAGTGGCCTGCCATTCAAGGCATACTCTTGCCAGGGTTAAAACCAACAAACAACCACTGCAGCACCAACCAATCAAGAAAAGAGCCTTCCACTTTTCAATGTAACACACCCACACAAACACCATTCCAAGACTCCATTACTGAAAAGCACATAAAAAGGATGCTTAGGTAATAAATCAACGTACATGTCCACATTCATTGTTTTTCATCATCGGAAAAGAGGAAAAAATAGATCAAGAACCACTTCATTACAGTTTATTTTTTTATTTTCCACCTTAGCCCTTGTACAAATTATAAACGTTGTCATAGCAAATGAAATTTTTCAAATGTATCAGATTTTCTCAATTTCACATTCTGGACAGTGATGGCATCTGGGGCATCAGAAAACGATGGAGACAGTTCCTTGACATATTTTGCAGTTGATTCAAACAAGACTTCGAATGCTGGCACAAGAGCTTCTGATCCTCCCTCTCTCACTGCAGAGCCCTTCGGAATGCCATTTTTGACTCTGTATCATGCTTTCCCCTTTCTGTGAGTGTCAATTCAGCACCTGCTCACATCGCTAGCATGCAGATCACTCTCTTTTACTTTGACCTCCAATGCAGACAAGCCCTCCAGTGTCAGAGAGTGTAACCAATTGGCCCTGAGCCAGGTCGCTTTCAAAACATGTTAGGTCTGGCGATCAGCGAAGAGAAATCTCAGAAGCAATAATTATATCAAAGCCTCGTCCCTCCAGTCCTCTGCCCATTTCGACACACGTCAGCTTCGATTGGCCGCCCACAGAAGCACCAGAGGAGCAGCTTACCGCTGGCAGTCCCCTGTCATGCATTTCAAATGGAGACTGAATCTCACAGATACCAATGGTAAATTATGCCAGATGAGTAAGTGATCCCTGAGTCTAGCCTCATCAAAACAAAAAGCAATCAGTCATGATTTTAGTGAAGGGATTGTATTAGTCATGTTTTCAATAACATTCAAATATACATACAATTGTATTGTCTGATACAATTAAAATAATTAAAATATTAATACAATAACGTATGTTCGTTTTGTAAATAATATGTTTCATATTGTTTAAAATAGTTTAAAATGTGCAAATTGAGTAAATTTTTCTTGCATGCACTTATGTTTGTGTTAGTGTTGTGTAGGTCTTGTGTCTGGGATGAATTTAGTTATATATAACTCATAATAAAGGAAACCTTTCATCTGCAAAAAAGCTTTCTTAAGCATTTTAACAAGAGGAACACACATTGAGATCCCAAATAAGCTACTGTGCACAATACAAATGAGGTAAATCATCAAGTGTGCATCAGCAGATGAACAACTACTCAAAGTACAATAGCTAACCTTGAATTAAAACCTATCATAAATATCACTACAAAAGAAAATTATGATACTGAACAAATATAATTCTTCTTTTCTGGGCAGTGAAAGACAAACCATCTTTTTACTGTAGGTAAAGATAGAGCTTAGCTGACATGGAAAAGGGTCCAAAGAGGAAGAATTCTTTTTAATCAACGATTTCCCGATGGACAGGAGATGCAAGCCAGCCTTTGATCACTATTAAAGCGTACCTTTGGTCAAAACTCACCAAAGAACCAGGAGGAAATGAAGAGATCACCACGCAATCTCTACCCACCCCACTGCTCTCTCATCTGCAATCAGCCTTTGATGTGAGTGTGTGGGGGAGCAGAGAGAGGAGGGAACCATCTCTGATCCTCTACAGTCTTCAGTTTCCACATGGCAGAATGTAGATGTGTGGTGCTGAGAAGCACACGAGCCCCCTGAAGGAGGAGGAAGCGCATCTTCTTGTCAGAAAAGCTGGCCACAGTTTGGCCTCCAAAGGGTTTATCTTGCATAGTATAACATGGGTCTTTATGAGATGAGGCCTTTTGGAGTCAGGTGAAAAAAAATCAAAAAAAGCATTTGGTTCATCTATAATAAATTTACACATTTGCAACACTTTCCTTTTTTTGTGGAACAAGAGCCAACTGGTTTACTGCATAGAACTAGCTATAGTTTAATATAAAATTCAATCAGTTGTTAGAGTGCAAAAGACAATAGGTTGGAATTTCAAATACCAAAAACATTAAAAAACTGGGGCTTTACAAAGGGTTTGTAAAATCCTCTGTGCTACACCTCTCCTCTTAGTCCCTAAACAATTCCAGGCATTACTCTGGTTTTTGACCCCTTATCATAAGATTGGTACCCTTTGAGAAAATTTATATGGTATCTTTAAGGGCTTTTTCCATTTCATCAACACAGACTTTTGTCTTTTTATCATCATAAGGCATTCTATTAGAGAATGAAAGGGAAAGGCCTATGAAAGGCTCAAAGTGCACACAGAGACAAAAGCAACTGAGACAAACTTGCAACAAAACAAAGGACAAGACGAGGTATAAATAGACAATCTAAAGAGCAACGAGACACAGGTGAACAGCGAGGCATGTGAAACAAATGTGTAATCAGGTAACAAGGTAACAAGGCAGGAGGCGGGGAAAACACAAAAGGCAACAAAAACAAAAGCACACGGACAGGGGAACGAAAAAGAAACCAAAACACACAAAAACAGAAGAAAACAACCAAAACAGAAAAACACACTGTAGGCAACATTATGGACAGGAACACTTTCAAAAGGACATAATTGATTGTCTTCAATAAGATAATAATCAAAGAAACATATGTTGTAATATGAATTCTGATTTAGGCTCTTAAAGAGATTAAGTTTGTTTGATTGGGCCTCACCAAGTAGAGGCTAGCAGCTGTCAAGACTGGGGCTGGCCCTTGCAAAAAAAAAAACACAAAAAAAAACAAAACTCTTTTCACCCCATTACTCACAACAGAACATCCTAACTGCGCTTGAGGCCAATAAGTTGGTTATGGTAGAATGTCCAGACCAGTTGGCCTTTGTCAGAGAGATGCCAGGAGGATGGATTGAAACCACCATCACCATGCAGCCATGTGGCCTGCAATTTCACACCAATATCTCTTTTTCTAACTATATTAGTGTAGCTACTCTTATATTATTCATATTTCCACTAACCATAATCGATGTTTGGTCACCTGCACATCAATTGTGTTTATCAACTTGATACTGTATGCTGTTCCCTAATGGTTTGGAACATTTCGGTTGTATTGTTATTTACAAAACAGAACATCCATGCCCTGACATTTTACATTAAACTGCAAATCAGGGAAGTGAAATCCCTGTTTTGTATTTGTTGAATTGTACACTAAAAGCCACTCTAAAGATGTATAGTAAAAGTATAATAAGCATAGATATTAATATAGTATATAAACAATATGAGTGATGTCACATTATCTCCAGTATCACTGGCACACAACTCTCCTTACTGTCAAAGTTCACACATTTCAGTTCATGCTTTCTTTCCCTGGATCCCAGTGGCGTAAACTGGCAGGATGTCTTTCAACTCTGAAAATGGATAACTCAGAGGCAGGGAGTGCACAGACATGAATGTTTTTAACGCTTTTTCCCACAGTCAGTGCTGATCAAAAGCACAGAACTTCAAAAGGTAATGGAAAAAAAAGACATCAGGCCCAAGATGACTGTGTGTCATGAGGACCTTGAATGCATTGCCATCGTTGGTTCACAAAGGTATGCTCTAAAGTGCTCAGCACTCTCTGAGTGTGACCTGATGTTTCAAAACCAACTTTTTTGAATCCTCTGTTCAGTTGCTATGCTGTTCACCAAAGTATGCAAATAACAGGAGCAGCTAAAGTATGTAGGTACAGTCTGGAGGTCATAATTAAACCAACTTTATGTATAGCATTACTTCACTATAGTAAAAGTGAAGTATACAATCATGTGACATGCTGTTACATGGGGCTGTCTTTCATTGTCTGTCATTTCATTGTCGGTAAAATCACATTGATGATCATAATGATTTTGTTGTTACATGCTCCATAAAGTAGTTGCATAATCATCTTCTACAGGGCTCATTTTTAAAATAAAGTAATTCCAGCAAAAGATTATCCGAAAGTTAATATTTCCAAGCCCGACAAGAAGAGAAAAAAGAAGCATACCGCTTAAATTCATGCTAAAAAGTATTTGGTTGTTTCAGGCTGTATCACACTGTTACATAATGAGAATATTGTGTAACACAAACACATTTGCATATTCCAGAATTTAAATGACGAAACAACAAACCCATGCTGACATAATGACATGCCATAGCACACCATAAAAGAAAAAAGGATGATAAAGAAATGAAAATCTCTCCTACACTCACCTTAATATCCTTAATAACTTCAATAAATAAAATCCTTAAAAACAACAATAAATAAATAAATTGAAGTCAATTGACAGACAAAAAAAGATATAACGTACATTAAGGACATCTCTGTTGGTTGATTAAAAAAAGTGTTCCGTCAGCATGTACAAGCAAGTATCTGACAGATTTTACCAGATTTCACACAATCAAAACAGTGTATTTGATCTCTAACTCTAGTATACTTTTTCCTTCGTTTTGGCCCCAATGATTTAGTTCATATTCATCAAATATTTGCGGAGACCAAACAAAATGTGAGACTACTTTCAAGGGTAAGTAGTCCAGAATATAGTACACTGTTTAAAGAACAGAGACTATGTTCAATATCAGAGAAAGTATTTTTGTATTTTAAATGCAGTCCTACTGTCATACCTACAATAGAGAAAACATAGCAATGCTTTCACCTTCACCATGTTAACAGGAATAATTTCATCATGACCTCAACATAGAGAGGGCAACAGAAAAAAAGCTCTCTGTGCCCATTATCACATGGCATAAACTTTGCCTGTATTAAATTTAGCAGCACTCTAAAAGGCCTACAAGTCTCTCTCATAAACAAAAGCAATGCTAACCAAGCAAGCTTGGCACCAGCTGTCAAACATGGCAGCTCCCTACGGGGAGGAACAGGTTAGCAGGTTCATTTTATGGAGGAGCTTCACAGTGGGGGTTTCATTAGGCTGTGAGTCCAGAAGGTCAGGCAGCAGGAGAGAGGGGAGAGTGAGGCTGTCTACTAAGCTCTCTGGTGCATAAACCAACTGCAACAGAGGTGGTATTACAAACCAAGGCTTAAACCCACTTTAAAAGAGCACTGGAGAGTGGGAGAACACAACACATGGAACACATATGCAACATATTATCCATACATTATCACATACTTTCAAAGTGCAAACTTCTAAGGAAAAAAAATGCCCAAACATATGTAAACATATGAGTGTCATACATGAATTCTAATAAAGTTTTTGAAATAAATGATTTGAGCTTGCACTTCACAGTGCGGAGCCTGCTTTACTAAAATGACCTAATGTCTGTTTCATAAATGCAGACACAGGTGCTTGTACTGTTTTAGCTATTCTTGATCTCAGTTCAGCTTTTGGTCACATTGATCATATATATGTTGGTGACTGGTTTTGGCTATGTTCACATGGTGGGTCTTCATTCTGAAATCTATTTTCTTTTCCAAGTACTTTCCAGAAGACTTCCATGCACAAACCACACATTTCAAGTGCCCATATTGTATTTGTGAATTACTGCCTTACCTTATTACTGGCTGGTCATAAAATGCAGAAATTGCTTTCAATTTGGTACTATTTTTGGCATTAAGTGATGAAGTAGGTAATTTGACACTCAAAAACGAGTTGAATATTGCGCATCTGACTTTCTCAATGTTGTTTATATCTTATTAAAAAATAGTAGACGCAAAACTTGCTTTATGCTAAATACTTGTCTCAATTAATACCGGTGTTGGGGTAGGCTCCTACTGATACTTTACTTCTCACTGTCCTCCATTCTTTCTACATAGGCTTGCCCCATGTCACCCCATCCCTCAGACTGCTGCCAGGTAATCCTGCCACCATCACCTGGCACAGACACACACAAGTCAAAGAAAACCCACAGAACACAATCACATGACACATCCACATATACCCTGGAACCAGCTGCAGCTCCCCCGCCACGGCAGGTAAGCACTGTCACCAATTATTTAATAATTCAATCGAGCCCTGGAGTGTGCGCTGCCGAAGGCCCAAATGACTTACCTCTGGCAAGTCCAGCCCAGCCAATTAGCACTGACAGGAGAACTCTTGACACTCATATAGCTTTCAGACTTACTAGTGGTGCATGGGATAGACCATATATATAATGGATACAGTGTCCCTGGTTAGCTATGCTTTAATTAAAACAAAAAGTAAATGCAGATAACAAGCTAGCTGTACGACTAAGGTGAAAATATCTACCTTGTACTTGTCTTCATTACCACCTTAGCAAAACGTGCATATTATACAAAAGAAATCATACTTTTACTTGGTAATAAATGTTTGAAATAAACACAATAATTTATCTATACACACAGAAAGAGCTCTATATAGCATGATCATTAATACATACCTACACAAGAACACCTACCTCCTTATGCAGGCTCCAATAATAGATGGGTTTTTGATGTTTTGCTTAATCAGAATCTGCCTACAATTTGTCTGCAGCTTCCTGTCTTATTGCTGTTCATGTTATTGCTTGAAACTTTTGATTTTCAGACCGATGCCATTATTAGTTGCAGGAACATTTTGAAGCCACTTTCAATAATATGGAAACTTTGGTAATTCAAATTACCATTGGTACCTCAGGGTTGAATCACTTAGATTCTACATTATATACATAAACACACAAAAATAGATAAGTATATGCTTACTGGATTTTTCCCATGAATAGTGTTTTGATTGCCATTCTTTTAGATAATGTCTTTAAATTCCTCATTAATTAAATATTTCTAATTTTGAAAAATAATCTTCTCTAAGCGAACAGTTTTCGCTTAGAGAAGAAACAGAAAGCGTAACAGTTTTTATGCACAATGATTCCAGAATGTTTAGCCTCTGTGACGTATATCAGAAAACACAGTTTTATAGAAGCTATTTAACAATAAACAAAAGCCTGATATTGTGTAAATGGGAAAATTATGGAACTGCATTGTAGATTTTGGGTGAGGTCTATTGTTATGATTCACCTGTGTATGGGCTATCTCCACTGCACATGCAAAACTGAAGGACTTCCAGATAGACAACTCTAATTAACCATGTAAATTATTATCCAGTGGGGCTACTTTTTTATCATGTGGATTTGAGTCTGAATCAGACTTCTACAAGCATAATCATATACAAATTATTCATTGGTTGCAAGGAGACCCCTATTATTTATTTATCGAACTGATGAAAAATACTCCCTATAATTTTCCCTGATTTGGGCTTGTTGCCCAAACCTTTCATATCTGCAAGCCTGTCCAGCTGCTGCAACACCCTCTGTTATTCTGGGAGAGTACAGACTCTCATTATCCTACTCTAAGGTATATCCATTCAGCATCTGCTGCATTTCTATCTGAAATCCACCAGGTGAACTGTGCAGTCACCACACTGATGGACTACAACAACTGACACTGCTGGTACAGGCAGAGTGCAAGAGACTGATCAACCACTGATGAACACATACGTTACAACATATTCTGTTGATTGAATCCCTCCATTCCTGTCAGCTAAGCTATGGCACTCTTCAGATTTTACAGGGAAAGTAGTGCATTGCTGCATTAAGAGGTAGTGCCTGTGCCACTCAGGGAACTGTTTTTGTGGTAAAATTCAGCTTCATTTCCACCCAGTTGCTGAAAATAGGAGAATGAGATGAGGTGCCCACTCCGACAGTGGCAGATGTCCAAACAGTCCATTTCCACAGGGGTCAATGTGCTTTTAAAAACAAAGGCTTTAATTAAAAAGCATGAGTGTTGAGCTCAGTCAGCCAAAGATTCCACTCATTTGCAAGGTACAAATGCAGATTTTGGACAAGGGACAGATTGGAAATGTGGAGCTTGAAATCAGCAAGTTTTAAATGTCGATCAGAGAAAAGCTAAGGCTTTTACATGAGGTAGTCTCCCTCCACACTAATTTAAAGACAGCACAAAATGCTGTGGCTGTGACCAAGCATCCTCGGTAGTATGCCTTAAGCACTGCTGCTTGCAAAAGTTTACTGCAGTCTAATGTGTACTGGCATTTGAGGTTCTCTGTCCCATATTTCACCAGTGGAGAGAGATCACTGTGATGTGTCCGCATTCCTTTTTTTTAGAGAGTGAGCAGCACAGATCAATAAGATTGAATGTGTACGTCAGGCACAGACAAGTGGCAGCATCCACTCTTTACCCTCCAAGTAATGGTTCAATAATGGACCGTTCAAGGCTTTTAGCCCTGCTGTTGTGCTCTGACATACTTGCTGACAGCTTGTGGCATGGTTTTTGCCGGGTTGCAAATAAGAGCTTCAAAATATCTAGGGTGTGCAGACTCCTCTAGTGCCTCAAGGTTTGGCATGTCTGGTATTGCTTCTAATGTATCACATCACTCCAGCATCACTTTGGTCCTGTTTTACCAAGGTGGCCCTTCTCAACCTGGTAACCACATCAGTGCATTTAATGCCCCAAATGACAAATGGGGGTCTGACATATAGGAACTTAATTCTGTATGCTGAAAAGAAAAAAAGATAAATGCGAGATTTAGTGCATTTAGTGTGTTGTTGTAGTAGCTATGAATATTATTAGCTGTGAACACCCTCCTTACTTAATATTCATAATTTCAAAATAAATAAGAACACTTATTTTTAGTTTTATTAATAGTAGAAACAGAGTGTTCAGAATATTTTCAACAGAGTTCAATATTTATTCAGTAAATAGAACATATACCCATCAAGATGAAAACAGGTCTGTATATGAAATTGAGATTTTGTAGTATGTAAGTATTTAATCAGGTTTTTTGTGAGATCAGTTGGAGCACAGATGCCCCCTTTCAAGCAGATGGATGTCTGGAGATCATAATTAACCCTGTAAGACAAACATCATGATGTGATTCTCAGGACAATCGCTAATACTTTAATTACTGTATAAGTGCACTATATAAAGCAATTTTTAAGAACTGATTTTTTAGAACTTTTGAAAACAGATTTAAATACTTCAATAAATACCACAATTCTTTGCTGTTTCCCTCAAACAGCATGTTGTATATTTTATTTGATGGTCAGTATTCGCACATCGTGAAGACTATATTACAGATGCACTCTGATTTCATAAGAAGCATGTCATTTATCAAGGAATTGTGTTTGTGACTGTTTGTTTCAACACCCATGTAAGAAAATGTACAATTGAATGAAATGGTGAACTGAAAAAAACAAAATAAATGTGTGAAAAAGGAACATTTTCACTGTTTATCTGTCCTGTCATTCATAAATACCTTTTTGAGAGCCTTTTGTTGGTCACTATCCTTCTTTTCACAAAAGGACACAGGCTGAGTTCACATTGATCTGAAACCAAATTAAAGAATTTCAATTACAAGCCAATAAAATAAATCCCATGATGTGTGCCTACATCATTTAGGACGGTCAAGGGAAAATAGTTTTTTTACACACCCACAGCCAGACAAAACCTGCAGCCATGTTTGTCTCAAAAACATAATTGAAAAGCAATTCAGCAAACAGGCAAATAACTTAGGGTTGCCTTTTAAATAATGAGTGTGTTTCACATTTGAATATTAAGTGCATACATTAGGAATGTGCATCTGTTACTGTAGTTACAGTCAGTATTATCATGTCTATTATTATGACAACAAAATATAGCCATAGTTTGATTGGAAAAAACAGGAAGCAATTAGAAATATGATCATTTGCACAAGAAGGTTATTTAGGGAGGGGAAACATATTTAATGACATAATTGTTAGCTATCTAAGAAGTATAAGCTTTTCATCCTTCTCTAAACCAGAATTTTATAGGTAAAGAGATTGTAGAGGCAGAAAGCAAAAAAATCCTTACCATGGTTGAGGCACTTACACTGTTGTTTTGACTAACATAATTTAAAACCTTGTACAATAACAAAAATATTACAATTTGAAGTTATAAGCACACTAGCACCAAGAAGAAATGGTGCAATCACATTACTCTATCATAGACCTGGCATGATCTTGACAAAGCCCCTGTGCTGACAGTTTGTTTCCTTGCTCACTACAAAACATTGAATAAAATGTACTCTATCAAAATTGATTTAACACAGACACATTTACTGTGAGCCATCTGGCTATGTGTGTGTGTGTGTGTGTGTGTTTGCTGTCCCTGCATATCAGTGTATATCTCTGTGATTAGAGCACTGAGGGTGGATCCCAGTTTGGATATGGGTAAATAGGGGACAGTGATATACTGAACCCAGAATCTGTTTTCACTGTCAGATTGGACTGCTAGGATCTTACCAATGCAGCAGATGTGTTACCTACACCATCAGCACACAGCTATTATTTATTAAAATTATTAAGCTTTACTTTACTTGACTGTCATTGGTCAATTCTTTTTCATAATTACTCAAATGATTAGGATTTATTTGCTTTAAGGTTTATTCTAATCATTAGGCAAAATTGGGGACATTCTTTTCACAGAACTTGGTTGTCCCTACTCCCAGAACAAGCAAAGAACAGGGTTTGGATACAGATGAAATCAAATCACCAGAGGAGAAAAGACAAAAAGTACAGTGAACAGGTGAAGATATCTTCCTGAATGGTGAAGCCATTGGGTCTGGATCAAAAGTGGATGATGTCAATGCTGACTTTGGCAAAGAGTACCAATAGGGAAGCTGCCATATTGCCTATAGCTTTGTAAATTTACCTTAGATCAGTGCTTGGTGGTCATCAGATGTGAGCCAAGCTAGCTGAGTTTGCTTGGCCTTCAATTTTTTTTTTTACTTTCATTTGTTCAAATTACCATGAGAATCATGTATAAATATAACTTGAAATAAAGCTATTCTTTATTTGCATCATCTTCATGCACTTTGAAGCATGTTTTGGAGACTTATAAGGTAAGGAGCCAAAGTAAGCATGGGGCCATGCTAATCCTCTCTGTATTATTCTAATTTTGAATTCAGGCATACCAAAAGCTACAGGAGCAGAAGGAACAAAAGCAAGAGTACCATCATCACCTGTCCAGGAAACAGGAACTCCCAAACATGGTCTGTTCCTTTTTGTAAGATCCACATCCCTATTCAGTGCTGTCAGGTACTTTGATAATGTAGATTATTATTCCCCAAATGCTCCATCAGAGCAGAACTTCCTAATCAGACTGGGACAAGCATGGCAGGGGTCCAAATACATCCATTGGCAAGGCTGGCAGTATATTGCAATATTGACTTACTGTAATTGTCATAGGGGAATTCTGCGCAGCCTCACATTTCGTGAGGGAGATATATAAATAGATAAACAAGTCAATAGGCAAACAGGCAGGCGCAGAGGCTCCTGCGAACTCCAGGAAATAGGTGGTAACATAGGCTCACTGCTCCTGTATTGAAGGGAGGGGACATCCACCCTAAAAGCACATCTGGGTGCTAAATCATGCCCCCTCACTACAACTGGGCCCTTACTACAATTGCAAGTGAACTGCCAAAGAAGCAAAATGCATTCTTATTGTTCAGAATGTTCTTACTATGGCCTTATCGCTGCTCTCACAGGGGTGCTGGGCAGCTGGGCATCCAGCATGAGTTTAGGCTACACAGTCAAAATTATTCAAGAGAACCAGTAACTCAACACCAGCAGCACAGGCCAATCAGCTGAATGCAAAATTTACATTTTTTAAAAATGATTTATTTACTTATAGCAGATGCATAATAAATGGCAGATTATACTTAAAAAATGTCATAGTGATGCTGCTCCAGTATGTTCTCTCTCCAGTTCCTCCATATGAAACTAGCCATGCCAATTGATTTAGCAGCAAACATCCTATAAGATGTGAAAGTGATTTTGAAAATATATGTAACCTTTTAAAAGTTGTGGTTCAAATTAAAACGTTGTCATGTATAGTGCATACAATGCAACAGACTTTGGTGATACAGCCACAATACTGAAAATCACAAAATTGCACACCTTAATGTTTTCTACTGATTCATACAACTGGCTATTTGAACTGAATTTGCTCAGGTTAAGTATCTTTTTTAAGAACTTCATGGCAGTGTACCACTTGGGATTTAAGCCTGAGAGTTAAAATACTTCTGTTTTGTTTTTGCCCTAAAACATGAAAAATGTAAGAAACCTGTAAGAAACAGGTTGGAGGATGAAGACCTATAACAGTGAAGGACAGGGGCAGGTCTGAAGGCTTCACCCCTTGGATAAGAGGTGCGAAGAGATTCAAGAATTTGTGCGTTTCAATCTAATGCTTATATATAATGGATTGCATATTTTGCCTTTCACAATCTCCAGGTACTTCACGTGGAACAGAGGACGCTCTCTTAATACCACCCAAATTATACACAAATGACTATGAATATTTATAGGTATTTCTCTCATTAGGCTGGCTGGCCTATCTGAACTCACCTGCTAGAGTGACCCAGTTTCTGCTGATGGAAAAGGCCCCACCATAGCTGGAGACACATGTTTTTGCATAATTAGTAATGAGTAATTTTCATATGCAACACAATGAATGGTTAGCCACTCCCTGCCTTGTTCAGTGGGAATTCTTTCAGGTCTAATTTAATGCATGAAAATACCAAAAGGAAGGGTTAATTTACTGGAGTATAAAATAAGTTAAAGCACATAACCAAGGTCACTTTGTGTGAGTGAATAAGATAATAAATCAAAGGTCTTGCTTCACAGTGGTCTCTAAAGGTACCATGACACTTACTGTTTCTCACATAGTAGCGTTTTCTGTGGACTGCTGGTTAAAGTTCACACTGCTTTTCTATCATCTCCCAGTTTAATTGGCCATATAAATCGTTAACTCACAATCTTAACTGATGTGTGGGGATTTGGGCTTGACATATGACATCAAGGTGTGTGCTACATGTTGGAGTCAACAAATTTGAGTCATCTCTGCCTCTCTGTGAAGTGATTGGATGCCATTGAGAAGGCTGAATTTATTTATTGCATACAACTTAAATGCTTTTCAATCAAATTCATTTTTATTCAATCTATTTTTATTTGATTCAGTTCATTTCATTTCAATTTGGGGTTTATAAGAAGTACCAGGCAATCAGTGTGAAACCATTTAACAGTGTTTTTAACGGTCACTGTTTGGAAAAATAGGCTTTTAACACTTGTTTGGTCAGGACAAATAGCATGTTGTAAGGTTCATTGCTTTGTTATAAGCATGTGAGAAGCATGTCTTGTCTTTAGACATTGATATTTTACACATATTGATATCAATATTCTACTCTGGATATTTCAGTTCTGGTCCTAGGAGATACATACATGTCTGATCTATATTCAAAAATCATTGGTTATTTAAACAGTTTTAACTGGAGGCTAAAAGACATCTGTGAATCTCCAGGACAGGTTGACTCAACTCCAGGTCCTGAGGGCTGCAATATCTGCAGGTAGTTGCTCCAGTCACACACTACACCACCTGATTTCACTAATTAGCTCACCTCCTGAACCAAGGAGGTAAATTAATTAGCAAAGTCAGATGGTATGGTGTGTGACTGGAGCAAATACCTGCATACATGAAGACCCTCAGGACGTGGAGCTGAGCAACACTGCAAGGATGATTAGGATTAGACACCTATCAAGAAAAACTGTAAGAAAAAGGCAAATATCACCAGCATCTACCTGACAATATTGCCAGACATGTCAATGTAAATATCATCAGCATCATCTTCACATAGTAGCAATGGTGGTGATGAATTATTCTATATGGTTCTCTCACTTGTAGGAACCCTTTTTTCTTACAGATTCCTGGGGATGCATATGTGTGTTTACAGTAAATTTCACAAAGTATACTTTCAATTAATAGATAAAATTGATTTCTGTGGGCTGTAAAATGGACTCCCATTAACACAGAAATTGTATATTTTCCAAAGGACACATCCATTGTGATTCAAGTGACCTATACTTTCCCCAACACTTTCATAAGTTATTTAAAGTGTGAATGTCAGCTCTTTAAGAATAAAGTTAGCATTCCTATTCATTAGTAGCTGCCATGAGTTACTGCCATGTGTTCTGCTTTTATATTCCTATTTGCTCACTTATTTATCTATTTCTTTTTTTTAAAATTGAATTTACAAAACCAGTGGAGTGGAGTGTGGTGTAAATAAAATATACTACATATCTCATAATTTGGGAGGAAAACACTCTGATTTAAAATTTACAAAGGAGATATATTTTTTCAGGGATGTAGGACAATCATAGGACAAGGACTAATCTATCTGCTCCTGAGCTTCTTTATCTCCATGTCAATGCTTCTCAGGGACATTTCCTTCTGCAGGTTACTGCAGGTGAACTTCCTGTTATAAATATTTGTGAAAACATCCATTTAAATAGTTTTCCCTCCTGACAAAATATATTTTTCAATAAATACATCCATTGAAATGATCATTACAATAACAAATCTTCAGCTATTTTACAAAGCGCTTTTACAATTTGTAATGCAATATATGCATGTCTTAATTATTCACATAAACACTATAATCTTAAACAAAAATATTTTGATATGATTGGCCCTTAATTTTAATTGTAAATCATTGTACACTTGATTACCATGTCATCTTTAATTGTCTAGCCTTGCTCACAAATCATTAATGAAACCCTTTAATGAACTGTGAAGGCACTCTTATTACTTTTAGTTATTTGTATTATAGCTGAAGGAAGCTGTGGCACATTTATTTCTGTAAAGATGCATTAGTTTAAAAGCATTCTATATAGTTACTGAAATGGAAAAAACAACAAACATTTCAACCATGAGGATACAATAAATAGCCAGTTAACAGGCCAGAAATATCTGAGGAATATTGGCTAAGGTCATTAAAGGATGAGGTAAAAATTGATAGCTGTGCACAATTTGCGGTTTTGAGATGAACATGGAATAGAACATCCTTAAACATGTTATTGTGCAGTCTGCACAATAGCACATTCAAGGTCTCAAGAAATTCCTGTTTTGGGACATAGAAGCTGATTATACTTTATTTATCTAGGACGCATGGCTGCTGGCATTTAAATCAAAATGTAAATGAGGGGAATGCGGCTTTCAATAAATATTCAAATTGTGTAACTGTGAAACCATAATCATAACACAATTGCTGTCAGGGGTTGACATTATTTAATTTCAATGTTGATTTAAGATTTAAAGACAGAAAAGATGTTACAGAATCCATATATTTCTTATGCTTTCCTCTCATTTTGGAAAGAATACTAGCCAGTTTTACGGATTGTTTAAAAATCCCAATGTAAGTTTCTCTTTGTGGTCTCCTCTAAGTAATACTATTTATTTGGTCTTAGCCATGAAGCAATGTATTTAAAATAGAGTGGGCTGGAAGTAGGTGGTTGTCCTGGAGGTCTGGGCTGGCAAATTACAAGAAAGTCAGTGATATGACATCTAGGTTTTTGATACATTCTTGAAAGCTGAAAATGAATATGGCTTAAATACAGATATTTTACATTTACAAATAGATGGAATATTTTGCTAAAATGCTGTTACAGACTGCAGCTGTAGCATCCATTCCCTGACATCAAATATACTGTTGCACTGTTGATGGTGTCACAATTGGCCAGAGCATTCCTAGAGGAGATTGTATATCAATGTTTGATATCTCTGGTTGATTGTGCACCTGCAATTGTAATGTAGAATGTATTGTCTGCTCTTTATTAGGGTAGGTAATGAAATAGTAACCAGTAACATACAGAATTATGTTATTGATTAATACTGGTTTATTTCTTTATGCAAATGGTATTAAAAAGAAAACAATTTATGCTTTACCATTGTTACCTGCAAATGATAGGTCTATTTTAATGAAAACATTCCTTTAACAACATGTTTGCTTTTATCTTTATACATCTTCTCAGATCACTGTCTCCCTTGTGTGCTGTGTGCACCTGCAATAAATGGACTGAATAAAAATAGTATAATCATTGATCAATGGTAAAATGTAGAGACTGTAAGCATGCATTTAGAAGAGATGCATGCCTGCCTGTGTCCCTCAAAAACTGATGGGCAATGCTACAGTGATGAGACAGGCCTTTAAATTCAATTGGACATGTCATATTCAATATGCCACATCTGTAAAAATTGTATACTTTGTACTGCCTTTGTGTATTGTGGTTAGGTCCCACACAGGAATGTATTTCTTCACACCAATAAACCACTATGTGCTATCCTGTGACCACCTTCTGTGTTCAGGACAGTCTGTCCACATCTCCCTTGTGACTGTCCATCCATATGTGCTTTAAAAGGACATGGTGCATTGTTCTGGAGTTCCACCCATGCCATTCAGCACATGGCAATTGTCACTGCCAGGAAGAGGGATTTTCTATGACAGGTGGAGCCCAGCACTGCTTGGAGCTGAAGGTGACAGTGTGGGTGGAGCTCGGTGAGATATTTTTAGTTGCTAACCAGGTTTTGGTCAACGAGTGCAATGAGACCAGGAAACTAATGTAGACAGGGGATAGGGTCAGCTCCCTGCTCGTGTTTTCCTGGGCTTAAACCTCCTAATCTTTAATTTAGGCTATCAGTGAATATTTTCCAGCAGCCTTTTTTTCAATCACAAATGTTCCCTTTTAAAATAAAATAATAATAAAAAAAAACATCAAGTGTGTCTCCTTGACCTCTCAATGGGGAAAATAATGAAACCCTCCAAACTAAGGAGGGCTGTTTCCTACTCTATGAGGGTATTGGCCCGATCCTTTGTAACAGAAAATGAGGATTGTACATACTCATATTTGTAGTTTTTCCTTACATGGATCATAACTCTAAAATTATGTTTTTCATTTGCCTCCATCTTGCGATATGTATCATTAAAAATAATCCACTTTCATAAATATACACTCAGGGGTACTTAAGTCTACAAAGTACGGTTGTTTGGCATACTCAGTAAAATGGAAAATGTATTCTTTGCTGGCACCTTGCTTCTTGTTTTCTTTCTCTTGCATAACTGCATAACCAAGATTATTTTGAATGAACAGCGGCTCACCAGTTTAATATAGTGAAACTCGAAAAACGGTTGATATAGGTCTCAAAAAACATGGCTACACCAGTTGAGGAGCTTGACCCTGTGCCCTGGACTGCCACTGGAAATTCCACACCTGAAAAGAGCCTGCTGGTGGCGGCAGAGATATGATCCAGCTCAGATTGGTGGCTGATGCCAGCAGAGTGTACCCCAGGGCTGGCAAGCATGGGTGGACCACAATCTAATCTCACCCCACTGCCAGCTGTACCATCTGTGCCTCTCCATGTGCCCCGCCTGCACACACTGGCACAGGCCTGCCCTCTCCCCACAGCACGACGCTTACGACGAGCTGTAACAAATTAGCCCTAAAATATTGCATTATGACTCCTTTTGTCTACTGCAATGAATTGCTGATGGTGTGTCAAGGTTTATTTTCCTGCGAGTGATGGGCAGATGGTGGAGTACGGCTTCATGAACCCAGAAATTGTGGGTTTGAATGACTCACATGTTTGAGCTCATTGATGTAAACCAGTTAGACTTGTGGTAGAGAGTAACGTTTTTTAAATTATTTATTAGTAAGTTTCACTTTCCCTTTTCTTTTAGACTCCACATTCTAATCTTGAATTTGGCTTCCTGAAGTACAGAGACAGAAATTATCTATTGCTTGATCAAAATTTTTACTGATCACAAACAGTCTTTTGAATGAAATGTGTGTTTATGCTTGCTTTATTGATAATGTTTATTGTATTCTCTAAGTTGTTATTTTAATGTTTCCTGGCTGTCATTAAGGATTAGCCCAGTATAAAAGCTGCACATTATATTACACTTTTAGACAAAAGTTTGTTTCAAAATGTCACAGATTTCATAACTTTTTAATAGGTAAAAGAAAACACTTCCTGGAACACACTTCTATAGCAAAAAGAATGCACTTGTATTTACTTCTGCTTGTTTTAGGTAAATTGGGACATTTTACTGATTTGGGATTACAAAAAGAAATCCTGTTTTAGTGTTTTTCAACCATAGTTATTTGGTTGAAACACCCTACTCAATTCCAGAGAGTTGTTAAATGGAAAGCTTGATAATATTCCAGCTCCTTATGAAACTAGGAAAAGGTGTATAGGGTTCCAACCTCATGACAGACACTGTCAAGGTGCAGACTGTGTCTCCACTGGTTGAACAGGGGTTAACTGGTACACAAGAGGCCATTGTGAGATTATTAATTCATCCCTGATGAGTGATTATGCCTTAATTTTGAAATGGAACCACAGTACTCAAGATTGAAAAATGAGAGCATGGTGGACACAGTCATATTGGTAACAGGGGAAAAAAAAACCCCATCCATTCATGAGCAGAATTACAAACAGCCACCGGAGACAGGCATGGAGATGAAGGACACTGAGAATAGGTGGCAGGCAAAGACAATGCTGCTAGGGGGCTGGAGGTGGAGTCACACAGCTGCTGGTTTTGTGTGGAGAGCTTGGGGAAAAAGTTTAACTTTCAAATAAAAGGGTATATTTTTAGACTAGATTTTGGCACTTCATGTTGAAAAAGCCCCAAGGAACAACTGACACAGTTGCCACCTGGCTGGGCCTGCAACAGAGATGTAAGTCATACTAGGGAACTACACTGGGGGGTTGGGCTTGGGCCACACACGCAGGAGAAGACAATCTGTACCCCAGGTGCAGAAATCCCCCTTAGCCCCTGGGGGCTGGCTGGAATGACTAAAAGCCAATCACGTTTTCTCATTATAAGACAGGTGACAGGGAGATGCTGTGCCATGTGTCCTGCATACCTTACTCAGGCCTGTCTCCACAGACTCTCCCTGCAACTTCACTCTGAGGAAGCTTTTGTAGGTACAGAATATGATGTCTTCTTTATTACATTATAAAATGAAAGCTCAGTCGAGTCAGAATGACTTTATTTTAGTGATAATGATACCCCAACTTGACAGTGGGTTCAAGTTTTTTTTTTCTTCATTGCATTGAGGTATGAGTTTAGATTATGCTTACATTTTGGTTATTATTTCTCACATCAAAAATATCTAGTTTCAGGCCTCTGAGTGGCTTGCAGGATAAATTGTTGCCTACGGGTCTGGGGTCAGGGGTTTAATTCCCAGCTTTACCATTCCCGGCCATGGCCAGAGATCCCATTGGCAAGGCAACAATTGGCCGGCCTCGCTGGGGTTCGATACGGGGTAGGTCAGCCTAACTCCCGTTGGCCTCATCACAGCACCCTCCTTGTCATGCTTGGGCACCTGCGGCGGCACGAGCCAACTGTATGCTGACTACATCTTCCTCTGACGTCATAGGCAGTGTGCGGTTGGTGGTGCAGCCGCAGCATGAAAAGAAGCGAGAGCATCATCACATGTCTTGGAGGAGTCACGTGCTCGACTTCTCCTCCCACAGCTGTCAGGGCAGGTGCTGCAGTGAGGTCAACAAGTTCAGATTAACATTTGGGCTGGGGAAAAAAGGGGAAAAATCAGGGAAAATAAAATAAAATAAAATAAAAATATATATTTAGTTTCTACTGTTGTTTTCCAATTTTTGGAAGAATCAGTTTGGTAATATTTTATAAATATAATGATGAGGCTTGCTGTGCAATGCAGTGAGTCCAAATGAATGCTCTTTAGACAACATATGATCAACTGTCAATTTAACTGTAATTCAGATTGTTGAAGCACAGATTTCTGAATGGTTGGTTTACCATACCCATCAATGGGTGCAGTTGAGGACAGAAGGCTACAGGTAACAAAGCAAAGCAGAAAGTACTGGGCCCCGATGGTCCTAACCTGAATTTTCTTCTTAAGGAAGTATAGTACAGAGATTTACGTAATCTGGGAATGGGGTCATCAGTAATTCAAAAACCTCAAAAGGTAAGAACAGGAAGAAAGAGCAATTCATGAATGCATCACCCATTTTGATATGTTTTTATTTCTTAGGATGCTCAGGGTCAAATCTTTTGACTCATTTCTTGTCCTTGGGATTTCTCTGCCTTCAGGTATATTTGATCTTTCTAACTGGACTTTCTTTGGTTTGAAACCATACCTTCCAACTTAAATTTGGCATTATATACAATATCATAATGTCAAATGATAAATGAGGACATAGCATTGTGGGAGTTGGGAGCAGGGTTGCAGGAAGGAGCAGGGGTTGGTAGCAATTTTGAGCTAGAGATGTTAAAGTGACAACATTTTGACAGCCATTTTAAATGACAGAAAATGTTAAATGACAAATGTGACAGAAAGTTGAGTGATGACATTAGGATGAGTGCTGACAGGAAAGTCAGACAAAAAAGGCAAACAAAACGAAGTTGGAAAAATATTAAATGTACAGTTCTTTTTGACATCTGACGTAGAATAACACTGCGTGCATAAAAAATGGAGCCATGCATGAGAGAAGTTGGGACATGAAACACAATGTTTTCAAAATATTATACTCTAAATTCTTTTTAAAAATACTAATTACATGCACATAAGGTGTCACATATGCTTTAACAAGGCTCTGGAATCTTATTTCAAGTATGAAAGATGGAATTTTGCCCTTGTTATTCAGCAATCTAAAGTGAGAGCGGAACACAGAGATCTGGTATTACTTTCTCTCGTTGAAAGGGTGATAGATTCAGGTGTCAGATGACTGTGGTTCACTGTTATAGATCAGAAAAGTTGTCTTTTTGTTACCTGTTTGAGAATACTGAGCATTGCTGATTCCATTCTACGATTACAGAGCCTAGAAATCTGTAACAACAAATAGCAGCATGCAAAATAGTCCATATTAAGCACTCAGATTTGTAGTCTGTAGACATATTATTGTTCTGTGCCCAACAGATCACATTGTCATGATTCTCATAAAAACAATAAAAAAGACAGACTCATATGGTCCAAATCCACTTATCCGTTTCATCAGAGGGAACTGTTCACCACTAAATACAAAAAAAAAACTAATATTTAATTATTCAAATTTTGAAATTTCAGCCCCCATGATGATGTCAACCAGTCAAGAGCAGTGCCTGGAGTTTGGAGGTGAGGTGGAAGCAGGAACTCCCAAAAAGAAATTGCTTTATGGGTTCAATCTTACAAAAGACCAAAGGAAGGAGAGGTACAGCTGGGCCCAAGAATTAAAATGTGGCTATCTATCAGATTTTGCCTACAGTACATCATTAGGGTCACAAAAAAGGGTTAATAAAATATTAGAATAATGTAAGTGCCCTGTTTTATTTGGTGAGACACTTGAAACCAAATAGCAGTTAATAAGTTTTATGTTTATGGAAATAGTAGGTTTGTAATATCAGCTAGGAGTTTAAAATATGCCTTATTCCAACATGTCTATATTCACATCTTGTTTGCATCACTGTATTGGAAAAGTAGTCATTGAACTGATTGTAATTAGATTTGATTTAATAAATTCTTCCATTACACCCTTGTATGGTTGAATATATCACTTGAAACAAGCACATCTTGACAAGCATTTAGCTTTGTTTTCATTGTAATATCTATTAAAAATCATGTCATTAAGGCCTTCAAAAATTACTAATATGTCTTGTAGAGTCAATGTTGCACTACAGTTTGGAACCAATTTATCACCTACCACATTAATCTGTGAATTTTGGTTCAGCATTTTCTATCCATCATCCACCACAAAATAAGATGATTGTGTCATCAACATCCATAATTCCTGTACTCTCCCACTGATCCATCAACCACTATAATTGAACCTTATATACTTTCTATCCAACACACCCCACACAAACAACACATATGAGACCTTTATGGAAATCTCATCATGCTTATCAAGTCATGATATGCCTCACCTTTACGGTTTGGTTTTTGATCCATGCTCAACTCAACCATTTACAAATATTGGTAATGACATTTGTACAACACAAAATATGCAAATGATCAAGTGTGCTTAGGGAGACGTCCACCACCTCCAAATGAACAGTGTAAGACCCCTGCCTATGTCACAGATCTTAACATAATAATTATGGGTGATTACACAAGACACATTGAAAAGACAAATTTACTGAGGAATAGTGTCGGTGCAAAAATTCGCAATATAGCAACACTTTTGTGGTTGCAAACTCTGAAATATTAACAACCGATTTACTAAGACTTGGTCTAACTACGCAATCAAAAAATGAAACTCCCTCATTTCGCTATTTTGTGGTAGATGTCCATAAAAAAGGTCAGATATTACATGCTTTTACATCCAGTCAACAGGGCAACCATGTGCAAGTAATGGGGGAACCTCAGGGAAAAAGAAACTGACATTTACTGATCAGGTAATAGACACAACGAGGCAAAGCTATATAATTCTGTGTAACAGCATAGGAATTAAACACCAACTGAGAGGAAACAGACTGTCTGTAATATACACTTGCTTAAAAACCAGTCATATTGCCCTGTTTACATTCCCATAATTCTCACATTATTTAGCTAGTTTTCAATTCTACCTATAGAGTTCAAGTCCATTCTTAATGTACTTCCATGTTGGCTGGTAGTATATTTACAAAGCTCTAGTCAGCCATTTTGCGCATGGCTTTTGTCAGGGGCATACTGTGTTTCCTATATTAACAGTCACAAGCTAAACACTTGGTAGCCCATATTGCTCCATATACAGAAACGGGCTCCCAGGCAAATCCACTCTGCACATAATCACTTCTTCATTACCACTGCTAATCTGGCACTAATTTGATGTAAAGAGTTCCTGCTGGTTTAATGAAATGGGAGCGCTAATCAAAATGAGCTGTTTTACATGGCAGCACCTGAAAGTAAATGGCCACTACCAGTCTTTCACTAGTATCTGTGCGAGTGGAATATATGGAAAGAAAATTACAGTGAACCAATGACTGATGTTTTCACATCTCAGAACAGCAACTACTTTCTGAGGGGTGGAACAACCATTGCTTGTGAGAGAAAACAGTGTGCGTTTCAGTCATGGCCTTTGTCTGTGCTTTTACATGCTCATTCCATAGATACTGTCTACCTTAAACTTGTAGGAGGTCCAGCTGGGAAGAAGATTAATGGCAGCAGGCTTTGTCTTTGACTCCCGTCTCTCTCCTATCCAGATTCCTCTGATCTTATCCACCTGTGAGTTTTCACACAGCATGCTGGGGAATGCTGGTGTCAGAACGTTGCATGGCCTCAGGTGTGATGTATTTCTGTGGGGCTTCTTGTTGAAGGACTTTCAGGTTCACTGTCAAGGTCTTCCTTTCCAATATCACTGTGACTACTCTTTAAGAATTTACATACCTAAGCAGTTTGTGCTCTGTTGAACAGAACCGTTGACATTTAAAAATCAAGAGTATCTCCTTGTTTTAAAAGACGATATCACAACTATGGTTTCCCTCCCATTTTTTTTACAACAGTTCTCACTTGACCCATGAAGTGACTTCTGCAGTTAAGTGACAATCTATTGCTTGTGCTACAAGTTAAAATGGTTACAAACAACTGGCCTTTTCCTGCTAGGGTGTTTAAGCATATAGAGATAACTCAAGGCTGGTGTTTGTGGGTTACCTGCTCACTATTTCCTCCTAATGATCCTCCATGTACCCACGGGCTACCAGCTACCAGTTCTCAATGGTAAAAGATATAAATGTTGTCCAACTGGTGTAGCCCTCATGCAGCCTGGAGGGTGTAAAAAAAGTCAGTGGGTTGCAGGTAGGTGTGTTTCAGAAATACACATGCTATTGCTGCATTTCTACCACCATGATTTCTTTAAGACTGTGTGATGCAAATATTTCAGAGGAACATGTCTGTACTAGTTCAGAGGATGGAAAAGACAGAGTTAAACCATCCCCCTCTGTGCATCCAGACAGGAATTAAGGTGCTGGTCAAATCACTGAGGTGTTTAAGACCTTTATCCAGCACAGTGCTGCCAGAATGAAAATGTATCCCATCTATCCTTGGCTGAAGTGGGTATTGCAATCGACTCTCATCTTATCTGAGGCCTTCAGCACAGTGGTGCAGGAAATCACAAAATGGAGATGAGACCTTTCACTCTAAAGGTGTGCATGATGTTCAGAGAAAGTCAGGCAAATCCAAGGATCTAGATTTATGTGAAGATATGTTGGAAGGTATGTCTTAAAATTATATTGTATATACACATATAAAGAACACTCTCCATATGTGGATTTGTAATTCACTTAGAATTGCTTTCCCACAAGAAAATATGTGACTGGAAAATGGTAAACTGAATTTTGGTGTTATGTCAAGTAAAGGTCTGCAAACCTTACAGCAATTCTGAATGATTAGCACTGAATTATGTGATGCAGTGTGAAATTTGTTGATTTTTTTATTCAAGAAGCACAACTGTCAGTGAGGTTTAGTTTTGCAAAAGTATACAAGTGAATTAAGAGGAAATTCACCATGGTCATATTTATTTTCCTTTAATGGCAATTTCTTTTTTAATATAATGGAGTTGTTTCTGATGTAGAGTGTTCAAGATGTTTTGTGATGTTGGTATTTATCAAGGTTGTCTATTGACCCAAGATTATACAACAGACCTAACCAGTGACAAACCAGTGATTTATCATAAGGTATAATAGATGCAACTGTGTTACAAGAGCATCATAAATCATCAGAAAAGGCTCATTGACATATTGACTCACTCTCTGTTTGTGTTTATACCCCTTAAATCACATATAAAAACAAGCAAACAAACAAAGAAATGAATATCTTGCACAGCCCTTACAATGTATCATAGATGTGCATTGGTTCAATTGCCACAGCCAATGGCACATGTTGGGAGGTGGGAGTATTAAAAAATGTGAATGTGCAAAGCTGTCAGCTTGCATTATTGCAACATTAACTGGTCTTCATTCCTATCTAGTCTGTAAGGAAACAAGATACTTTGCTTCCCCTACACAGCCACTGCTAAAAATCTGGTTTTGTCATATCAAGATGAAGTCTTTAGTTTGGATAATACAAGATACTAATCAGAGGACAATTGTCTGGCTATGTTTCTATTACCTTGGGTCAATGCATGTAACTTATTGAAAGTTATATTAACTAATGTTCATGAGCTAACTTTGACAAAAATTCTTCAACATATTGGGGTCATTAGATATTAGATATTGAACATGGTACCTTGGGAACATAAGGTCCTGGGAAAATAGGGTGGACCCCATCCCTAGAACTAGCTTGCAAGTTACCTATGCTATATCTAAATTAATCAAAGTTGCATTAGCTACACTGCAAAAATAAATACATAAATTAATAAATAAAAACCTATAAGTAAATAAAAATAGTAAAAAAAAGGGGAAAAAAACAGACTGAGATGTGACACTTGTAACCAATGTGTTAATGATAAACACTTTATTATTTAATCATATTTATGCATGTTATATTATTAATGTGAATGTCTATATTATACCTTTTATACTAAGATTTAAGATTCATTCATAGTTATGCAAACTAGTAGACTCTAGTCCTGTTGGCCAGATAGCACTATTTGGAGTATCAATTGTGTAATTTAACAATTATGACAGACATTTCACATTAATAGGACACAAATGGCCTTGACTCACCAGAATAGGGTGAATACAGGTTATCACTTCTTAAGCACCCCTAATTATTAGCCAGGCATTTTAAGATTACTTACTCATAATCTGAGATGGATGTGAATATTACCTGCTTGTTCCTCAGTCTTCTATCTGATGTAGAGTGTTCAAGATGTTTTGTGATGTTGGTATTTATCAAGGTTGTCTATTGACCCAAGATTATACAACAGACCTAACCAGTGACAAACCAGTGTCCTATTAACTTCTTATCTTGCAGTGTGGAGAATGTTCACTGGTTTGCAGGGATTATCAGTTTAATACTGATGTTTCAGATAGTGGTGCTGTGAGAACACTGAAAAATTGACATTTCTAAAAATCTTAAATCTGAAGGTCTCTGCGTTAGCTATATTACAAGCAACAAACTTTATTCTCAATTTCAGTCACAGTTTTAATACAGCAGGTTAATTCCTTTAATATACATTACTTAATATATATTGACAGCTATAATCAATGAATGGTAGAGATCCAGGATTTGGGCTGGCTGTTTGGTAACATTGATATCAGCTATATGAGAAACAAATGTAGACCTGCAGGTTTTTATTTTAGATTTACTGAATGAATTATGAATGTCTCCTCTATGACAAGAAACAGCTTGAATGGCAGTCTCCTCAGCAGATTCAGACTGTATTTCGACAATTCCGGATGTACTGCAGTTTTATGGTGTCACCCTTTGACTGCTTTTGAATACTTGTACCATGAGTCATGATGCCATAATGCACAATGATATAAAATAATGGAGATAACGTGCCACCCTGAGTGCCCCTGCTTTTGAAATGAAGCGTTGATGCTGTACCGCCAAGTGTCAAGACTGCATGAGATATGTCTTCATAAGGGATCTGCAGAGCTGAGATTATGACTGTCATCGTTATTTATTTGCATGGCAGGAGCACTCATCAACAGCAAATTTCCTTGCTTATGTCTTGCTATGCATATAATCTGTTTCATATGACCGCATGTTCACTGAAGCAGTACATGTTATAGGGTGAATGGTTCCTCCACCCAAACATGTAATTTGCATTATTTTCTACTTCTTTTGAATGTTGTTGATCGATTCAGGTAGACTTTGTAAATCCTCATACTTAAATAACCTCTGAAATCATGCTTAAAATACCTCTGTAATGTACCAGTGTCTGAACTGGGTGTGTACATGTCTCAGTCAACAACTTTGCTCATTTTTCAAGTTACTGCTGCAAGTTTGTTAACCCAAGCCTCTTTCAGCTCCTTTCAGGCAGTTACAGGTATCATTCTCCCTACATCACTGTCTTTGCCAATAGTATTACAGTGCCCCTGGCTCTTTCAAGCAAGATGGGTGTGACAGAATGATTGTGATTAACTAAAGTTTGTCAGAAATATAATAATAATAATAATCATCATCATCATCATCAATTAACTAATCATACAAAAAATATGTTTTAGTACACATTTTAACCCACAATCTTCAATCTGATGAGAGACTCAGTCTGAACGACACATAAGAACATAAGAAGAAGAACATATTATGACGAGGACAGGCCATTCGGCCCAACAAAGCTCACCATTACATTATTTAAAGAGTATCCAAAACTGCATCAAGTCTGGACTTGAACACAGCAAGGGTCTCTGCCTCAACTACATGACCTGGCAACCCATTCCATGTATTGATAACTCTTTGCGTGAAATAATACTTCCTTACATCAGTGCGGAACTTACTCTTAAAGTAACCTACCACATTTTGTGGTTTTACTGAATAAAACTAACAAATTTGTAAAAATACACATAAGCCACCTGCAATCTCATTTCCTCCTATCTCACAAATACAATGCATACATGCCCTTATTCCTTGCTGTGTAATATTTATTGCATTCAGACTACCTGATGCTAGTAAGGGAAACATTGCCCATTAAAATTTTTCATTGAAACCCATGTTGCAAATCTAATGGATAGATTCACAGCAGGGTGAAATTAGATAAAAAGCCAGTCGTGGAGCTAAGAACTGGCCTTTGATTATAAGCCAGAAACAGCTAGTACTATGAGTAGGTTTTGCAAGTCTGGTTCAGAGCTCTATTGCAATTCCAGCTCAGTCATCCATAAAAATCACCCCCTCATGACCCTACTGCTGGATACTTTGAACATGCATGCCAAAATGAGAGCAAAAAACAAAACAGAATGACATGTTTTAAAAGGGAAACAAGCCACACAGATTGGCAAACATGTGCTATGGTGGATGCAGATTAATGTACAGTATTTGACATACATAACGGATTTAAATGAAGAACTGATGTAGATGGTCTCTTGTTAAATGCAGACATCTTTCACTATCACATTGCTCTAGGCTAGAAAGTATTTTGTTGAGCAGTTTATTTATTAATATCAGTTGAGATAATTTGTAAATCCATCCAACACTCCCTGAGCATTCTTCATTAACTTGCAAAAGCACTTCTGACAAATCTTGCTTAAACACAGATAGACCCTCTGCTCCTGTCTGTTTGCTGAAGAGTTCCGGAACACTTTGTAGGATTTTGTGTGTTAACAGCCACTCCTCTACTCCCCCAAAATGTACCAGATTCGTCTCCTTCTCAGTTCACCAAGCCAAGCCCAAAAGGGCCTTCAGAGTGATGGATCACACATATAAGAAGAGATCATGAACGAAACACTTAAATTGATGAGGCCTTTGCCGCCCCACATCATTTATCTCCCTCTGCCCCCCCATCCCCCTTTTTTCTGTGGTTCCAGGTCAATATGTTACATTCATCCTGGGGGTATTTACCCTTCCCCCTTCACAACAAACAGATCTGTCTTCCAACTGTGCCACTGATGGAGCTGTGAAACTCAAAGGCACCTTTTCCATAAAGGAGGCCATAGATCGGGGTGACCCTATGATCTCTGAGATCCGCCCCTCCAGACACGCACCGTCAGAGACAAAGTATTTACTCAAGATCGGCAGGTAGTGACTTATCTAAAATTGGTATCCATAAGGAAGAGATATCAGCATGGGTCCAGTTTAACCACTTCAACAAAGTATGGTGCTTTAAATCACTTTGGCAATGTGTAAAAGGTCAAACTGTGGTGCAAGCTGGTCCAAATGACTTTATTTGTGCATATGGATCTACCTTCAAGATCAAGAAAAGTTTCCCTTTCAAACTCACCACCAATTTCCTGTCCTTCCCTAGGGAATTCTACAGCATGCAAAATTATCAGTTACCTCACCTAGTAATTAGGTACCCTGCCCGTCTGGCTCTGTATGTGTTGGCAATGTCTTTTAATACACATCTTTAACTGAAAGACTGATATGGCTGAACTAGTGAGTCATGCTGACTTCCAATCTGATATTCTGAGCACATAATGGTACATTTTATAAACTGTGAAAACTAAAGTAAAACAATAGAGTACCAAACAAATAAATAAATAAATAGATAAATAAATGCAAACATACATACATGCATACATGCATACTGTATAAGCAGCTGATATCTGATTTACCCATGGACATGCTTCCTTGAGTAGTTAACAGTTGAACTGATTCTACTTTTTCCCTGCAGCATTTGATAATCCTTCTACTGTCAGTTTAAACAGTAACATTGTTTTTGCTTCATCTGTATCTTGCTTTTTACTCTGAAAAAATCAATATAGCCCTGTAGTGGGACTGGAGTAGGCAGATAAAGCAAGCAGGCAGACCGTTTGAGGGTGTGTATGGCACATGTTGCTGTACACAAAAAGTTCTGATTTACAATATTGTGGCTAGTTAAACTTGGTCATTTGTAGTCTCAAAGGTGATTTATCTCATCATGAAAAAGAGAGTGTTTTCTTCTAACTAAACAGAAGAATCATATTTTATTTTATTAAATACATTTTATTAGGTTTCTTCCCATCCTATACTTAGGCTAGTCAATGGTGGTGGCTATCCATTTCCTGGCTCCAAAACTAGCATTATGACTACAGACACATAATATACATCTCTTCATATGCAATCATATGAGTAGACAATTTTGAGCAAAGATATGATTTATTAAAAAAAAATACCTATTTACTCTCCATCCTCTAAAATGTTGAAAATTCCACACAAGACCAGACTGCCAACCATCCAGAGGCCCTTGCTGGGAGCCACATCCTTACAAAATGTTCCTATTTTCAGCAAGTTGAGAGCAGATGTTTACCTTAATTGTACATCCTACGTGCATCGTGATAGACTATTCAGGCACTTCTGGTTAAATAAGGACACATCTGTACTGCAGACATCAGTTCAAATTGTAGGATTTCTTCTGGATGAAACATGATGTATATGTATACATTACAACAATCTACTTACCACATGTGAACTATGTGTCTACAATTTCTTTATGAAATTCTTGAAGCTTTATTGGAATTGTTGTTGAAGAGGATTCCTTTCTGCTATGCTGCTATGGTGTTTTGATGGCCCCTCTGTGTTGACTGTTATGGGGCCACATCCTGGAAGAATTGCTGCTAAACCGTTTTTATTTGCTCAGGTCGTAAAATTTCACTACCCCAACTTACTAGTCACTACTCAATTTTAAAGTTGGTGCAGTCTGTGAATAACATCTCCTTAGGATGTTCAGGAGGGTATGCTGTTTACAGCTACACTATCAAATTTGTTAAAAATAAACAAATTTGTTCTGCAGTGAAACGAAACCAAGTTACGTTTTTGTGGAATATTTTTTAAAAGCTATACAAAATTCAGGGGAAGCTAACAAATTCCAGCCACATTGTGATTTCAGCATAGTACATCTATTATTTAAGCATATATCTTAATTCATGCTCACCTTAAACACATCTTCCCTATCTGGCAATGTCACACAATCAATATGGAAATCTAATAGAAGTGTGAACAAGTGAAGTCACAAGCATTTGCGAAAATGGTAAAAGCAATGTACATAGTCAATTGGTGGCTAACAAATTGACCATATAACATTTTTATAGCATTATAACTACTTATAACACTATAAAACACAAAATATTGTCCAGGAATGAATCCTGATCCACTCAGAAATTGCAGCTGGAGTTTGCATTAAAGTTATACAGGGACTCTATTGTAAGCTTATATGACAGATACAGAAAATCTGGCAGGTGTCCATTAAATTTGTACAGCGTGGACACCTTGAATATAGGCCTGGTCAAAAGTTTTATCACCTTTCTTAATCAATATGCTGCAGTGATATATTACAGTAATTTAGCTGATGCTTTTATCCATAGTGACTTACAGTTGATTAGGCTAACCAAGGGTCAATCCTCCCTGGGAACAATGTGGGGTTAAGGTCCTTGCTCAAGGGCAACAGCAATGTTGTTTTTGCTGTGGCTTGAACCACCTCAGGGGTCCCAGTCATGTACCTTAGCCACTAGACTTCAGGCTGCCCTGATACAATGGTAACCATTGTTATCAACTCATTTGTTGGCTAATATTAAAACTTATAAGTATAAAAACCACAACAGACCTTTTTCATGTTAATTTTAATTTTTTTGGCGAGGACCAAACATTTGAGGATATCGTCTATAGTGATAGGATATGTCTTAAAATAACATATGGTATGTCTTAAAATAATTATATTTTGAGCCGAAAAGAAGTGGCAATATATGACCTCACCTAGCAAGGAACCATGATATAAGCGGCATAACACCTTCCAAGGTGTCCGTTGTATCTGTTTTCTGTGACTAGCTGTGGGTGTTTTCTGTAACATCAATGGGTGTTTTGAACCTTGACAGTTCTAGAACATCTAACATCTGGCTTTGAGTTCAGGAAACGGTTGCCTATTCCAGCGCAAAGTAGTGCCTATCATTTGCAGTGATAGGATATGTTTTAAAAGAATCATTTTTTCAGTTGAAAAAAGTGACCATATATTGAAATGACCTCACCAAGCAAGTAACCATGATATAAGCAACATAACACCCTCCGAAGTGTCCGTTGTATGAATGTAAGGGACTTTGTGGAGATAACTCCACTCTGCTTCATGTCATGAATTTCTTTGCCTCCACCTCGTTACTTTCATTCATACAATGGACACCTCATCGGGTGTTATGCCTTACTTATTTTTTTCAGAATGTACATAGAATTGAAACAGTGCAGGCTACTAGCTAATTACATCATTTTATCTCAAGTATATACTGGTAACAGAATAACAATTCTATCTTGCTTACAGACAGGCAGCATAACTATCTACATTAAACGAATTAAAAAATCAGATTCCTGTTGGTTTAAATGAGTTTTACCCTTTCAATAGACTGAAAAAGGATAAGAAAACTACTGATAGCAAGAGCTGTGGAAACCCTTCCCACTTCCCTCCCTGGTGCAGTCATTTCTCTTGACACATAAGTGTGAATAACTCATCTGTGTTTGTTTTATTGATTAAAAAAACTGTATTTTAAGTTCAAATGTGTGGAATCTCATGATGTCTGTAACACTTATTAAATGAAGCAGTGTGCTTTGCCCCCTTACTCAAACTATTGACAATAGCAAAACACACAGCAAATGTATTTTCTTATTTAGTATGCCTAAACTGTCAAAGGTAGTTGCAAAAATGTAAGTCATTTCTGAGCGCTGGCATATAATTGTTCTTGTTTCTATATAAAAATAGAAATATGCATTAACAGTAATTATTCAAGTTTTCCTTGACATCTACAATAAAGCACCCTGCAGCTTTTCTTCGAGACTCCACAACGACTACTTATTCATGTAAATATATAAATAAATCTATCTATGGTAATTGTTTCTCCTGTAATTTTGCTGTCACTGCTTAAAATGTTCCAGAGTTCTTTTTCTTCTTTGCACAAAAGACTTCCCTGCTATGTTTCACTCAGTTATAATAATGGATGAACACATTCAAATTCTATTCAGGGATCTGTTGACAGGAGCAAAATTCAATTATGGTGCATTCTGTGCTGTTCTCCTTTCTTAAGTTGGTGATAACCGCTAGTGGTCTTTAAATTCAACTTATCTCTTCTACTACAGCATCTTCTCCTCACAAATACCCTTTTAAGTCTTGTAGGAAAATTCTATTATCATAGGATTTGCCCAAAGTATGGATTTTATAATTAATCATACTGTCTCATGGGGGTTGTGGTATTTATTTATTTATTTATTCATTTATTTATTTATTTATTACATCATATTTTCAAATGGCACTTACCCCTCTGTCTAACTGATGGTATTCTTGAAGCATAAATGAAATATATGTACTAAGAAAATCTTAAAAGAGAAAACCACTTGGCTTAACACATAAATTATTAGTTCACACCAAAGCTTTCATATTGGAGCTCTTACACTAGCAATCAAATGATTTTAGTGCTGCTCAGGATATCCTGATCACACTGGAGTGCTCTGGCAAACCGCTACATCTGCAATCTCATCGTAGCAAGTGCAAGATGCTTTTCACCACTGAGGCCTTTTTCTGTCAGAACATGTCATGCTCCCAGAAATGAAATCTTGCATAAATACTGTTTACTTTATCTGAGGTCTGCTTTATAATAAATTCAACATTTTAATGTTCTTGATGTGAATATTCATAAAAGTAATTAAATGTTGCTCATAAAGCAGTTTACAAGGGCCACATGTAGAACTCCTGCACAGCATCCATGGTGTGGCAACAGTGCTTAATGTAACACCAACTCTAACACTGAAGTATGTGGCTGACATTACAAGGCCTTATGTATTACTTCACTGTATATGCTCTCAGGTATACTTTAATGATGTTTAAATAGTAGGGATTTTGTGAGAAGACAAAGACTTTTTTTGAAAATGCTGGTTCTACAAGGTACTGTATATTACTTAGTACTTGAACAATATTTTTTTATGTTTAACTGGATCCTCCTTTGCTTCAAAGTGAGGACCAATTGTAGTGTCCTTGGGGGCTTGTCTGGATGCAACTCTCTCAACCTAGCGCAAACTGTTTTCAGAATGTTTCTATAACATGGGGTGAGGACAGCTGTGGCCTTGTCAAGTAAAAAGGACAGTCAAAAGGTAAGTGTTAAGTAAAGGTAGTTATTGAAGGATAGAGGACTATATTTATACAATAAACACCTTATACAGTAAGGCAGTAATATTTGTCCTTTTTTCTCTTTATAGAAGTAACTATGGCTGTGAAATCAAAATAAATCAAGAGTAGCCCCAATAACAATTTAAATATTGTCCATCATGGTTCTTTGTAACTTTTGTGCATCCCCCATTTTTAAAAAGCAATAACTATGCAAATGTTGAGAGGCATTCATAGCACAGATTGAGAATCAATTTTCACAGTATTTTATTCAATGTTCCTAGTTCCTTAGGTGCCTGTACAGTCAAACCAGTGAACAAAGTCAATGTGAGACACCTGTTTACTTTCTAACACATATCCACTGTGTTGATAATGATATCCAGCTATTTTTTGGAGAGAATTGTTGAAAACAATTGAAAGTAAATATGAGTATAGTTGATACTGAAAGTAAAAATCAGTATTGTTATGGTAGATTTTACATAATGTTTTTAGCATGTGACTTGCTGTGTTTATTCAGTCAATGTATTGGATTTTATGTCTGGCTTTACCTCAATGTGCTCTGTATCAATACAGACACACACACACACACACATTCACAGAAAGAGGACTAAATGCTTGATTAAATCTGTCTTTCTGCTCTTTATGTAACCTTTAGAAGAGACATTTTATTTTCAGGTTCTTTCCTGCTTGCCTACTATCTTTGTGACTATGATACAAATACCCTCTTTCCTACCATCTAATTTATTCCACAAGTCAAGGATGTCAAAAAGGCAATGAATTCTAAAAACAAACAAAAAGGCAAGCTCTCACTTTTACTAAATAATCATAAACTCCTATTTGCAAAAATGTTGTAACTGAATAAGAGTAACATGGTAACAGCTGGGACATTTGTTTGACCCAGTAATTGCATTGTGCTAATTAAGGCCCAGATTCAATTCAACCACAGTGTGGTTTCTTGTGAATAATGAAAGTAAGCAAACAGCAAGAGCCTCGGGAGGCTAGAAAAGGAGGCTGTACGTCTTAGAACTTTTCTGGGTGTAAGCAAAAATCATTAGACTTTTGCACTTATTTGCATGATCATAATTTGTTTTGCCCCAAAATATTCAATTACACACAAATCTCATCATGTACATTATTAGAAAAATTGGCTTGACTGCCAGATGCAGTTCAGTCTGTCAATGGCATTGATGACATTCTGCCAAGTTCTACTGAGCAGTTATTTACCAGTCAAATCCCAAGTACCAAATATTAAATCTACAGAAACCATCCCTTGAGGAGACTGGTGTGGCACTCTCTTTTTAGAGGTTTATGGTGCATTATGACTTATTAACAAACGAAAGCCTACTCTCTTACTTGGTATATTTGTCGGACAGAGATGTTGCTAGAGATTATAACAGTGTAGTTCAGATTTCCATCTGTGTCCTCCACTAATTATCCACATGGAGAGTATGCAAATTAATAGATTTGAAATTACAACCATTGGATGACCGGAAATTTAAAGACAACTTCAGTATTGACAAAAATAGTGATATGATACAAGAGGGTGCAAATCAGACATGTTTAAAGAATTTGTCCAATCCCAAATTACTAGTAGGATACATTCACCTGAGCACATATATTGTTGTAGTCATGTTCACCTGAATTTCAGGTTTAAATTCAGATTGTTGAACCACTTATTGTGATAAGATGATGGAAGGTGTAATTTTAGGACACTCTACAGCTAAGGCTCAGGTACAAAAACACAAGATTGGTACATAGTGGCCACTGTATGATTCTTGCAGTGTACATGTTTGCAAGAAGAATACAAGCACCAAAATACTCACCACACTGTAATAGCTGAAGGAAGGTGTGCCATTAGGTAATGTACTGTCAATTTGGACAATTAGGTCAATATTAGGCTTAGATCACTGAAGCTTGTGCCCTCCTCATGAACTCAATTTTATGATGTAACTGAAGTATGTATAGCAATTATGAGCTAAGAGATATGAAAAAAATTAACATGTAATGCTTTCTGACAGTTACCTTTCCCATTAACTTCTTAATTATACTGTGGGATGATAGCTCCTTAATTCCCTTTTAGAAACTCCTACAAAGTGAATCAACTAGTTAATTTTCAATTTTCAGCCGTAAGTTTGGTGATGTCTCCTAATGACGCATATAATTTGCACAAAAATGCTTAGGGTAATCAAATAGGGAAAGCTACCTATCAGGGAGAGGTTGACCAACGGCTCTCCAATCAATTTTATGATGCATTACAATTCTATAAGCTTTCAAATGTTCATTTAGAGGTGTATAGATGAATGAGACAATTTCACTTGTATTTTAATGTGTGATGAAAAAAATAAAAAGGAAATAAAAATAATTAGCATTTTTGCCAAGGATGACTATTGAAGTTGGAGACATATTCTAATCTTAGTTATCAATTCCCTTAATTTTGCAGAACAAAATAATGAGTTGGATTCAATGGCAATGATTTGTGTACAGTGGAAAGGCACTGCTGGCTTTGCAGTAGTGTGGGTAGGTGTCAGCTTGGGTTTCCATTATATTAGGTCTCTCCCAGTGACAGACCAGGTACCCAGAGTCTGGCAGCTGTAAACAGAAAAGCATATGCCTCTCCTGTGAGTGGCATTAGGTAACCTGTACTACTGTGTGGTCTAGAAAGCTTTGAGTATTAAGTGGCCAGTAGGAGTTTATTCACTTCAAATGCAGTACTCCCAAGGTATACGGAGGAGGAAAATCAGCAATCATTTGGGGGAAAACAGAAGCAGAGAAAATGTTCAAAGTAGGAAAAAAAACTTTTATAATACGGAAAAATGTCTTTTTTTTTTTTGCTTAATTTGGGCTCAGGTTGTGGTCAGGAAAATGGCATGTTATCCCATTCTTTGAGGAGATGTGCTTTGTTTTACTTAGATTCTTTTTCAAACACACACACTGGTTACTTCACAAGGGGAGTATATGTAAGAATACAAAGCATTCACTTTTCTGCAGCTGCTGCAGTAGCTCCTTGAAGAACAATCAATTAGTGATTCACATCTCCTTCAAAAAATTGACAACAGGCAGACTTTTACTGGTCATGTCGGGGGAAGGAGGTTTGGCAGTAAATTCTGTGTCATGAGATGTCTTAACATTGAATTACCATTATCAGAATTTCAACATTACACAAGTATGTGTGTACACACATGTGAAAGGAAGGGTGTAAATGGCATTTGATTATGAGTCAGAATGAAAATTCATTCTCTCCACAAAGCCATACAGGCAGAATAGGGCTAATAAATCACATGCGCAGTTGCTTCACTCCTGTTTTAGCATAATTCAATTGTAATGGTACACAGAATATTCCTTTTGAAATTTGAAAGGGGGCATCACAGATCCAAACAGCTTCCTGTTGAACATCATTTGCCCTTCAGTTTTTCAGAAGTTCACACCAACCTCTCTCTGTTTTCTTTCAGGTAGAATCTATGCATGCGATGTTCTGTTCTTTGCTCCATGGATAGCGAGTCTCATCTGAACCCATGCAAATCAATAATGACACCCTGTGTTTATTATGTGTGAAATATTATATATATATATACTGGGGGTCCTCGACTTACGAACGAGTTCTGTTCCTACAACTTGTCGTAAGCCGATTTTCGACGTAAGTCGGAATTTATACCTAAATTCTACCTAAATTAACACCTTAAGTCACTCACACTGTACACACAACACATGAACGACATATTAAATACAGTCATTAAATGAAACATTAATAAAAAAAAAAAGAGAGAACAATTTCTTATCTTTATTTCTGTGGTTGTATTTACGAACCAGACCGCTTCGGTCGAAACTAGTTTTTTTAAGTAATTTATGGGAGTACGTCGTAACCACGAAACGACGTAACTGAAAACTGTCGTAGCCCGAGGACCTCCTGTATATATATATATATATATATATATATATATATATATGATTATTATTATTTAGTATTTTTCATATACAATGTTCAAAGACACACATAGTGTGAGACCATACATAAAATGAAAAATAAGAGCCCAAAAAGGAAGTATATGCAGGCATTTTGGTACTTGCAAAAACAATATTTAGCACGGTTATCCAGAAAAAAATATAGGCAAATGCCTTTGTTATCTCTCGCCTAATTTATTGCAATGCACTCTTTACTGAGTTACTGAAAAAAACCACAGACAAACTAAAGTTTCAGCAGCTAGTATTTTTTTCCCCGATTTTTCCCCTTTTTTCCCTACCTGAATGTTAATTTGAACTTGTTGACCTCACCGCAGCACCTGCCCTGACAGCTGTGGGAGAAGAAGTTGAGTACATGACTCGTCCAATTCATGTGACGATGCTCTCGCTTCTTTTCATGTTGCCGCTGCACCACCAACTGCACACTGCCTATGATGCTGGAGGAAGATGTAGTCAGCATACAGTTGGTTTGTGCTGCCGCAGGTGCCCAAGCATGACAAGGAGGGTGCTGTGATGAGGCCAATGTGAGAGTTAATATGTGATGAGGCCAACGGGAGAGTTAGGCTGGCCCTGTATTGAACCCTGGCAAGGCCAATTGTTGCCTTGCCAATGGGGCCTCTGGCCCTGACTGGGAATGGCGAAGCTGGGAATTGAACCCCCAACCTCAAGACCCGTAGACATTATCAATTTATCCTACAAGCCACTGAGAGGCCCAGCAGCTAGTATTTTAACAACAATCAGGAACAATAACATGTTACACCAGTTATAGCTTTGTTGACCTTTCTACCAGTAATGCTGAGGATTGGTTTTAAAATTCTGTTTTTTGTAATCTATTTCAAAGGCCCAGATTGTTTTGTGCCTACATACCTCTATATTTGAGACTGTTTATAAACTTTAGCTGAAATCATTTAACAGTTTTCATAAAGAGAAATCCTTGAAAATCAGTAAATATTTGTCCTCAGAAATCATCCCATCCATCAGTTGGTCAAATGAATATTCAGTTTTGTCAATATTTTACATGTTGAAATGTCAGTTTTAGCGCTAATTGATATTTGACTTGGTTATTATCTCTCCTGTGAAAAATCCAGGGGTACACATTTTAATTTATCTATTTTAAATCTGTTAATTGTAAAGCTATGTCAATCATAGTTCCATACATATTAAATCATTGTCTACAAACCTTGATCTCTATGTCCAATAGACTTTATACAAATTTGAATAAGAGGTGTCTTCTAGGTTTTCACAACAATTAATTCATTATCCTGAGGTTAAACTTGACAAGTAAATGAATATGGTGTCACTTTTATGAAACGATTACATTGTTAAAAATCAACAGATTGCTTCCAAGTACAATACATTATTTTTAGGAATAATTTACTGATGCCTAATACCATTATGGCTCATATTAACTGATGAAGAAATACAGAGAGATGATGGGAGAGGTCTGATATCTGCAGGTGTGACCTGGCGTCGTGGTAGTGGTGATGAGGGGTCACTGAGCGAAGTCAGGCAAGCCACGCACGTTGGTTGCAGCCGGTCTGTGGGATGCGGGTCGCAGGTGTGGATTGGCGCCGCACAGATGGAGGCGGAGATGAGATGGGGAGAGTGATGAGACGGGCGTCTCATGCCCAGGCGGAGTGTCGGGGGCTTTAATTAGGAAAGGTGCCGGTGGCGGTAGGGAAAAGACAAGCTCACAAATTGCCTACGAAGCTCCGATCACTCGCTGGTTCGACTCGCCCTGAAAACTCAGGTTGAAACCTGACAGCCCTGTGTCCTTATTTTAATGGCCATCGTGGCCTGACAACTTTCATCGGATTGAAACTCATCTGGATTTCTCCCCAAACGGCTCAAAGCCAGCCCATGTTCTCCTGGGCAGAAATTATTCCTGTGTCTGAGTTTTTCCTAATCTGCCTCATCTTTGTTTTTTGTTTTTTTTTACTTCTCTTTTAACTATTTTGTTCTTCTGTCAATAGGTACTCAAAGCATATGAAAATATTTCAGTCAATACCAATTCAAAGCCTTTCATATCCATTATTTTAAGATACAGCACGATAAAAAACAGTATACAGAAACAGTATGAAACTGTGTTTTATAACATTTTCCTGTAATTCATGTTCATTATTTTAAATGGTTTAACTACATTTTGGTAAGACTTTAATACAATATTGTAATAGGTAGTAAAATATACATTTGAAATAAAAAAGGCATTACTGATCTTTAGTGCAACCTTTAGTAAAAATCAACAATAATATTTAATTATAGAGTAGGCCAGGATTTGCAGGTAGGTTCAGATTTATTTTCTTCTCACAAATCTTTCTGTCAAATTAAATCACATTTATTAATGATAAATGGAAGCAATGCATTTTACAGGTGTTCATGGTGGCTGCTTGTTATTTCAAGTCCACTGAATACTGAACCTGTTATTACCTCAATATTAGCTCAAATGATAATTGTGAATAGCAGGGTTGTGGTACTGTATTGTGAGTTCAAACAAGGGCACACAAGTGACTTCTGTAGGAGTTTGTGCTGTCAGGTGAAGGCTTACATATTGGTGAATTCTATCCTGGTAATATTTATAAATGGGTGACATTAACATGAAACCATTATTGTTTATATACTTCCATGAACATGAAGAGACAAAGGCAGTTCTTCTTTTTCACACAAATAATGTCAGTCTAAGGCAGAATGTAAATGTGACATAACATTTTCTTGTCTAGGCTGACCGACATGATGGCTTGCAAAGCAAAGGATCATTATTCAGCTGACAATACACTGTGTGGAGTCTATAATAAAAGGAATCAAATCAACCCGAGCAAGTGAACACAAGCCAGTTAACTTTGATTAACTTGGCTTTAAAAAATCTATGTCCACAGAATGGACCGCTGATGAGGTGCCAAACAAAGACTTTGTTTTCATTTAGCGTCCTTTGTGTTCAGAGTGACTGCGGTGGGTTATTACCCACTCTGAATTTCTAAGCAGTTGGCTGGGGCCCTGAATGGCCAATGAAATGCCATTCAGCAAGGCTCAGTTGTGATGGCTCCACAGGTGTATGAGGGGGAGAGCATGCCTGCATATTTCTCAGTAAAATCAGGATGTAAGTATTCTCTTACTTTTGCATGGGGATATTTCACTCAGAGCCACCTGGGCATAATTAAAATGAATGCATTTCAGAATCTGTGTCTGCTGCTTTTTCATCCAAGTGCAGGATCACAACTTCACAAATCGTTTGCGTTTTCAGAAGCAAACCACCAGTCTGGCTTTCAAGAGACACGACCATTCCATTTGGATCAAGCATTACATTAATGAAGGAGTATATGGGCCTTAAGGGTCTGATGAGGATCTCCCTTGAACTTTTACTTTCAAATGAGCCAATATTGTATTTCTTCTGTGACCTGCATCATTGAGGAAATGTATAATTTTTACCTGTGGTAAGAATACATACTTATGGCCAGATTTACTGAAAGATTGTGAATTTGTGGTAACTACTTCATTTTGTGTATCTCCTCTTGATACATAGTAAGATATGTTTAAGAAAGTGCTACAACATGATGACAATATTATCTCATGAATATACAGGTGGATGTGTTGCAAAACAAATAATCACAAATGTTGGGGCAATGTATCATAGATCGTGTCTTGATAGCTTTATTTTCAGGAATAACTATCTACAGAGAGTGTAATAGTGGAACAGGGGGATGTGAGTGCATTCCAGTGCACTGGTGACATGAGAGAAGTTAGCCAAATTTAAAAATTTTGTTTTTTCTGTGTCTGATGCACTTCAGAATTTAAGTAATTTAAACAACTGAAGAGCTCATTTGCAAAAACAGATATCTCCATTTTTATAAATGTTCAGAGATTTATTCTAGAGTTTTTTTTTTTTTTTGTGCATTTCAGGTAATATCAATCAAACTACAGCTGGGTTGTTTTGATTAAGTAAAAACAACTCCTCTTTTTTTTGGAAAAGAGGTTAACTCCACTTTTCATGTTCAAGGGTTAAACAAAGATAGGTAATGTTTATACGTTTCTTTAAAGTGCAAATTTTAACATTCTTTAAAATAAAAGAAGTACGAAAAGTGCTGAAATTTGTGACAAAAACAGCCCATTAATGGGCAATATTAAACCTTTGTAAGATCATACCTGGGAAAACCCTGACCAGACTACAAAAACCCATGAGCATGAACATGTCAATGTGTCATTAAAAACCACAGCTGCCCCTTTTTTTAAAGAGCTACTACAGTGGTGACCAGACAAGGTCATTGCAGAACTGACTCATTGAGCCTAAAGTCTGAAACTGTTTTTGTTTACAATCAATTCTTTGGGAGCTGCCACTAACCTGGAAAACATGAAATATTTTATATCTTTGTAAGACAACAGAGTGGCATTCTGTTTTACTTTATCCATTGTGGAATAAAGCCCTCTATCTATCTTTAAAGATGACTTTGAGCTGATGTTACGCCAGTATTCAGGTCATAATCTGACCTGAATACTGCGCGCTGATTTGCTGAACAAATTTATCGGGTTTTGTTCAAGAGCAGCATTGGCACTTACCAGTTTATGCTGTAAGTGTGAACTTGCAATGCCTTAATAATGGACAATAACAACTTTTGTGGCAAAATGTATTTAGGGTTCAAAATGTGCTGTGTGTTGAGAATAACCTACCACTGTCAGTTTGATTTTTTTAAAGAATGGCGTTTATTGGTTTTTGCAGATTAACTCGAAGTTTTGTGCATATGCATTCAGCAGGGTATAATTATGAGAACAGTTTTACCATCAGATGGTCTCAGGCCTTCTCCCATCAAAAGTTCATCTGCGTCTGTTCCTTCCATCCCTCCCTTCCACTTGTTCTATCTTTACTTATTTTTTTTTGTTATACCCAATGAATTAATTTTGTATGTGATGCCACTCCATATTTTTCTCCTATCTTCTGGTGTTGTATTCCTATGCTATAATGCAGCATTTTGAACCTCTGTCTTGTTGACCTCTGTTTCTAGATTCGTAAATTGAAGTTTTATTTTACTTCTGATTTTGGTCCCTCCTTACTTGAGCCTGGTTGCTCTGTATCCATTTCTTATCGCCTTGATGTGTAAGCATGCCATATTGTTTCCAACCTTTTTCAGGGGGTGCTCAGATTGATTTTGCAATATTGGATGGTGTGTAAAAGTGTTCCTTTGCTGGCTTTCTGAACACTATCCCTTCTTTTTATCATCCCACTATCTTTGGTTTCTTTTGTGCAATGTTCAGGTAGTGGCAGGGTGTAGCACCCACTGAAGTAAATGCCCACTATTATTTTCACGAGCCCCATTACAGCCACAAACGTGACTTGACTTTTGGTTGGACATTTTGAGAGGAGGGAATTTATCTTCTCTGTTATGAATCAAGATAGCAATGAGTTATCAATGGACTGGGTCAGCATTGCATTTTAAGCCCAACCTGCCAAAGTATGTACAGGATGATGTACTATTGTCAAGTGCAGTACTATAAAACTAGCGAATCAACTCATGTTAGAGCTACTGCCGTATAAGTCAGGTGGGAAATAGATCCCAAATTTTCATCAAATCTACTCCATGTACTCTATAGTAGTATATAGGAGTAGAATAATGTAGAATTGGACTTCGACACTCAAGTAAAATGATAAAATGATAAAAAGATACATAATACTAATGATACATTGTTATTTTTTTAAAAGCTCCTCTTTTTCAAATACAATGACATATTGATTGACATCGTGTACATCTACATAGCTTCATATGAAGAATATACATGTTATGGTATTATATTTGGATACAAAGGTAATTGGTATGAAACACATAAAATGTAATTTGAACTTGAGAAAACGCCAAGATGAAATTATCCAGTTCCTGTCAGCTTTACTTTAATGAACAAGCATTTGTCCATTATGTGTGGTGTATAACAAAGTGGGAGCAAAAATGAATTTATTTTTGACCAGGATATTTTAAATGTCTGCAGGGATGGTTTCTTGATGGCTTTCATTTTAAGACAGGAGCGTCTTTTAAATTCAGTGGTTTTGCTGGAATTTAAGATACAGCATCACCTATGGTCCTGCCAAAATGTTTGTTTCTGGCTGCCAGTACATTTGACAGGACCATAGGTGATGCTGTATCTTAAATTCCAGCAAAACCATTGAATTTAAAAGACGCTCCTGTCTTAAAATGAAAGCCCATCACCACCAATTAAATCACATCTGTAGAATGACAGCAGAAAGCAGATGGTTTAGGGCCTACATTAAAAGTATGGTCTTACTTTTTCACTCTTCTCCAGACTCAGAGGCTAGAACACTGCTGCTTGGCAGAAGAGAACTTCATTTAAAATGCAAGGGAGACATTGTTTATGAACTCTTGTTTTTCTGTGGAAGGGACCGAGCTGATAAACAAATAATTTAGAATGCGCTGGCAGATGGTCCAACTCCCAGACGATTAAAAAGTCGAAAGATAACACTTTAAAATTCACTGGTGCAAAGCAATAGCTTTTCAGTGAGGAAATTAAAGGCTTCACGTTAAAAATGAATTGTAGGTGTTTCAAAACAGAGCTTTGCTCTGAGCTAAAGGCAAGCGAGGGACTGTGTCAGATATATCACTCCAAGCCAAAGGCCTGTAAATCATTATTTAAATTAAATAAAATGAATGTAATTTAATACCACTGAATCCTTTTGGCATACTGTGTGTGTTGTTTTAATGGTCTCTAAAATAAGATGCATGTTAGTGTTTAACAGAAATAAATTATTTCTCATTGCCACCAACATCATTAAGATTCACTGATATTTACCCAGTTTTCCCTAATGCCACACTACAGATTTAATGACTGTTGTATTTATTATTCATTGTTACTCAGTTACGGGCAGATTATGTCCTTAATGATAAAAAATCACTATTTTTTTTACCTTTTTTTCTGATGCATACATGACGTAAGGCCTCCAGTCTGGTGATAAGATTAAGCTACTACTTGAAAGATCCATACTGGGGGAAATACTGTATTAAACAAGGGGTGTTACTTATACTTTCTAGTACTTTCCACTTTCTGAGTTTTAATTCAATTCTGATTTCAACCTGAGCAGACTCAGACAAAAGGTGCCCCTTCAGACCATGCTGGAACACATTCAGTGATTCTACTGACCTGATTCCATTTGCACTTCATCCCATCATATAACAGAAAATATTATTGTATGTCTGTAAAAAAAGGGTATGGATATGGATTTTTAGCATTCATAGTTGAGCTTGAAAGTAGATGTCACTTCCATCTCAGAAAACAAGCTCCAGTATGTTACAGAAACTTTTCTGCTGAGGGCTTGAGCACTGACATCTGCAGCCACACTCTTCTCATCTGCATGGCTGATGAGTGATGTAAGTAAATCTGCCTTTACATAATATTCTGCCTGAATGTCCATAACAAAATAGCAAAATAAAAAAAAGACTTTTTTTTTGCTGTAGACATTGCTCACATTATTATTTTTGGGATTTATTTACAGAAACGTCTGTAACTGTTCATTGGGGGAAGACAAGCTCACTAAATTTATGCTCTGTATGTGCACAAAAAACACTTTTAATCATGAACATATTACTCTTAAAAATAACTGATGGCAAGTGGCAATTATACATTAATCTCTATATATTAAATCAGCTTGTAAATATTGAAGAAGTTATTAAGTTGGTTATTAAGTTCTTGGAAATCTTATTATGTTAGTGGAAAATTTACTGTGTTAGCAGGATTATTTCATTATAAACTGCAAACTGTTATTACTTTAAGGGTTTATTGCGTTAAACAAAAGTTATCAGATTGACAGTTGCAGCACAGTTCTGTTAACTTTTCAGTTCAGATAAAAACTGAGGTTTACTGACTTTCCAAATGGAAAGACACAATGAAAGACACATCAAATTATGAAGTATTGACTTCTTGGCAAGCTTTGGTATCTTTTGTTCAATTAATTATTTAATGTTTTTATGCAATCTTCTATGTTTTCAAAATGATTCCTCTTTCACTGACTGAAGATTGCCATCTCTGTAATATGCCAAGGTAGTTTGTGAAAGAATATGTAGTCATATGTAGGTGCAGATTGACACCTCTGATTGTTAGATGGACTTCCTGTTCCCCTGGTCCCTGCAAAACACAGGAAAGGATGTGCTACAGTGGTCTCTTCTCTGCACCTCTTTAAGATCCCGATCAGAACAGGTTTTTAATCCCTAGACAAAGGAAAAACATAATTGGTGATTAGATATTTACCGTAAGAGACATTGTGTAAATGGTGTTAGCTAACTTTTGCAATAAGCACTATGTTAGAATAAGTCATTATCACTTCATTACAGCCTGTGGAACACTGTCAAGCCATTGATTTTGAAGTAAAATTGTAACTTGCAGGACATTGTTGGAAAGACTCCCTGGAAGAAGGACCAACCCACTGGTCCCCATGGTGTCATCATGCAGCCCACAATCCAGTAAAACCAGCAAGCCATTCAGAAACTACATCCCCCCACTAGCAGATCAGCTGGACCCACAGCAGTTTTAGCAACTGATTTGAAAGACTGAGTGCAACCTCAAATCCTAACTGACTTCGTGGCATGAGGTAACTATTATGTTGGATCAGAAAACAATAATTCAATAATTATTCCTTGATGTTTGTAAACATTGTGAATATATTGGGTAGAAAACTTGTTTGTCTTCTCTTCAATAAGAGGGCTACTAATTAATAACTAGTCAGATTAAAAGTATTCATACTTTCCTTCTAAATTACTGTATAGCTAATGTCAATTCATTAACTGGAGCTTCGTCCTTTCAGATATAAATAACTAAATGGAGCAGAGTGATACATGTTTCATTTCATTTTAAAACTCAGTTAGTCATGTTGGTAATAAAAGACAAAAAATCAAGGTTCTCAATCCTGATTAGCACAGGGGTAGATATAATAATTTAAATGTTAATGGAGAGAAGGCCCTTTGCCTTCAAACAGCAAAAATCCTTGAAAACTATTAAGTATTTGTACTGTTTATAGTGGGAGTTCGAAGAATTCTTCAAGAGGTAAAGACACCAGTTCTTTGAGATATGAAGGATGTCAAAATCTAATTTGCACTGTATCATCCAGAACGTTATATAAATGCTCAATTGTGTTTAGATATGGTAATTGGGGAGGCCATGGGTTGTGTTTGACTTAATGTTGATGATATTGTTGCTGATGTTTATGAAACCAGACTTGAATCAATTTAGCATCATGTCTGGGCCCTCTATTTTCTTAGAATATAGGAACATCTTCAGGAAACAATGTTTGCACCATTGCATGCACTTGGATGATTAAATGGTTTGGTTCTTAGGAAATATAGTTTTAAGTGTCTATTTGAGCTTCAAACTGTAATCAGTGTTCCTCTTCCTAGATTCAGTTGTTCCTTGTTAAGTGTATACCACCGTGATTTTTTGAGACTTCTGCCCTTGACATATTCAATATTTTTTCTCTTTCTGTGACAAACCCACCTTCAGTTCTTGTAACACCTATCTTTCCCCTTTCAAAATCTGTTATATCTCTGTGATGTGACTGAAAAGCAATATTGAGAATTTTGAAGCATCTTTTATGACAGAAACATGTTGACAACATTTCATGTATTTAGAACACATGAAAACCTCTTATTTTAGATTTAGTTACTTCAACATATGAGTCCTCTTTCATTTGGCATTTCTATGATTTTGTCTACCCTGTGTGTCTGTCACGCTTTGTGGTTCACTTCAGGCTCATTCTGTTGCAGAATGCCAGGAACTGATACCAGTGACAAGCATCTCCATCTCATAAATTATTGCTGACAAAGCCTTTGTTATGAATAGATTTCTGATGATGAAATCTGGATGATGAATAAATTGCCCAGCAAAGCACAATCCATTTTTAATGTGTAACAGTGCATTGTCTGCTGCTTTGTGAGCGCATCATACATATTTCCCTCAAAACCAAAGCCTCCCTTTGCTGAGGCTGTGTGAGACTCTGTTAGATTGGATGATTATGAGGCCTGTTGAAGAGGTGTACAGTAATGATGCAGGTGCCCCATCTTTCAAGAGCCTTGTCTTGGCAAAAATCTTAACTGAATAAAATGGTAATGACGGCACTTAATAATAAGTGTCAGATATTCAATAGTAATTCTGCGTGGACAAACCAGACATTTAGCATGTGCTCTGCTAGCCAGTTGAGGTCAAAATCATTATGGGTCTCCTGTCACATGTGACTTCAATTTAAAGTAAAACATGCTTTTAAAAAGGTCTGCATAGAAATGCAGGCAATGTGTAGTTACATTCAAAGCAGAAGCATGAGATGAGCAATCAAGCGTTGAATTACTGAAGAAAATATGAGACTGCAGAAGAGGCTGTTTCCCTCCCTATTGAACTTAAACCAATGATTTCACCATGTTATGAATCTAGATGAGATTTATAGTTTTAGATACTGCTAAACGTGCAGTCTGCTTTTGTAACGTCTCCAAACAGTAGCCACTGAATTCATTACAGTTGTTCTGCAATAAATATTTATGCATACAAACAGTACATACAAATGTTTATCTGAAACACTTGCAAGGCAAGGTCACAAGGTTACACAGAATTTTATGAGTTATATTTTTCAAGGTTTGCACAACTCATGGGTTCTTCTTTGGCATGGATTTTGTTACATAGTCAAAAAAGAAATATGCTATGTTCCCTAATTTTCCAGTGGTATCAATATTATTTATGCATATGTGCTACCCTACCGCCTCTTATGAAACACTGTCTCAAGGAAGTCTTTTTTGAACAAGCCTCACAGGTACAATTTAGCAGCTTTGAGGATGGTGCTGGGAATATTTTTCCATCAATAGTAACATACATAGAATGGTTGAAAGTATGGCAAACATCCCTCCACCAAGAAGAAGGGCCCAAAAAGTGGAACGCGAAGCTGAGGGTGTTGGAGAAAATTGGATATGAATTGACATGTAAAGTAGTTGCCACGTTTATTTGCAGGCTGCAAATCCAAACGAGTGCTCTGACTCCTGTGATTACATGCATGCTAAACGTAATGCCAACCTCCTTTATAATTCACAGTTTGTGTGCACTGCAGAAATCCAGAATTTGAGCATGTGTCTATGAAATAGCTTGACTGCCACAGACTGCCAAATGTTGCCTTAAGTAATTCTGTAGACAGCATTGTATCATTACCATCAATTGATGAGCTTCTCAGGGAGTGTCTGTTTTGTGTTCTGTGGTGCTTAACAGCAATTGTGTTACAAATGATGCGTCTCTTTCCCTTGGGGGTACAGGCTTTATAGGGGTTCAACTTCACAAAACAGCTGTTTTTTGTGAGTTAAATCATTCAGCCTTTTGTGATGGTAAGTGAGCAATTTTCATCTTATTCCTGTTTTCTTGTTTTGGGAATGTTTTTGGCACTCCTCAACCATCAAGGAAGTTAAGCAGGGTGAAATGAGTAACTGAAATTTATCCAAGAGTTATCCAAAAGATATCTATGGATAAAGTCTCCCCCTTCCCATGCCCCTTTATTAGAATTGATATTTTGATATTCCTCACAATGTGCTAACTCTATTCCAGTGGCATTCCTAAAGAAATCAGTAATATACAGTACATCTCTTTTAAAAACCAACAATGAAAGCAAAAATATAAAAATATGTATATAAAATAACTGAAATATTGTGACCACTGCAGTTTATATAAATCAATAGCGTTGTGCAAATGAGATTGATTTTACTTCCCTCGAGTTGAGGAGGGTGGCCCATCCCCGGCCACAATGCAACATTTGGAATGAAACCAATGCTAGGGTGAAATGAATATCTGATAATATATAAAAGGCTTGTTGTTGGATTTCTTTATTTCTCCTTTCTGGCTTTATGATCACAATAACTCCTGGAATTTCTAGTGAACAAGGTTGCATTAAATGTCCTGTAGGATCCTCACCTTCAACAAAGAAAAATGACTGTAAGAAACAAAATGAGTAAATTGAGCTTACCTCACGGCACTTTTGGTAATGGGAGGCAGCAGGTAGGCTTTATTCAATGTTTCTTTTTTACTGTGGTTGTATTCTGTTCCCCGACAGATACCAGAGTGTAGCTCTGACATATATGAAAATATGAATTTAAAACACCCACAGCCTTGAAATAGACAAGGACAATGATCCAATCAGCAACAAGTATTGAAGGATTCAATCAAACAAAGGCATGACTGACTTGATCAAATTGTGTTAGTCAATTTAAGGACATATGCTATCTAATCAAAACATCCCTTTTGCCTCACAAGAATATAATGTGCTCTCATAAAGTCTGGTAAAGTAAAGGAAAGGGTGTGGCTTTAATGTAGGGAATTTTCTTTTCATTTTCAAAGAATATGTGTGCTTATTGCCAATTAAATGATAAAGTAACATGCACCTTTAAAATACCAACCTTATTTGATGCATGTTGTGTCATAAATCACTGCATATAATCTTCCTGTAATAACCCACACAACAATATAAACAACTTTCTTAACTCTTGTTTTACAATGCAAAAGCATTATTTGATTAAAAGTGGAGGGGTATTGCCATATGAAAAAGCTAAACTTTGCTGTCATCATATTTCACACAATTTCCAGCAAAGAGGCAATGTCTAGGCTTTTTATTTAAAATTGCATCATAGAAAATGCCAGTGAGCACACATTCTTAGAAGACCTCATGGTCATTTCCTTTCCACTCCAACTGTCAAAGAGACTGATGGCTCATAAGAGGGTATGTGAGTCTTGAGTGACTTATGGAAAAGTAGCCCATTGCTGACAGCTAAACAAATAAATAAAAAAGACTGAGGTACAGTAGGACAATATGCAGATGTAAGACAGATCTAAGAGTAAGCTTGGATGTTTCAAAATAAAAAAGAAACATTTTTTTGAACATGAAACATTTCTGTTTGGATTCTCTTTACAGGTATTTCTGTAAAGGAAGGGTTCCTATTGTTGAAACTATAGGGGTAGACCCCACTGGCAACTTCCATAATGCCTGGACTGAGGCCTTCAACATTATCCCATGCCATGATGTCTCAGGCTACAGTAAGAAAAGTCAGTGACATAAGAATCACACATCATGCATCAAAGCTAATCAAGGTGCCGATGGCTCTTAATGCAGCTTATTTCAGCAGTTAATGCCAAGATGACCAGATCTGATTGTTGCATTCTTTATATCATTATTCCTTCCTTCCTGGACAAAAACAGATGCTAAGGACATCAATGGTGTTCTCTTGGAACTGCATTCCATGCTGCCTATGATTTCTTCAGACACTCCTACCTCATTTTATATTTCAAGACAGCGTACTGAAGCTTCAAGTAAGGCAGTGACATCTGCTAATAGTTATGTTGTGAGATATTTTGCTGTTTGTATTTGACATATTTCATTTGTTTAATGTACTGAAATCAAATTTAAGTATCCTATATTTGAATATAAGTACATCATCTATTTGATAAGACCTTTCTCTTCTCTCTCAAGGAAACAAAGCTTTGGATCGCAATCCTATTAAATTAATTTGTTAGAATTCTAGTCATTCATGCTGTTGTTTAGTGCAATTTAACCCCTGGCACTCAATAAATCACTTTTAATGTATGTTTTGCCTGTGTTATTATCACTTAAACATTGTTTGGATCCATTCTGCTTGATTAAAAAATTCACAGATTTTATACAGAGTAAATTCCAGATACTACTAATAACATGTAAAATAACTATTAATAACTTGAATTAGTTATGTTCTTGTCATTAATATTTGTAATTTAAATAACATTCTGAGATTCAAAATGTATGGTTGAAGTAATTGTATGAATCTGATTAAGAACAGATGATACCCTCTACTCCTACAACTGGTGTGAGGATTAATCATTTGATCTGCCTCTGAGGTGGATAGCCTCTGAAGACACTACTCAAATCAAGGTATTTTTTCTCAATTTTATGCATAAATGTATACTCGTCAAGGATTTTGCACTATAGCATTATGTTTGTGATGTGGACATACACTTTCAATTAAATATATTGTTTTCTCATGTCAGTAGTGGAGAACAAACCAATTAGCTATCCAACAGTAGATGGCATCTTTGCAGATGACACCATCACTACTGGTGGTACATTAAGGATAAACTCACTCATAACTCTTTCAAGAGTTTATCTAGTGTTCCAGTAGATTCATCTGTATTTCTGATGAGCCCTTCCAACTTTTCCCACACCTGCCTCCATCCCTCCCTCTCAGTGAAGACTGGTGGTTGAAGCTCAGTCATCAGGCAGCACCGTGTATTGTTTCATCTTTAATCACACTCCTGTGAATATGTGGATAAAAATACCTCACTGCACAAAGATGTCCAATTTAAAATCGAGCACTTCAACGATGTTTGATGACCCGAGTGAAACCCTGTTCGATAACCCATCTGCTTTAGATGGCTAGAATTAATGGCTTTACTCTATTGAAATTGTTTTCAAACGGGGAGGATTTGATTCCAGGGCTGAGTGATTAGCTCTGTCCTACATCACATGCACACAGGTATGCCATAATTTTCTATATTTTACTGTGAGAAGAGAGAATATTTTTGGATTTATTTTTACTTGTTTGTTTGTGTAACTGCACAGCTGAGCACAGGCCAGTCCAGTGAGCATGCCTCCAGTCAGCATGCTTTGAGACAGCTTTTGAGCAGTTAAGAGAAACCGCATGTTGTGTTAAAAATATCAGTAGAAGCATATACATACAACTAACAACCCAAATTTGAAAAATCAAGACACCAAGTCTATGGCTAGCTTATTTTCCCCTGAAGGCAGAGCAAAGCTTAGATGATATCAAATAGATTTTCTTATGAAAATGGATCATAGGCCTTGCAAGTGATTACATGGGTAGGCAAGGCTAGGAGAGCCCTCTTAGGAAGGCTGGCAAGTATGCACAAGTATAAATTCAATTTCCAAAAGCTAATATGGGCATGAGTCTGAGTCAATAATCTCAGACTCACTGTTTTACATACCCGCTGGTTCTGGGATGGGGGACGGTTGAATGTAGAAATCTCATTAAAAGAAGTCTGACCTTGGTACACAAGCTGAATAGGAAATAATGCTTTTCTAATATGTGTGCTTCAGGTACGTATGACGCAAAGCCACAGGCAGACTGCTGAAAATTGAGTGAAGCGATAAGGAAAAAACCTTTGTGTAAACTAGACTCTGCAGAATGATATACAATGGTGGTCTGTGTACCAAGTAGTGATTAGCCTTTTTATATCTTTGGAACTAACGGGTGGGTGGGTGGGGGGGGGGGGGGGGTTGTTATGGACCTTGAAGCAAAGTATTGTGACCCTAAATTCAGTGCTAATGAAGTTGAAGTGAAAACAAAGTCCCACCAGCGTCCTCTGAAAGAATACGTGTGTTTGTGTGTGTTTCTGACAGCTCACAAAACACACCAGTCTTTTTTTAACAGTCTTCATCCAGGCTCCCAGGAGAACCATGGACCCTTGATCATAAGTTACGTGATGAGTGTAAAATGAATGAGGTCACAATTGATTAGAATATGAAAGCCTAACTCTGTGGTCTAATGAAAGAACTTGATTCTGGGATGTACAGTGAACAACTCGAAGCTGGAATAAAGATTGGTGGCAAGGACTGAGCAGGAGAAGAAAGATGAGTCCTGACTCAGATCCTTGCAATTAATGTTTGACTCTACTATTGCCACATCTACTGTCACATCTTCTGGCCATACCTCCTTCATGGCATGAGAGCCTCTGAAATGCCCGGTCGCATCAATACAGTTCCTCTGACATAGAAACAGTCCAAACTACATTGTTAGTTAACATTTTACATTTTTGTGATGTAGTTTTCAAGATCACAGGAGCCAGGTAATGATGGCCAATCATAGTGGTCCATCCACATACAGGCTGTAAATGTCTTACTTTGTTTCTCATGGAATGATAGTATTTCAGTGCTTGAAGCCAGGCACAATCCCAGAATGTTGATTGTTGTCAGCTGTAATCTCTCAAAATTAAATCTTTGCAAAATTAAAAAAGAGGGCACTCATGATTTACAACCTATGCAGGTAGCTCCACAGTAATTTTATCAGTTTCTGGTTACCTGAGTACCAGCAATACAAATCAGATAAAACTCATGCACCTGGGAAAACAAACAAATGGACAGATTTGAAACAGAAAGTAACCCATTATTTTAACTATCCCTGTAAAATGTTTATATGAAATTATGTATAACTGATTTCTATGTAACTTTTATATTATCAAAGATAAACATGGAAAACATTTATCAATATTTAAAATGTGTAGTGCAGCATAGGACAATTATTTTGAAGCAAGGACACACTAGTGGAATGATAGGATTGGTCCAACATAGAGCCGTCAACTGAAAAAGATAGAAAGGATCAATTTATTAATGCTGAAATTGAAAAAAAGACCTATCAAGTTATGACCAACCAAACCATTTTTCAGGGACACAATACATCACATTGGGATATATATTATTCATATTCAAGTTAAATATATCAATCCTTCTCAATCCACATCAGTCCATTGATGTTCATGCATTCTAGTGGCAAAACACACTTTAACCAGGCTAGTGGGAATTTGAAAGCCAGATTTTTTAACTCCTAAAATGTTGTGATGTTGATCATATCCGAAAAATCAGCTTGCATCACATGGGGACTAGATATATGCATGGCCAACTACAGATATTAACTGCTATCACAAAGCTAGCAGTATATTGTAGTCATTTAGAAAAGGAGATGCTATTTATGTATGCTAGATTACAATGAATGAAAACTGTAACAGTGATTAAGTGTACATCTAGCTAGCTAACACTTCTCAGTTTTACAGGGCAGGTATTCAAGTATTAAAACTGCTTATGGATAGTCCCTAAATCAAGTCATATATTATGTTGGACGTATGAGAATATGCTTATTTGGGTCATAACTTCACATACCGTCTGTCAACAAATACCGCCCAAAGCGACACGTCATAATGCAAGGTCAAGTAGTAGAAACCCATGGAGTGCTGAAATCCAGGCTTGCAGCATTGTATACTGTTCAGATTGAAGGTAAATTGTGGGCCTATCTGAGCTGCATGGCTTGTTCTTGTTATTACATGTTATGTTCTAATGGCCAAGCATGAACAAAGAGAAGGATTAGGTTGCATTTTGGTCAGTGCGGTAATGCTGAAATCACTGCAAATGTCAGCTGCAATGCTTCGTCTGCTATATCAGTCACAGCCAGTGTTTACTGTTGAGGGTAAAAAACAAGGTTTGAACAATTTCAACAATCAGTTGTTTAAATTTATTTGACAAGATGTTAATTCTCCCTGTGACTTCTTGATTCCAAATTAACTTTACTGCAGTTTTTTTTTTTTCTACCGGGATTTGTGGATGCAGGTAGGGCCTTTCACTTGTGTTTGTGTGCATGCACAGATTGGCAGCCAGTTTGACAGCTTACATGTACTGTATATGGGCATACCATTTACAAGGCAGAATATTTACTTCATGAATTGATTTTATGTGCCTTGGTATATGGCACATGGTATGACAGTAGTTCCCCCATGGCATTGAACCTGCTAACTCTAAGTCATAAGGGAAGTTCCTTACACTGATGTACAGCAATATGTGTGTTTGGAACTGCTCATGGGAAGACATGTGTGACCCTTCCTCCCCACCCCCCAAATCGGAATGCAAGTGCCCAGGCACAGGCGAATGATGTACAAGGAGGGAGGGGGCGGTTATCATTTGTCACCTGCCAGCCCAGACACGCCTGATAGCAGGGGACCATTAATAGATTGGCTATTAATGTTGCCAGATCCCATTCAGAAGATGAAACAGGCCAGCCGAAATTTCTCATACGTATCAGCTTGTTATCTGTTCATTTCCCTGGCTTGTATGTTCCCTCTCCTTTTCTCTCTCTCTCTCTCTCTCTCTCACACACACATACACACTTTTCTTAGCAGCACCTATCAATACAAAGACCATCATCAATCAGTCCCAATGACACTGACAGCAAAGTTGAAAACCATGTCAGAAACTTAAGATCTCGAGTGTTAACTTTTCCCTTTCCACAGGTTTTTCCTCCCAGAAAGGGACAAGTCCAGCCTTCTGAATTATACAAATAATGCATAATCTCATCTAACAAAGCTGTTAAACCTCATCTTTTGTCAATCAAAAGATTTTTTTTCCAACTACTGCTTATACAGGTTTTATAGGCAGTGATGTGCTGCCAGTTAAAAGATTAAAACAATTTACTCAGAAAAATATTTTAAGGTGCAGCTGCCCCACCTATTTTTGGCTTCATGAAGCCTACATTTTTACTTGTTTGGGATCTGTTTTATTAGCATTATGGTTGCATTCCAATACTGCGCTCCAGTAATCTCCATTAATTGTACAATGCTGCGTAGAGGTAATGTGTTTGAGGGTGGTGTGCAGTGTGCTTGTGAGTACAATATGTATGTGTGTGTGTGTATGTGTGTGATGGGGGTAGGGGTATCTGTAAAGATTAAACAGCTCTATCACAGAGGTTGAAAGCTGGTTGTGTACTTCTTTATAAGCTAGGAAAACATGAAATCGTCACAGTGTACTTATGAGTTTATGAACTATACAATGCTACAAATTAGACACGGTTGCATTGCATAATGCTTTATTTTTATAGCAAGCCTTCATGTGGGCATAAATCTTGAAAGCATGCCTGGATTAATGTCAGAGTGAATACTGTTGTCCTTTTCTTCCTTTATTGTGATCAAATACCTGCCAAAACACTGTATTTGACATGATGCTGCAGGGCAGCTGGATTGTCTGACATTTGATGCTCATTGTTTAACACATACAGCATTAAATATGAGCACAGCTGGGGTGTAACACATCAATAAATCTTCTCTCAGCACAGAAGACTGTTTAGAGCAAACCAGGACTGGAGGTGTTGGTGCCCACCGTGGGCCTTATCAGAATGGACAGTATGGCTCAGCACAGCTGTGAAGATCGGGCTGCAAACATCTGAACTCCCCACACTATCACTTTTCTGTGTGTGTTTCTGCATTCTTTACTGTGCTGTGCTGACACAATTTGTGATGATTTAAGAAATGTTTGGCTTCAGGCTGTTTTCATGTATATTTTTTACTTTTTATGTGCAATATTATGTCTATTAAACACTAACTTTAAAAAAGACTTAATATCTGAAGTCCACAGCTTCATCTTCCACACACTGTTTAACCCAACTCAACACAAACTCACAAAAATCACAAATGCCGACTCGAGCCTTTGCTGTGTGCTGATTTCACATATGCGTGTTGTGACCCAGCTAACAGACAGTCCTGGGGACATCTGCCTGTCTGTGCATGAAGACACAATTGAGACCTGTGTGAGGAAAATATTTAATATATGTATACAAAATAAGTGATTAATTGATTATGTTTATTATTTATTACACTTCACATCAGTGAGGTTCTGACAAAACTGGATAATGACCAGTTTTTTCAGCCCTAAAATAACAGCCCTTATCCACTGTAAAGCCAACATTCTGATTTCTTTGTGTTAAAAAGAGCCTTTCTTGGCAGCCATCTGGGTGCGCCACCCAGCATAAGTCTTTTTTTGTTGTTGATTCTACAGAGCTGTGACAATTGCTGGGGTAAAGGAAAGAGACAAGCATCAGGGAGAGAGCTCCACTCCACTCCTGCCTGCAGTGCACACTCAGTGTAACATGGCAGTTTATTTTCTTACCTGCCTCTGCAGGCCTGGTGGTCAGTTAAGATGCAGTGCAGCCGTATTTTAAAAGAAAGCCCGAAGGTGACAGCAGAAATAGTATCTGTAGAGCACTGGGTATAAGGAAAGCCTGATTTTTGTATTTGTTTAATGTGCAGCGGTACAGATAAGTGCTGTAATTATGAACGACACTGCAAATGTACGGCTTAGAGTTGCACATTGTCCTGGATGCTGAATCCTATATGAATTTGCCAAGATATAGCTAAACATTTGACCTGTTATAAATTTAAACATTTCCCACTGGATATGGAAGTGATTCTGCAGTTATTTTAATATTTTACATTGAAGTACTATTCTGCATGGTTCAGGGAATGTACATAAAGTTGCACATTATTTGTTGCACATTACATTGCTTTGGCAGTGGTTCCAGTCTAAGACTTATTAATGTAATAAATATGAAATATTGTTACTTGGGTAACTCCATATACTGTATACTGGCCACAATGGCAGTAACTGTGGAAGAGCACTCCAACCAGTGACACTCTCTAATATGTGTAAAAATGTCTTTCTGCTTAAAACAATAATAATAATAATACTACTACTAATAATAATGATAATAATAATAATAATAATAATAATAATAATAATAATAATAATACATATGCAATTCAGTTATCAACAATTATTTTTGTTTTATACCTCAAAGATTTCATTCCTTAATGCCTCACATGCCCATACACTCTCTCTCTCTCCATATATATATATATACTGTATATATACACACACACATACATATTCTTCTATAATTGCAGTGGGCTGCATTCCTTTTCAGTGAAGTATAGCTGAAGTGTCATGAATTCCTGGGAGATCTCTGTCTGACAAATTCATAATCTCATAAAAATAGGTGGTTCAGATGTATCAGCAGGTGTCTGGGTGAATGTTGGCCCCTGACGCTGTGAACATCTGTTTTATTATTTATTTTCCCTCAATGTCTTTCTTCATTGTCAGTGTTATTTGCATTGATCACTGCCTTTACTTGGGGGGGGGGGGGGGGGGGGGGGGCATTGTGGAAGGTGTCAACCTGTGGGCTGTCCCTTCACTCAAGGAGCTAACTACTCTGGTAAATTCAATCAAACAAGAGAAAGCAGCTGTGCATTGTTTCAATGTCAAGTTTGAAATTTAAGTCTTTTATGTTGTGTTCATGTAACAGCATCATCACGTGGGAAATCATATGCCACATAAAACTGAAGGAATAAATGAACAGACAATGTGACAGCCTATGCCTCAGTATTCATCGCATATGTTCATGTGCAATTCACCTACTGCAACATCTTTGTCCTTGGTACCTGTGTCTAAAACGCACTGAACTTCATTTAGATTTCCATTAAATGGGAATAATTGATAGAGGGCCCTTGGGCTTCCTGTCATGCCAGCTTTCAATCAAAATAACGCTGATATTTATTTTCAGTGCAAACAAATGCTTACTCAATTCCACAGAGCCTGTACTCCCACACATGATTATTACTTGTGATTTTCACATTTAAAAGTGCTAATGTTTTGGTCTGAAACACCTACCAGTGAACACTGATGGTACAGACTGATACTGTATGCTAGAACTCATAAATGTTGAACGTGTGAGGAATAACAGACTGCAGAAGCCATAATGTCAAAGTCTATTTTTCATCAACTGAATATGTGCCCATGAATAGTGTATTTCCCTGATTATATAATAATTTAATAATTTAAGTATCATGCTTTCAATCTGTTTTTGAAATACATATTTAAAAATATAGGATGACAACAGTACAATCATAGGACTCAAAGGGTTAATATTACATTTGCAAGAGTAAAAGGAGGTAGAGGGAAAGAGAGAGAGAGAGAGAGAAGACTTCCCTGGCTCTCCTCTGCAGAATGTGTGTTCATTGTATTCCCATCACGCACTGGGGCTGGTGTCGATGTCAGCAGCGATGATTGCGGCCGCGCAGGTGTTGATGGGCAGACGTGTGACAGCGCGTCTCGGCTCCAGCGTCTGGCACAGTGCAGGATGCAGAGGGTGACAAAGAGGCAAATCTATACCTCAGCAATCACACCTGTTCCAACCGCATCAACCCTGTGGAGAGAAGGAGGAGTAAAGAAGGAGGAGGTAAAGCTGGCACAGACATCTCCATTTCTGTGCCTGCATTACATATGGCTGCTTTTACTTTCCACATTGTTGTTTTCCATTCATATGTATTTATTATTATTATTACATTAGTGTATCTATGTTTTAATTGTCTATAATTATTTATTCATTAAGAGTTTGTTTTCTTATTTTTCATTCTTGACAACAGAGTGACACCAGAAGGCATTTCACAGGACAGTTAATAATGAAAGCTTTATTTTTAGAAGTGGTTAATGAAACCAGATATTCCAATGCTCTTCCCATAAAACCCAGAACGTGCACATGAATAAATAAGCAGACCTCTATCTCAGACTGGCCTGCTCTCACATCAGTTATGGGAAGAAAAAAACCTAGATATAAAAAGATACAGATATTGATGTTTAGGTCTCAGTTATGCATGGTTGAACTCTTTGGTCTGGTCTTTGTGGTATTGGGTTAGTCTTGACTCAGCTCTTGAGGCTGAAACGATGCAATCATTTCAAAAGAGTACTGGGAGACCATACAGTGAAGTTGAAGTAGTGGGCAAAATCTGGATGGTCTATGGAAAAACTATGGATGATCCAAGAAGTAATGAAGAGAGCTAAATGAAGAGAAGGACATAATTATGGCAGGACATATTTATACATATCTATGATGTCACAATGGTTAGGGCAGAGTGAAGGGCAATGTGGGTCTACAGCTGGGATAAGTTCATTGCTGATTTTGGTTGTGAATCCTTACACTATTAGTTTAGTTTGCATGATTGATACAGCAACTGATTTGCATGCATTTCACTGTGTTTTCTATCTGAAGTTAAACAATGCTTCATTTAGTAAGCCGTTCAAATAAAATGTATTCATTATGAAATAACAGCTGAAATAAATAGTCATGAAAATGATCATTCTCGCTTTAGGGGCACTCTCAAGTGCAATGAATGAAGTTTGCTGAACCCAGAGACCCAGAGTACATGACCAGTGACTGGACCAAATATGCATCATAGCAGCATCTCTTTTAGGGTTGACAAACCCACGTTCCCCTTCACTCCATTATACCCCAGTGATTTTCATCCTATCTGAAGATTAATTTCTTTCATTCCTTGTGAAGTGACTGACCCTTAGGAAAGGAACCTCAGAGGGTAATGACTCAAGGCAATCAAATATTGGCTCAGCTTTGGCCTGGCAGTGGGTATAATATTCCACTAAAAACATATAGCACTATGTACAATCATAATGGTGTATTTCAAACCTTTTTCTGCTTACAGTTAAAGATGATATTTCTAAGTTAACTGAAACAGCAGGCAATAATTCTCTATGTCCTCCCCCATGTTTGTTTATGAATATTTCAGGCATGGAAATTGCATATTATTATTTATTTGTATGTCACTATGCTCAGGTAAACTGCAGTTTGCCATTCACAATCCCTCTACTTTTGGTGTCCTATTTATATGTGAGAATAAATAACACAAAGGAGACAATGGCACTGTTTTAATGTTTTCCCCCTCCTCTATTGATTTTCTCTTAGAAGGCAAATTACAATACATAAAATGCTGACCCCTGTAATGTTGTAACAGCCAGTATTGATTACTAAGCTCAATGCAACTGTTAAACCACAAAACAACCATTGCAAGAAAATATATATTAATGAATTGCAATGAAAACAGAGTTGTGGGCATACATAAAAGGAAACCATTTTGTATGAACTCAGTGCATGCCTATACATAACCAATCACAATAGAGCAATTCAAGCAGCCACTTTGTTACTTTCCAAAACAAGAGAGTGATGTACTGGTTGGCTGGAAAGCCTGAAATCCACGCTCACTTCCTTTTTCACTTTCTCTGTCCTTTTCCCCTCCTCCTCCCTCTTGTTCTCTCTCCATTTCTCTCTCTCTGGGTTTCTGAAACGCCTGGCGTCTCTGTACAGGATGCCTGTCAAAAAGGCCGTCTGCTCCTTAATCACAGCATTTCTCAGCTATATTTCATTGCCAACTTGATGGGATTTCAATAAAGGTTGCACTAAGGAGGCATGGGGAACTAATTGCTGTCTGCTTGCTATCTGGACTGCCAGGGCAAAAAAGAAAAAAAAAAACCTCCTAAAAACCAATTTATCTTGTGATTGCAACATTCTCCGAGGAGCAGGAGAAAAAGTGGATGCACAATTGCCCAGACAAGGGAACCAGACAGGTTTTGGAGAGCACCTTGTGGGGTGGAGCTAAACATGTACCTGTATGTTCATCTGATATGGTGACAGGTTGATAATGATGAGAGTTTTCAAAGCATGGAACAGCTGACTGGAACATATAGTAGAGTGACCTCCTCAATCACTACTGACTGTGTGTGCTCAAAGAAGAATAACAGTATGGTTGAGATTAAGATTTTTAAGCATCACTCTGAACCATCAACAAACTCTTGATGATGTAGCAGGTTTCAGGTCTACTGGTCCAGTAATGTTCATACCATTATACCTAATCGGTATGGCTACGACCCTTTCTGCCAGATTCTGTTACAAATTAACCATATTCAACTATTGTGTGTTCTGGGGTCTCAGAGCTCAGATCTGGCCAAAAAATATGGGTCAACCTACTCATCAGTCAAATTCTTTGTGCTTACAAAATCAACAGGCACCATCTTAGAATCTTAATGGTTTACAATGTATGCTGACAAAGCCAGAAAGTGTGGAGGCACTGCCTCAATGCATGTCTAACAATAGATCTTAGATGCTGTCTTTGGAATACCAACTGTGAAGTGGCTGTTACATTTTTTTTCTTGCTGGGCAATATTGATTGGTAATCGAACATACACCAGCCAGGGTCAGCCAGATGAGGCAGAGAAATTATTGCCTTGGCTGAGTTTGCTTCATAGCTGTGTTTATTTTCCATTCATTTGCTGTTATTTTTGCCAAATTCTCTGCACAACACAAGCTGAAATTAATCATTTTAAATAACTGCTCAGGAGAATGATACCCATATGTAATCTTTATCACTCTGTGTCTTCCACACACACACACACACACACACACACACACACACACACACACACACAGCTTTGAGTTCAGAAGCTTGCCCTTCAGATAGTAAATAGAAACATTAATGTGTCTTCTGCTCTCATCTACCAAAATAAGGAAATGTGCACCAGGAAACAAATACAACTCAAATCTGACACATGCAACAAGCAATTATTCCCAAACTATATTAAATAATTTCCTGCTCAGTCATCTAATGAACCGTTATCTTTTTTATGTTGTTAATTTCTTTGGAAGGGTTGATATTCTATTCAGAGTAAATGTGATTTTTCATAAACATAACCTTAAAATGTGTATGAACAACACATCAAATCCTCATGAGCAATTTCTCCTGGCTCCATGGAAATTGTAATACAAGTGGAGATGGGATTAACTATGAAGAATATACAGAAAAAAAAAATAAAATGGGCCTAACAATACTTGGTATACTAGTAGGGACTGGCATACATACAGTTCCATAATATTGTACTAATCAAGTCGAATACAGCCATGTGTGGGAAAGGCTATAGGGAAGTTAATTGTATCTGAGAAAGGGGATCCCTGCCGGGAGAAGTAATTGGAAAGGAGTGGATTACGCCTCAAAAGAACATGACCACCCCCCCTTTCCCCACACGTGACCCCACAGGAGTTTACTTGAAAAAATGTTAAAGCTCCAACAACATCTACCACACTTAACACATGCATTGATGAACATATAGTAATAGAGTAAAGCCACCAACGCAGGCTAGGTAGATCAACAAAACGAATAATGCAGGCAGACAAAGTAGCTAGACCACCTGGAAGTGATGTGAAGGCCCACTCCCAATGAACTTACTTCCTGATTCTGGCTGAAATACTCACTGAGGGAGAGCAGTGAAGAGTGACTTGCCGAACTATTTTCTCTTACTCATACTCTTGTCTTACCCCTACAAACAATCTTCCATAGGATATTTTTTTCACTGAGTTGAAATGATACTGCTGACAGAAAGTATAAAGTCTGCTGACCATATCACTATGAAACCCTCAGAGAGCAGAAATAGCTGGCTTGCAGTGATAAAATGTATGCCTATGCATATAACTGGGTGTAACATTACTTGTGCTTACATAGATTAACTGGTCTGAAAAACCTTAATATCAGTCTGTCCGGTGCTGGACTGCATAATCACGTATAGACGTTGCAAATTTAAAAAAAAATCAAAGCTAAATAAAATAGGAATAACCACAAGTATTCCTGTACATGACAGTACATGACCTACTTATTCGTGTCTTCACCAATAATTTTGGTTGCTGTATATTAAACAGGAACCATATTATACACCAATAAAATTTGTTGCTGTGTATTATACAGCAGGTATGCAATGCTGTATCAGACTCACAGTTTTAACCAGCAAAGCTAGGATTCAGCTCTGAATTGTGACATTCATCACTACATACATGTGTTTAACATCTGTATGCAACACAGAGGACCAGATTAAGTGAAGTAATAAATTGTAAATCATATTATCAAGCAGTTTTGTTATTACATTTATGTTTTTCGTTGCCATGGAGAAAAGCCAGAAAATACTTTCACAAGGAAAAATTAATTCTGAAATAATGAAGATACCCACAGAAAAGACTGCCCAATCACCAGCATGGAGTGCACTGTGTTAAAAAGACACAAGACTTAGTAGCAGAGACTAAATGGTTGAATTTGATATGTGTGTCTTGAAAACAAACAAATACACACACAGACACACACACACACACACACACACCATTTTTTTTCCCATTATTTATTAACAGGGTTTCCCATTCACCATTGTATACAAATGACAAATGTGTGCAAACATACCTTTGTAGAATTCACATTTACAACAACAAATGTCCTGTTTATACCATCTCCTTTTCTGTCTGTTAAAACAAGTTTGTAAGTGTTCAACTGTTCAACTGTTAACATTTCTAGTTAATTTAAGCATGGTTAGTTAGCAACACTAGACCTCTAACACTAGACAAGAGGGTTAGATTTTAGTTTATATAACCAAGTTGACTATGCCAAGTTCTGCCACTGTCTTAATCGAAGTTTGCTTAATAATTGGGGTCTGTCTGTCCTCCAGAGATCAGCCTGTCATAAATGCTTGCTCCCTTGTGGATGGTTGGTTTTCTCCTGGGATTTATTGTTTTATTCTAAGAAGTCCACAACAATTCACCTTGACTCCGATATAATACATGTGGATATTGATTTGTTCAGTCTTTGATAGTTATATAGCATGGCGAATGTGTTTTTTATTTTTGTTGAGGCTGATGAGGGAATTATTGTTCAGTTAACATTTCCACAGAACAGAAATGCTGGTTTCGAGGTTAAATAACTATGTTATTGTGTTAATCAAATTTATTAAAATTGTTTTTGTTATAATGTATTTATTTTTCCATATTGTAGCAGGGAAATGTAAAAATTTGTTATCGTACATAATGAAAAAATGCAGTACTTTGTTTATTTTGAATAAAAACCTGTAATCTCAGAATTGCAAAATCTTAGAGTTACAAATGATTCTAAAACAAAATCACTAAAATGTCACTGAAATAAATAACATCTTTTCTTCTTTTTCTTCAAACCCTCATACTCTAGGGATGCATTGTCCAACAAAGCTCCTCACTTTTTTCCTCAAAGCTGTGTCTTTTTATCGTGAAACATTGTTTTTTCTTGTGGAAATAGATGGGCTTTTATGTTGCCATTACATTGAAGCACATGGCACTAGAAAGACAGACACAATCACAGAGACGAGTGTATGTATTAGCCAAACATTTCATGGAACTTTTCTAAGTCAATTGTGTTTGGCAAAGAACAGAAATATTCAAGACTTGAAAGACTAGAAAAAGCTTTGTAAATAAAGCTTTACATAAATGCATTTTATTTTTCACCTTTGCATTTTATAAAAACTAAAACTGATGTACATAAAGTTTTTAAACTAAGAAATAATGAAGGGCACAGCAGCCTTGAATTTGTACATAGTTGTCATGCTACTACAGCCAGGAACCTGGGAATTTGCAGCCTCATTTAGCCTTATTCTGCACAGTTTCTGGTGCTTGTAGTTCTCCTCAAGACCACTCCACTAGTACTGGGATCATCCCTGGCAGACACTGAAAGTAAAACTGTAGGGGACACTGGCTGGGGGCCTATAGTGGGAGCAGTTGTAGGATGGATCACTGGAGGGCTGGAAGAGGTACTGATTGAAGCATGGCAACCCTGGGGGAATGCACAAACACCCAGAGGTCTCTCTCCACTTCCTCCTCCTCTTCTTCAAGACCAGGAGGGGCCTGCAGCAGCTCAGCGAAATTAATCCTATGAGAGAAGTCATGGGGGTACAGATTTAGTGAGACTGGCTTAAGCATAGACCCATGCACATGCTTTACCTTTTGGGGGTCCCCTATTGGTGCAATAGAATATATTATCCTGCCGTTGCTGGGCACTTTCGCCACCTCATACAATGTAGGCCTACATGCATCTTGAATCTTGCACTGTCCCCTCATGCTGTGATCACGCAGATACACTAGCTGGTGTTCCTTTAGGTCAACACCTGTTACTTTCTGATCATGCTGCTCCTTTTGGCGATGGGCTGCAGTCTTCATCTGCTATCAAGCTCCACTGAAGGCCATCTGAAGCTGCTGCTGGTGTTCTTGCACCCAGTCACTGGCTTGACCATCTCTCCGACTCTGCCTCGTAAAAGATCAGTAGGCATCTGAGGCTCTTGCCCAAACATCAAAAAATGGGGGGACTCACCAGTAGACTGATGAATGGTTGTATTGTCACAGAAGGTAAGCTGGGGGAGGTGCTTTAGCCAGTTCTGTTTCTTCTCAGGAGGCAAAATACACAACATATCGTGCAATGTCCTTTTGAACTGCTCACATTGTTGTTTCCCCTCAGGAAGACATGGAGTGGTGTGGGACTTCTGAATGCCATACATCTCACACAGTGGTTGGATAACATAGTGGTTGAACTCGTGCAGGGACCCTAAACTTATAGAACCATTCAATTACTAGAATGTTAGCCATTGTAGGGGCCCGCTAATCCTTGGTGGGTGCGGCCTGGGTGAACTTATGTCAGTCATGCTCAAACATTCTCTTTACCATCTCGAGAGGGCTCCAGGAGAGAAAAATCGATGGCCAAGATCTGATTTGGTTTTAATGCCAACAAGTGGCCCATGAATGGCCGAGCCTGGGGCTGTGTCCTTTTCACAAGTGTACAGCACTTGCACAGTTGACACCACTCCTTAATATCGTTATACATTTTAGGCCAGTAGCACCTCTGTCTTACTAGCTCGTTGGACACCATTCAACTGAACCACCTTATCTCACTGTCGCACCAAGTCTAAGACCGGACGAGGGAGTTCTACCCTTTCAGCCCGGTCAGGGGGCCTCTTCCTCCGCCAAAAATGGAGAAACATTCCAATGGTTGGATCAGCCTCCTGTTGGGGTGCTAGGTCTGGAGAGGAACAGGATAGGAAACCTCCTGAGGTTAGCATATACCAAAATGGGAGCATTCACCAATTGAGCCTTGAGATCTTGGAAGCTCTTCTCACACTTGTCAGTCCAGGCATCCCCAAATAGCCTCCAATGACCATGATCCCTTGTTAAGCTCAGCTACTAGGCGGTGGAGTGGAGCAGCAAAACCCTTCTGCAAAATGACGGTAATAACTGGCAAAACCTAAAAATGAATGTAGCTCAGACACCAGGGCTGGGCGGGCCTAAGTGGAGACCGCAGAGATCTTAGTAGGATTGGTGGCAAGTCCTTCATTGGATATTACATTTCCCAGGTACTTTAACTCTTTCCTAAAAAAGGCAAGTTTGTCAAGGCATTTCCTTCAGGCCTTCCTGCCATAACTGACTGAGCATCGACTTCTGGCAATCCAACTGTTCCTGCACAGTTGAGGAAAACAACCTCCATCCACCATATCATCAAGATATAGTAGTAACAACTGGAAGTGTTGTGTGCCAAATTTCCGCTCCATCAACCTCTGAAAGGTGCTTGGAACGTTACAAAGGCCAAAGGGTGTTCGATTGAATTCGAACGGTCCAAATAGTGTACAAAAAGCAGTCTTCATTCAATCCTTTCCAGAGACAGGAACCTTATTGTAACTGCTGGCCAAATCAATAGTAGAACACCAGCTAGCCCCTGACAAAGCATACACTGCAAAGCAAGGACTGCTCAATCCTAGGAAGCGGAAAGGCATCTTGCCTTTGTTAACTGTTGGTAATCAACACACATACAGAGACTACCATCTTTTTTCTTGACCAGGACAATGGGGGAGACGTAGGGGCTTCGACTCTCCTGGATAACCTGCTTATCAAGCAGCTGAAAAATATGGGCCTTAATAGCATCATAATCAGAGGGAGGAATTCTCCTCAACTTCTGACAAACTGGTACATCGTCAAGTAAAGGGTTTATGAGTTTTGTACACCCTAGGCCCTCTTCTTGAGCTAAAAAGACAATCTCATACTTATGAAGTAAGGACCTCACCTTCTCCTGTTCAACCTCTGGTAGCACCATCAAATTAAAAGACTGTATAGTGTCTCGTACTGAACTCACTTGACCCTGCTGGGAGGATATGGATGCCAAAATCCTCATAATTATTTAAAATGTATTGCAAAGATGGAACATTCATCTTCATAATTATTTGTAACAAAACTTGTATATATTAATTTGTAAATAGCTGTTTTGCTTTCAACTTTAGACGTAGTATAAGTTATAAAGATTACATAAACTTCCTGAAAAGCATCTTTACAAAATGTACAGGTATGCGTCGCTAATGTCCATGATACGTTATGTGAAACAGGACATTATGCAATTTGGACGTTATGTGAACACCATATTATGACATACACATAGCAAAGCTATATTGGATACTGCAGTGTACCTATATTGACAAAATAAATACTGTACACATACAGTAATGTATTTCAGCTAATGTATCTGTAATAAATGGGTCAAATAAATTAAAGGTTTCATCATCCATATTCTTCTCTTCTGGCCTGGTGCCACTGGTTATGGTCAGTTGTTTTAATGATGTGACAGGGTGATGGGACAAACTCATGAATATTCATGAGAAAAGCACTACCTGATTGGCCAGTTGAACTGCTTTCAGAAGTGTCCCAGAAGCGACATCCATCAAAAATAGATTAGGTATGTGTCTTTAGCGAAGTAGAGCGATGAGCCGTTTCTGAGACACATCTGAAACATTCTGCGGTACACTTGGTGGATTAGCAAGGATTGACTAGAGTGGAGGTGGTCAGCTCTAGCAATGCAAACAAACACTGACAGAAAGCAGACGGGCCTGGTGGAAATCAGGTGTCACACTCTCACCATGTAGACAACATGAAACAGAAATGAAAATAAAGTTAGGGCGTAACTTAGCCCATGCCACACTGCCGGGCCTCACTTATGCCCCAAAATAACAAACAGAAAAGCCAAAAAGGACAGGGGCCCCTATCAACTCGACAATGTACCACCTGGTGACTCCTGGCAGCGACCCACATCCTCTTCTTCCCACTGGACTGGCAGCTCCGTGGGACAACACTGGGGAGGCAAAGAAATGACAGCCAGTCAGTCCTATATCTACCCCGAGCTGGGGACTCATGCACGCTGATGGTCTGCAGCAACCTCCCTTCACCATTGGGGAGCCCTTTTCCCCAGCACTCACTCCCTCGGGGCATAAGATTACAAAGACAGGCCACCGCTCAGATGTTCATCCTTTTTATCCCCGGGGATCCTCACGGAGCTTCACTTTTGCTGCTGTACTCAGGATGGAGCCTACAAACGCACACTATAACAACACTCACCCACATACACAAAGAAAAGCAACAAAAATCTAATTAACCAAACCCAAAGAACATAACTAGGTTCCAGGGGCCTCATTTATAAAACTTTGCGTACTTTCGTGCCTAAATAGTTACGTACGCCAAAACCTACGAGTTTGCGTACGCAAAAAAAAATTCTGATTTATAAAACTTGCGTATGCAACACATACGCATGTCTCTGTTATAAATCACAACTAATCCTACAATTGTGCGTGCGTGAACGCGCGCCACAACCACACCCTGAAACGCCCACATTTAAGGATATATGGTGCTCTGGAGGTCGAAATCAATTAAGTAAGATCTATAAATAATGTGTAGAACAGAGCAATACATTTTAAATGCAATAATGGCAGCGAACAGGGGAAACAAAGAAACTACAAAAGAAGCTGCGAGATCGAAGCTTTAGTGTCCTAAACAGAGATTAGAAAAAATATAATTTCAGGTGGCCACAGCACCGGGGTAACAAAAACAAAAACACCTGGCAGGAGGTTACAGCGGCTGTCAATTTCTCAGGTATAGAGAGCCGCACGCAGATCAAATTCAATGAAAGATGGTCCGACATCAAGCTTGAGGCAAACAGGCTTCTACTTGCCCAGCTGCAATTATATGGGCAAAGGGCGGCGGTATGGAGGGTGCCACCACTGAGCTCCGTCGATGAGTGGCTGGCTACGATTATCGGAGTTGACTTCCAACTTTACTGTTCATCAGAGTGAACAAATCATGACGAGACCCTGGCCATCGGGCAACCACATATGTCGGTGTTATTTGTGTATCGCAAATCACTTGCACGTTTATTAAATGGAGAATCTTATGATTTACGTACACCTATTCATACACTGACTTCGCCCTTATTGCAATGTGAGAGCAGTCGATTGCACCGGTTACATAGGGAAAACCGGTCATCGCTGCAAATTGATTTTTGATGTTTCCTCTGTATAGTGGAATTTGATATACATCGAACTCAGGGACCATCCATGGTATGACATGGACTGAATGAGGGCCGGGATATATCCGACCGGTCCGCTATTTCCCGCTGGACACTCCCCGAAGCTGAAAATCCTCACAGGATTTTCAGATGGGCAGGTATTGAATGGTTGCTACGTGTAGGGCGCTCCATCACCGGCCTCAATTCAGCACAGAGTTCCAAGAGTACAGTCATGTTAAGCGAAATCGACTCATGAGCCCAGTGTCATCGTGGGCAAAAAAAAGTCGGAACAGTCCCTGAAAACACGTTCCGTCGCACCATTCAGTTCACAATATCCTCATATTGCCAAGGCAGCCATGGTCATGCTGTCTTGCTATCCTTACACGCTCTAAGTCTATTAATGTGAACAAAATACATTGACTAATAATGATTATTAGTGATTGCTGATTGTTCATATCTGTTAATCTGTTAATTTATCATTTATGGCCAAAACAACATTGGTTACGAATAATAATGTTATCGTAATTAATCATCAGAAAAAAGGAAAATATAGTGCAAATTTCTTTTGTTCTCTAGGGTGTGCTATTTAGAGCAAATATGTGTACGCACGGTTTATAAATGAGGCCCCAGATCACGACTCCTGGAACCTCCAAAGCAAAATACAAAACAAATGAAAAACGAACCAAAACTCCAGCCGGCAACGAAACCAGAAACCAAAGAAACCAAAAGCAAAACTGTTTAAAATGCTCCGTGCTGGTCTAGTTGGTGTCTCTACTGCCGTGCTGCCTTAACCTGCCTGGTAATCAGGACAGGCAGATGGAAAGCAGGTGTGAAGAACACATCAGCAACAAACACCACCCCGACAATCATTCAATGAATGAACGACTGACACACCCCCCCCCCCAGTCTCCCAAACTCACCTGAGGAATTGGCACGCCAACAGCCTGTCAGGATGACTCCTGAAAAAAGCTCAGTGACTAGGGCTAAAACAGCAGCGATTCATCTCTACAAGTAGCACCTTAGTAACGAATGCACCCCAATTAGACCCATAAAAGAGAACAAGGCAGGGAAGCCTTGGGAGTACGCCAGGAAGCGGAATAATGAAGTGTAAACCTATGGTCCGGTAAGTCAGCAAAGTAATCCACCAGGTATCAGGTAACCAGCTAGATGAGTTACCCCCAGGAATGTGCACTAGCATATGTATACACATCTGCTAAACCAGGGAAGCAGGGAAGCTAATTGATGCCCATAAGTATGCCTAGCTTAATAGTAAACTCTTAACAAAAAAGCCACTGAGACTGATCTTTCTTCAAGACAGGGATAGCCATTGATGCATCCCTGATCTCACCTGTAACTCTGCTGTTTCACATGACCAAAGTATGGTTTAAAACGTGCTATTAAATTACAGATTTTGAAGCAATTGCCAAATTAAATTGTGTATAGCACTCAAAGGCAAATCTCATGAAAATGCATGTAATTACCCTCCATATATTAAGTGTAAAAAGTGTGTGCACTGTGAAGCCTTGGATTACACAAATCAGAAGAGTGAGATTATTTCCTTTTTATTTCTGGTGGGTGGCAAGAATGCACTTCTAAATGTTCTTGAGTATCTGGCAAGGTGAAACCTGGTGCCCTGCAGGTGGGGTGGGGTAGGAGAGGAGTAAATTTATTATTTACATGAATGTATTTTATGTCTTGTATGTATTTTGTCCACAAGGAAATACAAACCAATGGTGGAAAGTGCAAATAACCAAGTTAAATACAGCCTCTAGAACAGAGGGTACATTTAGCACATCACTGATCAAATCCAACAGAATCAACTGAAACATCTGTGTGGCCTGGCCTAATCACCCCTCTTCAGCACCTTTAAGCTCAGAAGATTTGGATCACGGTCCGTTTGACTCGTCCAATCTCTCTCTACCCCACACACTTTGAGCCTCAGGCTTTTCTCTTGGTCATCGGTCACTTGTAACCACAGAAACTAAAGTGTAAAATGCCATCATGTGGCACAGCAGGCAAAGAGTGTTGTTTTTGAACAAGCTGTTCAGACACCACCATAATATCTATCACCCCATGGTCACGCTCGGAGGAATTATCCAGTACAGTGGCCATAGACTGGGGGGATATTATTTTATAATGCCCTGGTGAAGTAGAGTGATAGTGTCCAGTTCTGTAGGCGGGTGTTGGCATTTTCCCTCTCCGTGGCAGAATTGTTAAACCCTGCCGAACAGCTCTTATCTCCTTTTGCAGAGATGCAGGAAGCTGAAGGCTGGACTGGGCTGGACTCATAACTTGTACTGAGAAAACTGGTCCCCTGAAGTAATCGATCCCCTCTTAAAAGGCTAATGAAGGCTGAATGCTGCATGTAATGTGACCATATGACACCATTTCTTGTATTATAACGTTTCACATTAATGCAACTGATTTAAAGCATTGTTGTGTATATAATGAGTGATCATTACAAACAAACACTCATTTATTTGTACACACTCATATTCATGCATACAATCACATTTTCATATTTCCATTTCTGTGCATGCATGAGCTGACCAGGGCCTCTCATGACCTATGGTGTCTTCTGGGGTGGTGTCATAGTGAGTCTACCACCCACATGAGGGAAAACCCACATGACGGAGCCCTCAGCTTTTCATAGATTGTTTTAAGCTAATTTAATTGGTCCTGCCTTGTGTGTACATAAAGAAATAAAAAAACCCTTTTGGTTTCATAGTTATCATGCCTTTTTAAAACATGAAGTTAAAATATGAAGTTTCAAATGAAATTCATTTCATTTATCTTCCATTGACCCATTACAAAAAAAATTGTATACACTTTAACAGTGCCGTGGTCAAGCTTTCTGAAGGGTAGGGGCAAAAAATAAATAAATAAAAGGGGCACCTCCTGCATGTCATTGGAAGGGAACTTCTTTGCACTTTCTTGTGCATTGCAGCACCCAGGAAGGCACTTTCACAGCATTTGTTTAGCCAAACAGGCACTGGGGGGTGGCTTTTCTCTATAGAAGGCTTTGCTACCTTTTAGAGATTTTCTCATAAAGGCAGCTTTAGGTGGCACTTCATCATGTTTTCTTCACTAGAAGGGCACTCTAGATGGTATTTTTATCACTTTTTCCTTGTACGAACATTATGACCATAACATTATGACGACTGACAGGTGAAGGGAATAACACTGATTATCTTGTTATCGTGGTACCTGTCAGTGGGTGGGATATATGTGGCAGCAAGTGAACATTTTGTCCTCAAAGATGATGTGTTAGAAGCAGGAAAAATGGGCAAGCATAAGGATTTGAGCGATTTTGACAAGGACCAAATTGTGATGGCTAGATGACTGGGTCAGAGCATCTCCAAAACTGCAGCTCTTTTGGGGTGTTCCCGGTCTGCAGTGGTCAGTACCTATCAAAAGTGGTCCAAGGAAAGAAAAGCGGTGAACCAGCAACCAAGGCTGATTGACGCATGTGGGGAGCGAAGGCTGGCCTGTGTGGTCCGATCCAACAGACGAGCTACTTTAGCTCAGATTGCTGAAAAAGTTAATGCTGGTTCTGATAGAAAGGTGTCAGAACACACAGTGCATTGCAGTTGTTGCGTATGGGGTTGCGTAGCCGCAGACCAGTCAGGGTGCCAATGCTGACCCCTGTCCACTGCCGAAGCACAAACAATGGGCATGTGAGCATCACAACTGGACCACGGAGCAATGGAAAGAGGTGTCCTGGTCTGACAAATCACATTTTCTTTTACATCACGTGGATGGCCGGGTGCGTGTGCGTCCCTTACCTGGGGAACACATGGCACCAGGATGCACTATGGGAAGAAGACTAGCCTGTGGAGGCAGTGTGATGCTTTGGGCAATATTCTGCTGGGAAACCTTGGGTCCATCCATTCATGTGGAAGTTACTTTGACACGTACCACCTACCTAAGCATTTTTGCAGACCATGTACACCCTTTTATGGAAACAGTATTCCCTGATGGAAGTGACCTCTTTCAGCAGGATAATGCACCCTGCCACAAAGCAAAAATGGTTCAGGAATGGTCTGAGGAACACAACAATGAGTTCAAAGTGTTGACTTGGCCTCCAAATTCCCCAGATCTCAATCTAATCGAGCATCTGTGGGATGTGCTGAACAAACAAGTCCGATCCATGGAGGCCCCACCTTGCAACTTACAGGACTTAAAGGATCTGCTGCTAATGTCCTGGTGCCAGATACCAAAGCACACCCTCAGAGGTGTAGTGGAGTCCATGCCTCGATGGGTCAAGGCTGTTTTGGTGGCAAAAGGGGGGTCTACACATCATTAGGCAGGTGGTCTTAATGTTATGGCTAATCAGCGTATATTAAATGTATCGGTTTTAAGTAAGAATGTATGTATTAAATGAATTTAGCATCCACTTCCCCAGTCTGAAAAAGTAATCATACCCAAATTCTTGAACTGTAAAACTGACTATGCCATGTTTAGCAGTAAAACTTGCTACCAAATGCTTCCTTTAGTTATTTGTCAGTCTCTCATATTGACAAAGAATAATTACGGCCACTCTTCCAAGCAGAACTGCTTCTGCCCAATGACATTTGTGGGTTTTTAAGAATGAACTTCCTTTAATTTAATTTCAAGTCCAGGAACACAATTGCAATAATGTTTAGGTCACGACTTTGACTCAGCCACTCCAAAGCTGAAAATTTCTTGTTCTTCAAACCCTCTGGTATAGACTTAATTGTGTGTTTTGGATCATTGTCTTGCTGCAAGACCCATCTGCACTTCAGCTCACAGATGAATGGCCTGACATCCTCCTGTAGAATTATCTGATACATAACATAATTCATAGTTCCTTCAACAATGGTAAGTCATCCAGGTCTTGATTCAGGTGAATTTTCACGACTGCAAACTATTTGATTCTTGGGGACAGCTCATTCTGAAACTTTATTCAAGCCACAATAGAAAAAAAGTGTCTACCTTAAAAAATGAGTGATTTAGTACACAGAGGTTCTACGCATTAGTCTATCAGACTAATCTGAATCTGGTCCAAAGTGTGAACAGTTGCGAGCAGGCTTTCTTTGGCTTCATACAAACATAAACCTGTCCACATGTAGAAAATTTGTAAAGGTGACTCTGTAGAACATGTTACTTTTACCACTGCTTAGAAATCTAGGTTTTGTTTTCATTACTGGAGACTGGAAAATGATTGTGAAGTGGCAAGGGCTCTGTAAACACAGGAAAAAACACTATATCTGAACTTGCCATATGCTACTCAAAATCAGTATACAACAGAGAAGCTGCTCTAATAAAAGCCAGCAGCATGGGGGAGGGGGTCCATTGTGCAGGGTTAACTTTAAATTTACTTAAGACACAAAGAGCACATGGGACAGTTGGAAAATTTTCCAATATGGTGGTGCAATAGGGAACATATTACCATTTGTTTATTGAACACTTGCTGTCATTTTAATTTTAAATGTAACATTTGATTGGCATATTTCCAGACAAAGCGTTTTGTGTAATCACTTCAATTTAGTAAAAACCAGCAAATGCCTAATTATTTAGTCATGTGGAGCCCTCAGTGCGAGGAGAATCACAATAAAGTATTGCAAGTGGGCAACGCTGGGGGATGCTGGTGGGAACAGAATGAAACCATACAAGGCGGAATTAAGAAAACAAACCTGCACATCCATCCCCATTTCCAGTAAACAACCCATCTAAATATGAAAATGACAGTTTATCTGGGACCAAATACAAGTAGCAGTGGGAGTGGAAGGATGACACTTCATCTAAATTTCAGCAAAGGACATTTCTGAAAACCTTTTTTTCAGCACAGAATGAGGTGAATTAAGTTCCTGTTCCCAGGGTCCCTGTTAAGCACGATCTGCACATTGATTCCCCCATCCTCACCCCCAACCCACATTACTGCCCTGGGCAAATCCATGGAGACAGGGGGCTCAGAAATATTCGGGTGACACAATCAATAATCAATGGAGCCTTGAGTAAATTATTTATAAGTTTCTGACAATATCCTCAGGTGAGAAAGGAACATCATTATGCTATTCCTTCCACTGCTCTTTCAAAGGCAATGACTCAAATCCTGCCTTTTTTGACAAGTGAAGGGCACCAAAGATAAGGAGCATGTTCTTATAAAATGATAATAACTTATGAATTCATAATGCAACTTGACTATGTCCATGCACAATGGATTTCTTTCAGTTGACTTCAAGGTACAGAGCTTTTTTGTATGTACGAGGACCTTAGTCATTTGAGGGCACTGACTAACTTCTAGATAACATTTATCTCATTCAGATATATAGTACAGTGCATTAAGTGTTGTTCTTGAACTAATAAAGGAGTAACAGTATTTACTTTTTGGTATTTTTTGTAATGCCTTTATTATTGATGTTGTAGTGACATGTTATTCCATCTCACAATAGCAAACATTGAACTCTATGAATCTGAGTGCACCCATAAAAAAGGCCATATATGGCATACTTACACATCCAGATAACAAGCGCTTTGAGATTAATACATACAGAGCAACCAGGCGCTAGTTGGGAGGGAACCACAAGAAAAATAAAACTCATATTTACTGATCAAGTAATAGATATAAGGACTAGCACGACACAGCTTCATAATGCCATAATACAGTATATAAATTAAACCCCAACCGAGTGGCGCATGTTTTGGAATAACATCATGTTCAAAATGAATTTACTAGGTACAGAGTAACAAAAAGAACTGTATAGGAAGTAAACAAAATATGACTTGACATTAGGTGGCATACAAAAAGTATTCTTTCTTACAACACAATAAGGGCAAAAACACACCTGGTGTTCTAACAACAGAACAACAAATATTAACACCAATTGAAAGGTTGTTACAGCACTGCTACAACATTCTGCTTGTTCCATCCTCCCATCTACTTTCGGTAGATAGCGCTCCTCCTGAAAATAAAGCTACCCTGACATGAACTGCTGTACCTTGCTACAACATTTGGGATTATTTGTTTTGCATCAAAACCTGCACATTCACACTCATGATATGTGTGTTTTCTATTTACAAACACTTGTTCATTGTATGATGGAAAAAGTAAGCCATGCAACTGTACTAAAAAGGTCCAGACACAAGGACATGTAGTTAACAGCATCACCACAGCTGACAGAGTTTTTAATCTTTGTGTAGAAGTGGCTCAAGTTCCTCCAGTAGTGCAATTATGCTGTGACTATGACTGTGTAATCTGTGTAACATCACGCCAGTATTTGCTGTGAGGTTAACTGAAAGAGGGTTACTCTTGGATGGAGCAATATTTACTGCCTGGTTTCAGAAGTTGTAAAAATCTCCACCCTGTTTTAGCGCCTTTACCCCAAGTATACATAATGCATGAACAGATTTTACTACATATCAAGTGGAAAGTCGCAAAGTGACGTAATCACTGAGAATTCCATTTTAATACTGATTTTCACCTGACTGTTTAGTAATTCACACATAAATACTGAGACGTTTTAGTGGCTGCTTTTACACCTGAAAAGCAGTCACAATCCATTCGTAAATCTGGCTCTCGGTGTTAAGATTCTGAATGCTTTTGTTGCATAAAATGGAAATATTATCTGAAAGACCTCCTATAAGAATTTTTTTTTTTACAGTGATGGGTGTCAATGATTGTACTATCATGCCATAAAAAGGTTTCCCTTCTAAAACTCCTTGCTGTCTTTTGACCTTTAACTGAAATTGAGCTTAGTGCTTTACGTGGCCACAGAATCCCTGGTTATTTAACTCAGAATCACACAAACCCAAGAAACTGCCACATGTTTTAGTTAAGTATGTTCTTTTATTTACACCCGATGAACAACAGGGAAAATAAGAGTTTATTTATTTATTTATAAATGTATTTATGCATTTAGTTTTTCATGCACTTGTCTCCCCACAGCCTTTGAGTTTCAGTCTCTTTGAATAATGAAGAGGAGGTGAGGAACTTGTGAGTGTAATTATTTTCCTTTGGGGGCCTTGTGAGGGAGGGGGTGCAGATCCGTCTCTGTCCCTGACAGCCCACTAATCCCCTTGCGCTCCTCACGCCCTCTGAGGACGGTAACGAGCGCCGCTTTCTCATTATCTCTCAGGAAAAGCGCTCAGAGCAGCCAAAAATAAAAACACAAACCCTCTCTCTTTCCCCGCAAGGATAAAGGCGGAGACAGCCTGCCTCGATTCGGGCCAGGAATCTGTCACCTGAAACGCCGGCAACTGCTGCACTGCAGAATCTCGCATCTCAACAGTCCTGCTGTCCGTGACTGACAGGGTGGCAGCTCACCTCAGTCCTGCTTTTGTTTATTAGCTTTTCATGTTCTATATATCATTCTTTGTGCATATTTATTTGCATGTTACATATTATGCATTTGTTTGAGTGGCTATGTACTGAAGCAATTCAGATTAAGTGATCAAAATGGTCAGACCATGTGGTTCAGACATTCCTCAAATCTTATCCTCAAAAATTAAGCAAAGCTAATGACAGGGAAAGATAGCAAATAGTTTCAAACCACCAAAAAAAAAAAAAAAAACTGCTATGGCTATGAAATATCATAACCACAACTAACACCACAACTAAAAATAATTTCTTCAACTACTCCTTACTCCTCTTCTTATACCATTATTACTGCTAAGAGTACTACTGTACAACAACAACAACAACAACAACAACAACAACAACAATAATAATAATAATAATAATAATAGTATCGACCTCGAGACATCAAAGTCAAAAGAATGCAGTAAGGGACTATTGAACTGGCAATTTTACTCAATTTAAAAATATGTCATATACTGTTGTTCCTTCATATTATGGTTTAATACTATTGTTAGCCCAAACCTAGCATGATTGTTAATGTTTTGGACTTTACCTATACTGTAAATGGACGCCCAGGGACAATTATGAGCAAATAAAATTGTGAACGCAAAAAACAGACAGGGGTGTGAAATTGAGGGGGGTGAAAAACCAATGCCTTGTGAGCAAAGAGAGGGATTTGCAGTTTTGTTTGGGGAGCGCACCCTGGTGGCCATTCCTGACCCTGGCCTATCCTTCTTGTAGCACGTCTCCTCTGATGCATCCTTCCACCATCTGGCATGTGTGCTTATTTTTTCAAAGTTTAAAAAGCTCAGGATTCTCCATAATTTAAGGAACAGTGATTCCCAACAATTTTACAACCACAAATCCAATGAAAAATTCATGTGCATTATGTTCAGGATTAAAGTGCAGCTTCCTTTTCTATTTTGCACCCCTACCTTCCCTTTCAACCTCTTTCTGCCACTGTTTATGTCTCTCTCTCTCTCTCTCTCTCTCTCTCTCTCTTTCTTTCTCTCTCCTGCCTTCCTCCAGCTTTTGAAAACAGTAAACTCTTTCTTGGCATCAAATATTGATGTATAGTTGGCTGATCATTCTGAGCTGATTGGTCCCAGCTGTGTGAGGAGGTGAACGATGAACCTGCTCCAGTTAAACAGTAATAGCTCTGAACATGCTGCCTCCATTGCCCTGTGGCAGGTAAAAGATTATGTTAAATCCCCATTATGCTAATGCGCAGGAAATGAACTGAGTACTCCTGCTCTGTCAGAAACACCAACACAAGAGTTGCTGTGTCCTGAATCTGCCCCCACCCTACCCGTTTCCCAGTTCAGCCGAGAGCTTTTGATGGTTGACCCACTTGAAAACTTAATTAGAGAGTGGAATGGAAGGTTGATCCACCCACTGATACTGAATTGTGAAGTTGGATAGGAATTGTGATAGGAAACAATAGGGTAATCACTATGACCTCTTTATGGAAACAAGAAGCCCAAGTTGACAGCAAGAGTAATGTGGATTGTTTTAAAATTAGCTGGGCTTATTATGAGGACTAAGTTTATCACTTGTATTTAGTACAGACATGCACACACACATACACTAATACACAAATAAACATTCATACTGACATGTTTGGTGTGAGTATTCAAAGGCATGTTTTAATGCTATGCTCTTATCCTTAAGTACCTGCAAAAACATTTGTGCTTTGAAAATGATTTCAAAGCACAAATCATTGACAAAAAAGATGTCACATCTATAGTCTCTTATCTAAATTTTATACTATTCCTAAATGTCCAATTAGCTAAACACAATTTTTGAAACCAGACGAAGAAAAATGCTAACATTGATAAGGCATTGAAGTGAATTTCTTTCAAACAAACAGCTGCATACATGTGCTTTACAGTAACTGTAGTAGTAATCTGTAGCATTTACAGAAAGCAGGAATTATGTATTTCATTTTGTACCTGTCTTTTCTCTGATCGGTTTTTGTGTTATGTTCCATAAGATATGTACCATATTTTACTTGAAAATAGCAAAATACAAAATAACTACATTAAAACTGGTACCATATTAACTCTTTATTACAGATTATGAATATATTGCAAACAGTGGCTTGTGTTGTGAGAAAAACCATCCAGAAGGTATTGGTAGCTATTGGATGACTGGAATTGAAGCATATTTTTGTAGTTGGGGCAAAGATTTTATAAGAGGATATCAGATGATTCAGTGAAGAGTGGTAGCTATGAATAGTGTGTAGGTTTTGTTCACTCTACAAAGACCTAGTGATTGACAGCATTGTACACTTGCATTAACTTTTGGTCCCCAAAATCTGAATTGCCTGCTCCCACCTTCTCCAGCTGGCTTCCTCAGGCCTCTCCTGGATGACATGCATAACCTTCTGCTCTCCCCATCCATTACTGCGCTGGGAAAAACAGGATAATTTCCTGAGAGGAAAAATACACAGTAATAATGGCTTTTATCACAGAAATGGAGACTTGCACAGTGGTGATTTCAATATACATTGCCTTGGGTTATGATGCAGAACTGACTTCCTTGTCATTTAGATTCAACAATAGAGTTCAATGGATGCAGGATCTCCAAGCCACTAATGTAGCAATGACAATGAAATATAAAAAGTGTCTTGTTTTCTGGGTGGGGTATAGATTTTGAACAAACTAGTTGTCTGGTTTCCATGTGTATGCACATGTACAATTCAGCCTCCAGGGGACATTATTCAGCCTCCAAGGGGCATTATTCAGCCTCCAGGGGGCATTATGTCCAGTGTTGTGTCTCATAAAATTGTACAACACATATGATAAATTAATAATGTCTGTCGTGTAACTATGTGAGATCCCTGTACCAAATTTATTCAAACCAGCAACATCAATACAATAAGTTATTTTGTTATATTGCCACTAAACACCTTTCTTTAACAACAGCTCAGAGAGTACCCTGCAGAACATTCTTATGGACAAGAACAGATGGAAATAGTCAAACACCACCGAAAGAATGTGAATTCTATGTTTTAGGAGTACTGAGTTGATAAAATTTGGTAATGCGGTTTTGGATATACACTTTAAGGTTTCATATGGTAAGAGATCCATTTTAAGATTTGTATGAGTATAATATATTTCTGAGGTTTAAATGAGGGTTTAGCAAGCACCAAATATTTCACGTTTCAAGTATCCATGATGCCTCCACAGATGTCTCACTTATTATGTCTCAAAATAACTTTCTGTCTATAAAAATACACAATGTAAAGGGAATTCATAACATGCCAACTAAAAGAAATCGGGCAGTAAATAACTTTTTTGTGCAATTTCAAATTGTGTCAGCAGAGTAAGTAACTGCATGGCAGTTCAAAGGAGAGAGATTATATAACATATCCCCACTGTTCGGATTCTTCTTGGGGAAATCAGCATTTCCGACTGGAAAATGCAGTGTTTCGTTTCTAGGGAATGAAAAAAGAAGGGAAAACATGAAAGGGTAATGAAAAGAGAAGAGCGAGTAAAACATGTGGATATGGAACTAACAGGGGCTTTCTTTTCCATTTACACTTTCATAGAGACATCTCATTCACACCCTACCATTAGCTGCAGTTGCGGGTCAAACAGTCTTTTACTGAAACACATACACACAGACAGAAATTCCTATGTGCATTTATGCATGCAAGACATGTATGCATGCAAGCCCATAACCATCACAAATGCATACACACAGTCCAGCCAACATACATAAACTCACAATTACACGCTTACAAGAATAATCACAGGCACACTCACACAAAAACACAAAAACACACCAACACATTATAGTTTTGTCTTTTAATATTAGTTTCTATTTCTGTATTATTTTCAAATTTTCCTTGAAAATCAGTTTAGTTTTAGTTGGATTCACTTTTCTTTTTTAAGTTTCAGTTTAGTTTTTATTTCACAGAGAGATTTCTTTTTTCATTTTGATACATTTTTATTTCAGTTTTAATTTTACTAATTATAGTTTAACGGATGAGTGAAACATTCTGGGGTAAAAATATAAAATTTAGACCGAAACTGATTTGTTTTCTTTTCAAATATGAGACACAATGTGATTGCCTAATCCCTCCCAACCACACACACACACACACACACGCAGAGACAGACAGACTGAAGAAAAAAAAAGTTTTAATGCATTTCGGCATGATGCACTACAAATGGAGTGGATTCAGTATTTGCCCCAGGCTTAGGTTTTTATAGAGCCACCTATTCTGTTGAACATGTGTTTGTTCTGGATTGGTCTTTGGCTCCGTTTCTAGACCCACCTGTCTGATCCACTTGGCCAGGCTGGGAAATTAGACCCCCCAAAAATACCACCTGTGCAGTCATCATCGGCCAGTAGGCATAGGACAGAGGAACGAGTTGTCAATGTGATAGGACTGAAATGAAATAATGCAGAGGATTTTTTTCCTTCATGAAACTAACTGTTTGTCTGCATTTTCATGTTTTGGACAAATTAACTGTTGTTTTTAATATGATTTCACAATGGCGCAGGGAAAGCTGTTTCTAGCCATCCTCAGTCAGCCTGAGGCCTCCTGTAAGGCAGACATAAGATTTCTTTCTCTTATTTTCAGGTTTGTTTAAAAATCTTTTATAGCTCTGGCAGTCCTTCGGCACACACACATGCAATTAATTTTCTTCGCTTTATTGTTGTTAGCATAAATAATTACACAATTTACACAGTTTCCTGTTATGAAGATGGATATGGTTAGCTTAGTAACTGAGGACTGATGTCACTAAACACAGAAACAGTTTTAGGCACACATTCAGGATCTGTAACAGTGGACTTGTCTTCAGTGTGTCCATATCTCTGTATTTTTATATACATACATATAAAAACATTATTTCAGGAGAATTAACTTTCAGATAACATTAAATGCGTTTGGAAGAAGTTTATTATGATGTGGCAAGTTGTAAATCGGTACAGCCATGTGACCTTGGGCTTGAAGTCTTTGGGGGCAGAGCAATGCCTCACTATTTTTTGGTGGAAGTACGGTTGCTAGCATCTGAAAAAAAAAAAAAACAAAAAAAAAATTTGGATGTTTGGATGATGTGGTTTGGTGGTCTATTCGGTGTGGCCATCATGCTGCATGTACTAGAAATGGCTGAGAACTAAATTAATGACGAGAGTGGTGAGAGTGAAACCCTGTTATAATGTTATCAGTAGTTGTACTATAAGAGCGAATTTACATGGTTTCAAAGACAATGGATTAGAACGCAGGGCATGGTTCAGACTGCTGGGGTGTAGGTGGCAGGGGAGGGAGTGGGAGAGTGGTGCTGGCACCGTGGGAGTGAGGGGGCAGTTGGAGGCGGGGGGTGACGGAGAGGGGCAGGAAGGTTGTAGGCTGATGAGTATTGAGAATGGGTGCCGGGTGAAGCCTGCCTGCTCCTGCTTGAATGGCGGCAGCTGAGAGGGAGGTGTACAGGAGGTGGTGGGAGGTACCGAGTTTCTGTGAGAGTGCAGGAGTGGAGCAACAGCCAGTGGGATGGGCACTGAGGGAAGCCCACTGACTCCTGCTAGGACAGCGGAGAGGAGAAGTGTGGTGCTGGGTCCCTAGGAGTGTACAAGAACGGGGCAGCTGACACAATGGGCACCAGTTGGAACTCGCCGACTCCGGAGGCAATGGGGATAGCAGGGAGGATGGAGGTGTACATTACTGGGTTGCTGGGAATGTCCAAGGGAGGGGAAAATGATGCTGCGGGCACCAGTTGGAGCCCTCTGGCTCCTGCTTGTACAACAGAAGCGGGGAACGAGGGAGGTAATGTGGAGGGATCTGAACTGGGTTAGCATGAACAAATGCAGCTGAATTAACTCTGGAAACAGGACGAAGGTGGTACAAGATTAACTGAGCATGCATGGGTGGAGCTGCCGACTGTGCGGTGGTTGGAAGGAGCCTGCCAACTTCAGAACACCTGCTTGTGCAGATGCGTGGAATGGGTGTGGATGTGTGTTCGAGGGAGAGAGGAGGAAGGCAGGAAGGGGACCCAAGAGTGTGCAAGGAAGAGGTAAGTGAGGGAACAGTCACTGTGTGCCTTACGTTGTGTCTTGTTACAAATGACTGTGTGGTAGAACCCAGGCATGAGACCCAAAGAACACGTCTATGGCAACCGCGAAAAGGAAGAGCTCCCTATTTTAAGGAAGCAACCTTGAGCAACACGTGGTTCCTAAGGGTGCCTTCTTCATTTGGCTGGTGCCGGGCAGACTTACAGTGGTGCATAGCTATGTATAAGCAGGAAATGAAGTGTGGATATGAGCGGTGGGAATGTATGGCAGCTGATGAGGTGCATGAAGTACAAACTCTTTCATACGAAGCAGGTAACTTAGTTATACATCATAATGTACAATGGTGGTGGATTTTAGGAGGTCCATGGCCCCGCCGGCTCCTGTCAGTACTCATGGTAAGGATTTGGAGATGGTTGGGTCCTACAAATACCTGGAAATGCACCTGGAAAACAGGCTGGAGTGGACTGGTAACACTGAGACCCTGTACAGGAAGGGCCAGAGCTGCCTCTACTTCCTGAGGAGGCTTCGGTTCTTTAGTGTGCGCAAGAAAATGATACAGATGTTCTACCAGTCTGTTGTAGCAGGTGCTATCTTCTACGTGGCAGTTTGCTAGGGCAACGGCATCAGGGCAGGTGATGCCAATAGACGCAACACTTATAAAGAAGGCTGGCTGTGTTATAGGAGTCAGCCTGGACTCTCTGGAGGCAATAGATGAGCAGTGGACACTGGGCAAACTACATGATGTCATGGACAGCAACTCCCACCCTCTGCATGCCACTGTGGTTAAACATAGGAGTAATGTGAGAAACACACTGATCCATCTGTGCTGTTCCAAGGAGCACTACCTGAGGTCATTTCTGCCAACAGCCATCAGGACTTTCAATAAGTCCCCCCACTCATTGTCCCTCATATAGAGGAAAAAAGTATATATACATATATCCGATTCAATCATTCACTTATTATTGTACTGTTGTACATGCAGAGCAGAGGGCAATCCAGTCCATAGGCAAGCACAGGTCATCTGAGTACAATGCAGTTGCAGTGGAAGCTTGACTTGTGCATAAAATGTAATCTGAGCACCAATGGTCCGAAGGCCTCCAGTAGCTTAGCAATGTCCAAGATCAGTCCATAAAAAAATCAGGTCCATAAACAATGTCCATTACATAAACTTTCTGGGATTTAGAAAACAAGGATGAAAGACTTGTGCAGTACTAGCTGCATACAACAAACCAGGGAGCCCGTTTCAGTTTATTAGATGGATACAGTGAATTTAAAAATCCAGTGGTTCGGGAGTAAAAAGAAAATCAAAGAACTTAGTCCATTATATGGAATTTTTCCTGCATGGGTTGGAGATTCAGTGTTGGAAGGGTAGAGCTGCATATCAGCGGCAGAGCAACAAGTGCTAACTGCAGATGATGCTGTAAATGGAGAACTATGCCGGAAGCAAAGAGCATGCTGGAAGAGAAGGTATGTGGCAATTTAATACCTGTGCAGGAAACCAGACTGGACGAATAGAAGTATTTGAGTGAGGGGTTGTCTGAAAATACCTCTCCCAAATTTTTGTTCAAACAAACTCCAATTGTGTTTAACTTTCTAGGAGGAGGCAGGTTATCTTGTCCCTGAAACTCATGGGTCCACCAGTGAGTTGTAACCTCTGTCAACTGAAGGAACAAAGTAATAGGACAGGCTAAATTGTGACTTCTGTTTCACAAAATTCATTAGTGGACAAATCTTTAAGTGGAAAAAATGCATTTCTAGTTTACCACAGAAGGTAAATATATGATGTACCAAAAAGCTAAATATATTTCCCCTTGTTTTCACCTTCTATTCCCCTGTTATCTTTATTGTAATGAACAACATCCACATTGTTGATGAGAGAGAATAATTTTAGCAATAGGTTTTGCTGTTGGTGACAGGTACAATGAATACCAGCATGCTCTTCTGTTGAGGTTTGGGGCAATGTGCTTTCTCTATGGAGTCTTGCATTTATATCATCACCCCTCCAATTGAAGGCAGATGTCTCTGTGGGAAAGACTGATTGCTGCCGAGATGGAAACGACGCTCTTTGTTTCCCTTCAAGAGTGTGATGTTTGAAATACATTTTCACTGCACAGTAACAGAATACCATCAAGCTTGTGCTTGAATGCTATGGGACAGACTGCCCCTATCAGCTCTCTAAAATGAGCACAATAAATATCACCTTGATTACAAGTATTTTGTTCTCTGAGATCCTTACATTTTGCCAGTAAACTTTCTCTGCACTTTCCACTGAGGAAAGTAAATAAGCTAACAAAAAATGTAAAGAATTTAAAAAATAAACACAAATAAAAGAATAATTTAAATGTCAGAGAAAAGAAAAATATATGAAACCAAAATTATATTATAAAGGGCATCTAATTTATTTTAGTTCGATTTGAAATGTTTTTTTTTTTTTACCTGTAAACTTAAGGTATCCAGGTGATTAAAAAAGATAAAAGCTAACTACATAGAATTTGAACACAAACATGCACACGCACGCACACACACACACACACACACGCCCGCGCGCATGCACAAAGTGTCCTAAAAGTGTCCTAAAACATGTAGGTATCATTGCATGTGTTGTACAACAAATTTGACATAAAATGACTGCTTCACTGCTCTGTATCAGAAGAGTCAACTAATGATAATTCAAATTTAGAATGACAGTACCAAAACAAATCTATGCTCCAAAGCACCAAAGTCCCTTAAATCCCAGGCCAAATGGAAGATTTCTACAGGATAGAAGCAAAGCTTAAGCTGACAGATTGGATTTCTTTTTGATTGGCAGGAGAGAACAATACAGAGTTTGTGATTAAATGAGGGTTTAAGTCTTCCTTCATGAAGATCCTTTCTCTGCATATGCTTTTTATTCTGCAGAATTAGCTGTTGGTGGGGGAGTTCAGATTTGAGTATCAGATGAGTGAACTGCTGAGTGATTTAAATAGATCCTTTGGTCTGATGGGTTGAAGGCAATGATTGATGTGTTAATCCCATGTGGAGAGAGAGTAGTTTTTGGCCACAAGCGGAGGCCTATCTGAACAGTCCAAATTGATCAAACAATTTCAGGAACTACCTGCTAAAAATCTCAGCTGTCTCAAGGTGTTGATTATGGGCTTTGATGCTTTATTCTTTAAATCAAAATGAAGAAAAATTATCTCACCTCGAGTTAAAAATTTGAATGTAAGATAAGACCTTAATGTTAGTTATAATTCTCAATTTATTTGACGCTTAATTCTTAATCAGCACACACAAGCCACAAATAGAAGGTGATATATCTAGAGGATCTCAAATAATCCTGGTTTTGTGTATAGTTGTTTGTCTGTAAAGTTATCCAGACAGATCAACCACATTATTATCATTTTTTTTTTAACAACGTAGAAAATACACTTTTAAATTAAAGAGAAAGTAAGCCTTGTTAGTACATGTAACATTATGGGGCAATAGCTCTTTCAGACAAAATGAAAATGTGTCACCAGACAATTCAAGGCTTTCCTCAATCATACGGAGTCACACAACTCTTTGTTGTCAATGGAGTGACATGAAAAACCTTGCCATGAATGTGCTCTATTCACTTCATAGGTATATTGATGCTATTTACAAGAGAAGGTGTACATTCGAAACAAATCACTACCATTGAAAAATATGACTTTTGCTGAGATGTTGAAACATAGAACATAATGGAATTACTGAAGATATCCTGCTTTCTTGATCTCTTGATGAAAAAAATGCAAGAGGTCCCTGCATATAACAGAAAATAATAATATTGGGGAGTTAGCCATATATGTATTTGGTTTTATTTTTAAACCATACAAATAATGCCTCTGTTAACAACATTTTCCATGGGTATTTATCCACCCTTTTGATTTCCTCATTTGAAAGTATTGGTTGAGTCTCTGTCAGCTCAGCCATTGTCTGAGTCTGTCCTTTCATGCTCTGCAGTCATTATTTCCCTGTTTATCTTTATGGGATGGAATTTCCTCTTGTGTAAATGCCAGGCTTTTATAATGACACCACAATGAAAAATGAACCCATTGTTAAAGTGCCAAAAGTGTTTTTACCTACTCTACATAGAATGGCTGCACAGTGTCTTGCATTTTGTGAAGTGATATGGAAATAGATATTTATAAAATGTTTAGCTGTTAATACTACTACTACTACTACTAATAATAATAATAACTGGTGTTGGCACTGAACCATTAACTGACCTAACAGTCTACCCAACACAGATGCATTTAGAATGTAGCAGTAAAGGTCTGATGTTGAGTACATACATGAGTAATGCACTGTATGTTTAATGCTCCCCTTATTTATGAAAATGCTTTTTATCTTGCTGTATGTATCAGTTTAGCCTCTAACAACTCAGCAGAGTTTATTTGGTAATGTGATCAATATCTTTTGACAGGCTCAAAAAGAAACATGATCATTGCTGAATTTAAAACACCTAGAGGCACACAGCAACATGCAATATTGTGTTTGTATATGCAAATTTATATGGTGTATCACATTTTCATGGCTGAAAACCTGTATGAGTGAGGTGAGTGTGATTTATACTTTGCACTGTCAATCAGTCACACTCTTAATCATGCATATGAGTCTAAGGCCAATTTGGTACACCATATTTACTTGTGTTTGTTTATGAAATGCATGTTTTATCAAATGTGCCCAGTTCTGTATCAGTGAGTGATGATTCTTCCACTGTATGCCATTGTCAGTGACATGTATGAGCCACAAATAAGTACTGTGTTGAAAATACTGTTGAAAATTAGTTTGTTCTAATCAGCAGACTCTTGAAGATGTGAACATGCTCCAGACTTTGCAATTAAAAAATCATAAAATAACATCATCAGTGAGTGTGATTCATTTAACCACCCTATTGTGTAAACCTAGATTTTGTTTACCCTATATTTCTAAGTAATATATCTTGTGATCTTTGTGCTTCAGGGTGTTTGGATTTACAGGGTACAGGGAGATGTAGTATGGATATTCTTGTCAGGTCAGTGTGGGCTAAGACCTTCTGAGACTTCAGGTCAGTGTGGGCCTTCTCAGGCCTTTGAGCAGGCCCAGAGTGATAGCAATGTGATGTGCAAGAGCCAGTGTGTGATGTGTTGATGTCAGGCCTGTTCACTAAAACAGTTCACCTCAGCTCCCTGCACCCTCTGTATATGCATGTTCAATAAACGCCCAATTATGCAGATGTCTTTGTGTAACTGTAGACACCCCATACCTCTCTAGGTATACATTTCTCCCCAGGGACTGCCCCTGGTAGAGCTGTGGTTTACAACTTTTTGTGCTGTAGCTTTCCATGGTGTGTGATCATTATTAAACTGCCTTACAGCCCTAAACAGAGTGTGGACTTATTTTTGCCACAACACTTTGCATGGTGTACAGACTGCATTTGAGATGCAACCAGTGGGGTCCACCGGAACCCAGGAGCTAATTAAAACTCCAAAGTGATCAACATCAGTGGCACAATTAAGAGATAAGCAATAAAAATCAGATGAAATGGGAACAGAGCACAGCTGCAATGTTCATTAAGCGCTCTCGCTCACAGAATAATGGAGTCATGGTAGAATAATTGATTTAAGAGCAAGACACTATTTGCCAGCTCATGCAATTATACTCTCATTTAGAAAAAAAAAGGAAAACTCCCTGTTCGAAGGGATCCAACCACATTGTACTTTATGATTCTGTAGATGGTATGTCTGTTAAAGCACACACTCACATTACCTGTACTACATTCTACAATGGGAACAGCTTGCAAACTCTCTGCTTTAAACTTTGCTGTGCAATAAGCTTGATGCCACTGTAAGATGGGTATCCTGCTAACAGATACGCACTTATCTGTCTCAACCGTCTTTTAAGAAATGCCCCAGCCCACCGGTCTAGGCAGCTACAGCTCTTTACTTCCTTGTGTAACCTAAGGTTAAATGATTTCATTAACTCTGTCCCACTCTACCAAAAAACCCATTGTTCCACATCCTACAAAGACTTCCCAGGTGTTCAGCGCTGTTGCAATCAAGGCTCCCACTGGCCCGCTTATTGATAACAGTATTTGCTCTTGATATTTGAAATGAATTTTTAAAATGTATAAAGGCAGTTTTTGAAAATACATTACACATGACATTCTCTTCCTCCTGCATGTTTTAAATGCTTCAAAGACAAACTTTTTATTTTGTAATGTATCTGTAAATACAAATATATAAAACATTTTACTTTTAAATATGTCTGTATCCATACATCTGACTCATCTGCAAATGATAATATATTGATGTATTTTATGTTGCATATGTTTTGTTTCGACATATACTGAGTAAAATGTTTCGGCTGCACAGTGTATCAATTTTATTTTTTTCCCTGCTAAGCTAGTAATTAATAATTTCTAAAGGTTACATACTGCCTCTCGTCTTTTTTGGCAGTAACTTGACCAGGGAATTTTAACAGTGCAATTGCACTCATAACAATGCACCAACAAAATAAAATTTGAATTCTGTGCCTGTGCAACAGACATTTAGTACACCCAACATGTTTTCTTAATTATAAAAGTGAAAAACAAAAGTGAAAAAAAAAAATGAAATTACAATCTTCCTATAAATCTAGAAAATGGGCACATCAATCAAAGAGGAAAAAGATACAGATTGTATTTCAGTATTTTACAATGGTAGGGAATTCCCGCAGCACAGTTGACGATTGTTAGAAACAGCAGGATTCATAAGATTTCAACCAGTCCTTGCAATAGAAGTTTTCCTTCAGAGAAATAAATTGGACCTGGTTCACAGTTTCCTCACTGAAGTGTATGCATATTAACATACTTATTATCCTCATCTGAATACATGCGTAATAAATGAGGGCTGTATTGGGATCTTCAAAGAGAGCCTGACTTTGAAGGTGTCTTCAAGGCATAGGCTTCAAAGCCATGCTGTACAGGGAGCTGGTGTTCAGACCAGGCTGTTACTGACACTTTACAAGGTGCTCACCATGCATGTTCCTGGGCATTCCCAAAGATGCACATACCCTCATCAACCAATTTCCAGTTGGATTACTGATCATTTTAAAGTATGAACTTCCATTTGGGAAACATGTTTTTGTAATAAGTTGCTACACTTACAGTGTAATCTGTGCCTTATATTTCAGCATGGCACACACTATGAAAGAAACATTCACAGATCCAAAAATGATTATAGGTGTGACAGGGAATGATAAATACAATAATGAGGAAGAGATCTGTGCATCACCGAATAATTTTGGCTAAAGAAGCTTTTTCAATAAATTGGTGTGACTTTTTGCATGTTAATCAATGGTGTGTCGATCTCTTTCTCATTAAAGTAGGGTGTACTGTGTACACATGTGGCAATCTAATCACATGTTTTTCAGTATACTTTGATCATTTAAATTAAAAAATGACAGAAAAATGGGAAAGCCCATAGTACTATGCTCTGATGTTTGAGCCTGTCCTTTTCCCGCTAAACTTTAATGCACCCAGGGATCCCAAACCTACTGTAGGAAAATCATGATATAATTATGATAACAGAATACATTTTAAACTTAATTTAAGTGTTGTACCTGACCCTTTATATGTGGTGTCTATGTGATAGGCCAATAGGTGGAAGACACAGTTTTCTCCCCAGGTAAGCACATAGGTGTCTGTATTAATTTGTATCAGTACCTGAAACTTTCACATTTTTCTGTTAATCTCAGCAACGGGAAGTTTAATCCATATGTCCTCACACAGAAGGATTATTTTTCTTTGTAATAGTCAAGGTCAGTGAAATGACTTCAAATAAACAACAATAAAAACAACAACAATAAAAACAAACATTTCTTTTCACACAAGAAAACATCAAAACATTAAAATGAGTTAACCTATACTTTCTGTGATGCTGTTACCTTGTGGTTCATCTAATAAAAACAGGAGAATCAATCAGAAGCAGGCAGCTTAAAATGTTTCACAGTAAGCACTAATGATGTCTACTGCTTACCTTTACCTTTGTCCTTATCAAGTTTCTGTTAGGGCTGGAAAACCAGATAAGGAGAGAAGATTCAATTATTTGATCTTTATTAAAGCGATCATAACATGACACGCAATGCTTTTCCATGCATATTCAAGTCATTAGATGCTTCGTTGAATTTCTAGTAGACATCCTGCCAATGTTGCATTGATCTAAGTGACATTGTGTGCCATAATAAAAAATTTAAATGATGCAGTTAGGTAGCTATTGAAAAAATGGGTTTCCTGTATTTTACACCATGTTTGTATGCATGTATATGTGTGCTTGTTTTGTGCACCTTCATACACATGTGCGTGTGTGTGTGTGTGTGTGTGTGTGTGTGAGAGAGAGAGAGAGAGAGAGAGAGATAGAGAGAGAGAGCTCCTGTATGGGGACAAACATCTAGGTGCTCATTTAAACAGAAGCTGTGTGTCTGATGAGCAGAAAATATCCTCAGAAAAACATGTTTAAAATAGGCACTGCAGTAGGAGAGGAACAGGGCTCTAGAGACACAGGGTGGATTGGCATGGAATTACAGACTGTACAATATGGTTTGGCCACTTGAGCAGAGGGCAAAGAGTACAAGAGAATGGACATGAGACAAGACACTTACACAGCCATGGCTAACTTCCTGCCAAAAATGTACTTTGTGTTAGTGTCCTAAAATTTAGTTGTCTAGGGTAGCGGGGTGGTAAGAAGTACAGCAGGTATTTAGAATACTGCATCATTAACTTAAAAGAAATGTGAAAAACAACATTGAAAGCACTCACATGATTCCCATGGCAAGGATAGAATGTATTATACATTTCCAAAACATTTAATCTATGCATACTTACACTATGTGTTGTCGCTGGCGGAGGATGAAAGAATCTTCTTGATGAAAATGCAGCAAAGAGATGGGAAAAGATTTTTGATCAGTGAGTAGCACACTGCCACATGTGAAGATCAACAATAGGTTCAAAAAGACGGTATAGTCTCTGGAGCAACAATTTGCAGTCCTTCTTTGCACACTGAAACCTTAAATCTTCTCTTAAAACCTCACATACACACATATAGCTGTGTCGGCATATTCCTGGCAGCTGATCATGTCAAAACAATTTGAAAATGTAGTAGAAAATATACATGGCATTTGTGCGATACAAAAGCTTCACAAGCCTCAAAACCCATGGCATGGAGGAGGCTGCAAAATGCCTCTTTTATGATTGCTTGTTCTTCTATGATCATCTTTCGCTTCAGTCTCTTATTTTCTGAGACAACCATTACATTGTATAATTTATTGCATTGGCAGAAATCCTCATTCAGGGCAAATTACATATCATTATTCCATTTTTAATGCTTTACACTCTTTAACACATTATCCATTTACATCCATGTGCACTGAAGCTAATTCAGGTTCAATGAGAGCTCAAGATTACAGTGGGTGTGTGTTATATGTGACTCTGACCACTGGCAGCTGTGTTAGTCATACCTGCAAATCTGTGGGTATCACTGGGAATCTCACTGCACTGTCTCCAGTGTCTCTATCTCCTCATGTAAGAATAATTTATTTGGCTAATTGGCCTTTTTTCATGTAGAATTATTCATATATTATGTAGCATTTCTATTTCTGTGGCATGTAAGCTAATCATGCTATGATTTCAGACCTTAATTGGTAGAGTAAAGACTGATAAGAGTGGAGACTGGCAAAAGACGTTTCAGAGTAGCATGTTTCTCTAGACGGCATGAACTGCATGGGTCTGAAGTGATAGGATGAGCCTTATACACAGAAACATTACCCCTTTTGTTTACATCCTCCCTGGTTACTGTATTTATGTTTTTTATTACTCAAATGTTTATTGACTTTTCATTATTTCACTACAAGCAGATGTTTCACAGATGAAAGCATTCAATAAGGATAGCTTCTGCTCACATTCCTCATCATGGCCATCCTCATGGTGACAAAGCTGTCTACAATATCCCTAGTCTCCCCCATTCCAAAAGGACCCTGTGACAGGTTTTAATTCAATCTGGCCCCTCGATAGAGCCAGACACAGACCGTGTAAAAGTGTTTACATAAACGCTGGAAGTCATTACCAAAACAATATCGTGTTGTGGCTTTATTATAGCACATAATGCTTGTGGCTGATGATACATTAAACTCCCAGGTGAGGGGGAGGGAGTGGTGATTCAGTGGTATTGCTGTGCAGGCAGGCTTACAGACCGTGGTGTGCAAATGAAAACAACACAGCAGTAGATGAGTTTTAGATGGTATTTGGGAATACACAACGCAGCAAGGAGGAGCTGAGTATCTGTGTAGAGCTTTCATGTTAAAAAAAATTAAAATTTCAATCAACGCATGCCTTTGAGAGTTGCTAAAATCAGCACAATCATCAAGGGAACTTAGATATTTGCACTTGAGGAACATTTGAGGAAAATTTCTGAGAGAAAGCTGTTGAAATCTCAGCTGTTAAAGGCTGGAAATTTGTAGAACAATGTAACAAAGAATAGACTTAAATCATTCTAATTTTCTCTCTATAGATTCCTTCCTTTCACAAAAAAAAAAAAAAAACACACAAAAAAACATGACTTATCAAACCAGTTACATTCATGGCACCTCCCTTCAATAACTGGCATGTCAAGGTCCATCAAAAAGCAGTATGGTTACAAGGAAAACAAGTTACTGAAAAAATGGCATAATAAGCCAAAACATGTTAAAATAAAACATGCATTGTTTCTCATTGTGTGACACATTAAATAATGCATGTATGCATTAACAGTGAATAAATGTATTAGAAATTTAAATATAGCTGGGCTTTCTGAAGCTCATTGCTCATTGGTTGCCCATTGATTCCCTTAAAAAATCCTCAGTGATGCCTTGTCTTTTATAAGATCAAGAACCACCTAATGCAAGCTTTTAAAACATAGTGCAGTCCATATAACCTACTGTCTTTCATCTTTCTTCCTTTCATTTTCTTTGAAATGGAGATATATGTTATTTTTTTGTTTCCTACTTATGTCACACCCACTCTTCACCTTTGGTGCATTGCAGTCAACTCCACAAGCAAAAGTTAATGAAATCTACAAGTTAGCTGTGTCACATACGAGTACTGTATATGCTTATCTCATCTGCATCACATGTTAATATCACATCTTTGTTTCATTATTTACGTATGTGTGACATTTGTGTTCTTTTATGTTGTATTTTAAGTAAATTAGAGTATGATATCTGCATCATCGCCTAGAATACTTTGGTATACTATGTTTGAATACTATGTTAAACATGAGAAACTGATTATTTTGACATGAATAAAGCAGGTAACATAAATGTGCAAATGACTTCTAATGAAGACACTTCAGCAACCAGACAAATCTTTTGGAATACTTTTACTACTTTTATTGGTCACCCATTTATGTCTCCTAAATGTGTGTCATTCTGTATTTCATGTTCACTGGTTTATGATTTAATTTTGATAAATCATCATGACCCAGCATGTTTATCCCTTTTTTATATTGAATTTGTTTTTTGTTTTTTTTGTTTTTTTTTGAGGGGGGTACTTTGTAGTACATGGTTGGAGAACATATTCAAATGAGCAGCATGTTTGACCTGTATGATGCATGTAACACTTCTGATATGATTCATATGAATCCTCAATACCAAAGATTTTTTTTCTCTTTTTTGGGAGTTTCCTTACAGTCTAACATAGTTTATATATAAATTAGTTCATAAACATTAAACCAATATAGATATTATTTGATTAACATAGATATTATGTTTTTATATGGTTGAACACACCTACAATCAATGCCAAGTTTGATTGTATGAAATGAAACTGCAGAGTTTGCTCTAAGCCTCATACATGCTGCCATCCAGAGATTTAACTTTCAAACCATTTATTATGCAGACTTAACACATCCTAGTCAGAAAGCCAGCTGACATCACTTTCATGCATGTGCTTCATGCATTTATTTTTCATAAAAAAAGTCTGTGAGGAATCAAAACAAACAGAAATCCCCACCAAACCAGTTTTGGTAAGATTAAAAACATGAGGGCATTATTTTCTAACTCTTTAAAAGGCGATGAATCAAATTGATGGAGAAAGGTTTGATACACAGATGGATATGTCAATACACAAAAGAATGCGGACACTAGACCCGAAGGTTTGAAAGTTACAGGGAGACTCAGGTCCTGTGTTGACCAACTTCACATGCAGATGGATGGCTGCCAAGCTGAAGGAGCCATCCAGAGCAGGAAAAGGCTGGTTAATCTGTGCCACATCTGTGCAGCGCTGATCCAAAAAACTCCAGACTTCACCTGGACTGGGTGGACTCAGAGAATAGATCAGGTGGAGGCACAAAAACAACAGCTGTGATCAAATGCCACCTGCGTTACGCAATGCCGCATAACTAAAAAAAAACATTAATGGGAAGACTACAGAATGTACAATCCATTTATCAGCGACGAGGAGAAACAAAATTTGAGCTACAGGTGTCACATGCAATGGACACTTTTTGACAAGCGGACGGGTGATCATCTCTTGGCTCTTTCCGCTCAGATAGCTATGCCAAGCCCTGTTGTTTTGGCACACCAGGTCCTGTTCCAAATGTTTTCCCTTCGTGCTGATGCCAGCAAGAATTAAGCAGCCGATGGCAGAGACACACTGAGCAGAATGTATCGGAACTGTTGATAGAGGCAATGAGAGAGAGAGAGAGAGAGGTTAGCCAAGAGAGTGCCAGATGTTGATCCAGTGCAGATCAGTGCACATAATGGCGATCCTTTCAAGAAAAAAGATTTTACTGCAAAAATCAATTTGTTTTTATTGACCAAGCAACACTTTAAATTTCCTTTTTGCACCCAATTTTATTCACTCAAATGCATTCTCTGTTTTTTAAGGTGTTACATTTGTCTTTGCTTGTGGCATTCAGATATGAGCCTTATGCAAAATTCTGCTACCTACGTTATACTTTATTGAGCAGATTTAATGAAGCGTCTGCCAAATAAATAGTGTATTAAAAACCTGCATGCAAATGTATTTACACAAAAAGAGACTTCTTAAATATTCAAAACCCATTTTTTATTCCTGAGTTAGTGATTACCCCTCTACCTATTGTCCTGCAACATATACTACAGAGCTAAAGATAAATGTATAGGTATCCTTTTTCTGAGACTATGAATGTTAAAACCATACTGTGAATTTACAAGGTGCTTGACTTTGTGTCATTGGCTCTTAAATGAACATTGTATTTGCTGCTAATGGGTGACATTATGGAGGTGAAAGAGGAGAGGCTCGCATGTACATCAGTTTTATTTTTTCCATTCACTGTATGAGTTTGCCTTTACATGCTTCTAAGTTATTGCAATGTATGAGTGACGTGTTCCCATCTTGGTAATTCTGGAGGTATTCTACAGAGAGGCGGCAGCCTTCCCATCATCTTGATGACCCCTAGTCACTGATCAAAGTGATCTGATCTTTCAAAAATTCCTTTTCCTGTGGCCCTCTTTTGAAACAGGTAACATTCCAGCCTTCCCTGTCTGTGACATCTTCAAACAACTGGGCGGTGGGTTAAAACCAGGCATCATCTTCACAAAACCCTAGTAAGCTTCCAAATAGGATGCTTACAGGAAAAGTTACTTAGGCAATGTTCATTTTTATGCACATGCTCAATCCCTTTGGGACTGTGTTTGCTGTAACTGTAATCAATACGCATCACAATATCACTGATTTAAGTTCAGGGCCTCAGGGATCTGCCACAGGAACCAGCATCATCCTCCATCAAAACTGGAGCAAGCAGTTTACGGGAAGAGCCTGAAACAGAAGCTGCTTGGATGTGGGAAGCCATGTGTCTGTGACTCTTAAAGCCACGTCACTGAAATGGTTGTGTAAAGTGAGACTGCTGGAAAATAACCAGCACAGGCTGCTGACTTGCCCCCAGAGGTTTATCAGAGGATTCTGCATTATTCAACAATGTATATGGTAAACTGTACATATGGCACAAATGTGTGATCTTAAAAATGTTTTCTCTTGCACCAGGACATAAACATCTTTAAGACTGAAGAATGAGCAAACTCACATTTGCATCACACTGATTTAAAAAAAATAAAAATAAAAAAAAATATCCCAGGATTCAGAGTATTACCTCCGCTTCTGTCTCTGCAATGGAGACTAGTCTGCCGGGCATGAAGTTAAACTGATGACAAGGTAGTCTGATAACTTTATTATTCCAGGGAGGTGAGACTGACATGCTTGATCTTTCAGCATGCCCTCCACACTCTGAAACTGAGCTGGAGAGGCGTTTGTGAAGGGTAAATGGCGTGAAGGAGTGGAGAGTGCTCTGCTTTTCATTTGCAGGTTTGACAAGACAGCTCTGATAAAGCAATGAGAGACCAGGGAGTATGCCTACTGAAGAAGAATGGGGCCCATCATTATCACATCAAATTTAAGAAGATTATAATAGAACATATCTTTTTCTGGGTTTCTGACAGTACAATAAAGAATCATCAATGCAGTTATTTGCAAATGTAACATGCAAATGAGAAAGATTTGGCTTTATAGTTCAGAAACTCCAGCTATTAATACCAAGGTGTTTTATTTTTCCAGCCCTGGCCATGCTTTTTTCCCTGTCTCTTTCAATTGCCTTCAGTTGAATCTCTGAACACCTTACTGCTGTTACTGCCTGAAATTGGAAGGTAACCAAGTATGCTAAATAGTAGTTTGATCTCTGAAATAGCGCAGGACTTATATTTCCTGGACATCTTCATATGGGTGTACCATTGCCCTCCCCCCAGACCCCCTCCCCCAAAGCATGGTCACATCTACCTCTACCATTACCTCCGTCCCACCACCCACCAATCCAGACTTATCCTGTGAAAGGTTTGAAAGTCATGGCAAATATTCTCTCACAGATACCAAGATCAAAGAGCAGTTTTGATGCAACTGCACATCAACTGCTGCTGTCTGGTCAAACAGGAAAACTCTGGTCAAAACTCAAACCTAGGAAAAGTGTTTGGCTGATCATTTATAAATCAGTACTGTTGTTTCGTGTATGGAAAATCCATTGGTACACTTTACTTAAAGGCACACAAAGCAGTTTGACTCAGCTGGAGTTATTGAAATCTGTTTGCTCAAAGAGGGTTTGTGGTGTGTCTGATCTATGAACAGTTTCCTGGACAGCCCACTCACACAACCCAAGACCAAGGACTGAATCCTAAAAAAAAAAAAAAAATTTCTAAATCTCCACAAGCAGATCGGACCAAAATGGTTACCAATTACTCTTTAACTATTTTATATTTTTTTCAGCTTTTTATTTCAGCCATAATTTGCATTCAGAAATTCGTTATAGAAATGCATTTCTCAGTCACTAAGGAATGTTTCAGAAATAGACTTTACATTGCTTTTGACCTGCACAGGTGAAATGCTCTGAGAACTAAACACAAGTAATAACCACAAAGACGACTGTTGCCATTTCCAGGCATTAGGGCATTCTTTTCCCAATGTAATCCTGTTTTGCATTCTCCTCTGCCTTATTTTCCACTGTTCCTCCATGCAAAACAGATGTGTTTTATTCATGCAGTTTAAATGTGCCATTGCAGTAATGTATTGGATTGCATTTGAGAATATGAATCAGATACATTCTTGGGGCTGGTGCAGGTTTTCCTACAGATGTTTCCCATAGACAATGTACCACTCGCTCGATAAAGAATTGATTGCTCTTGAAAATGAGCTAGGTCATTTAAGTATTGTAGGCACCCCTCTAGCATCTAAATGTTATTGTTGAGGGGGAAGAAAGGAGGCAAATATTCCCTTGACATGCAGAAACTGGGCAACATATGCTGATGTTTCAACTCTAGTGTCAGCACCTGGATTGATTCTTACTACAGGGTAATTACACAGAGTCATTCACAGGTGACAAACTCAATGGAAGGACTATCTATGTATTTTACTAGTTGTTGCTGAAGTCTTGTCTTTGTTGCCCAGTTAATGGAATCATTTACCCCACTTCTTGTATTTTCTCCTTAATTTAAGCTAATTGTGAATAACAACTTACTCATTATAATTGGGACATATGCTCAATATTGCTATCATCATTCAATTCTTTATAGCATTGTTTGCAAACAGGTTGTCCCAGTACTTCATAATGTCCATTTTAAATAGGAAATAAAAAAACAGAGAAAAAACATATTTAAACTATTTTTGAAACACAGCAAATATATTTCAAAAACAATGAATGAGATTATGTTAAATTCAAATATTACATAATAGGGGCAGCCTATAGCCTAGTGGCTAAGGTACATGACTGGGACCCCTGAGGTTGGTGGTTCAAGACCCAGTCCAGCCACAGCAAAAACACCACTGCTGTTGGGCCCTTGAGCAAGGCCCTTAACCCCACATTGCTCCCAGGGGAGATTGGCCCTTGGTTAGTCTAATCAACTGTAAGTCGCTTTGGATAAAAGCGTCAGCTAAATGACAGTAATGTAATGTAATAATAACTGTAGGAAAACAATGGCATTTTGTACTTTTGAAATTCTACCACTGACAATTTCAAATTAACTATACTATAATGGTCAGATTGTGCCAAAAGCAAAAAATCCAGAGTGTGGAAAGATCTTCAACTTTGAGTAAAGAAAAAGTACATTGGAAAATGTAAGGTTTTTTACACATACATGTACATTCACCCTTTCTATCTTTCTGTCTGTCACTCTGTTTCTTACTCTCTCTCATTTGTTTAAGAAACATAACAAAGCTAGTGGCTGACTTCATAGAAATCCACTTTAATTTCACCAGATGTGTCTTTGAGGTAATCCTGGATGCCATTTGTGTGCTTCCAGAACATTCCTCCCTCAAGGTCTGCTGCTCAGTTCACAGCTGGCATGAATCACTGTTCTCAGCTCCATCGCCACCAATGGCTCTGTCCAATACAATCAGTCCCAACCACATGGCCACCTGCCTCCATTACAGTAGTCTCCTAGTCTTCAAAGTCAACCTTGTAAAATACAGAAACTTAATTATTTATTTACGTTTTAAGATTTTTTTCTTCCCCAATTGTTTTCAGGGGCTTTCAGCCATCCTACAGCTGTATTAGTGTATGAAAAGCATTTTCAGAATTCAGAAGTGTAAATCATAAGCATATTGTTTATGTTTGCCAACCCGTTTTTTCCCAAATGTCACTATCTTGTGCAATTGAATGCATGAACCCCCAGTGGTCTGACTGTCATGTCAAAGAATAAACATTTTTCTGTTTTTCAATGCATTTTCATCTACTATAGCTTCAATGAATTGCTCTTCATTTCTAATCATTAAATCAGTGGATAGCATAAAATGAGATGTGTAAGAAAGCATGTGGGATGCTAATTGAAGCGGCCTATTGCCTGTCAAGCTTATAAATATATGTACTGTTAAAAAGAAGCCTTTTCCAGCCGGGATGTAGATCCAGCAACTAAGAGTGGAAAACCTTTCTTCTATATCCCTTTGATTGTACTTATCCACTTATCCAAAAGGAAATGAAATGCAAATTTTGTTTTGCACTTAAATCTGTTTGTTTCTGCTTCCCTCTTGTACAGTTTTTTTTTCATTTATTTTTTACGCTTTTTGGTAATTTGAGAGTGCATGGGTTATTCTTGTGTTTTATATATTATATATTTCCACATCTCAGATCAAGCATGGTTTGATCCCATCTCACCTCTTCTTATTTCTCCTGCCATTGCTGTAGGCACTTTTCTGTTTTGTTACCAAACCATCATCACTCTTCCATTTCAAGTTATATCCACTACAGTCAACATTGTTTCAGTGAAATGTGCTCTCTGACATTTATTTTGCTCCAAGTGCTGCAGTGAAGGTAACGTGATTGACTGAATCAGAAGATAGGATAGTGGGCACCATTCCATCTATAATCCAGGAGCATAATATGTGAGTGCACTGAAAATCTAATTCTACACAAAAAATATAACAGTTTGCAATGTGTGGTACCTGCCTGAGTAAGAAGACTTATATTACATTGTAACAAGAAAAGCTATTAAATTGCTCACAGATTAACAAGATTACTCATAATGTGATTCCGTAGCATGTAGCACAATCATTTTTGTGAATTTAGGCACAATAGCATAAAGATGTTCATTAGGCGAAATATTAGGTCTAAATTTAGTCATATTTTGATTTGCTTACTTTGACGTACAATTACAGTTGGTAATTGTTTAATTTGTTTGCAAGCAGTTTCCAAAGGTCAGTTATGGAAAATGAAAAAAAAATATATATATGGTGATTGCAAAAACACATTCTGACACTTGCCTTAAATTGAGCTTTCAACTGAAGGACAAGTATTGATTAAACCAAAGTATTACACTGTCACTAGAGGTGCACAGTATACATGGGGTCATGTGGGACAGAGAGAGCTTTTGTTGAAATGGAGATCTATAATTATTTGTCTCTCAAACTTCAAGGGCCCTGAATTACATGTTGCTTTTATCTCAGGGAGAGATGGAAATGGAAAAGAATGCCTAACAGTGGTATACATTTGTCCATTTGTCTTAACATTTTATCGGATAATTTTATTTAGATTATTCATATTTATTTTAGTGTGTGTAAATTCTATGTGTAAATTCATAATCTTTTCTGGAGACTTATAACTTTCTCTAAGGCATGGACATGAACACGCACACAGACACAGACACAGACACAGACACAGACACACACACACACACACACACACACACACAGGAGAAGGAGATGGAGCATTCTATAAAAGACAAGAAGACAGAACTGGTCCATCCACTAGCTTAGCCATTAAGGATGGCAATTTTGTAGGACTCAAATCATAACACAAAAAAATTATATTTCATACTGTTGTTTGTGAATCACAGATACAAAAAAGAAAATACCTTTTCTATGCCTATCTCTTAATATGAACATATTAAAATGGACAGAACAAATATGCAAATGTAACATGTCTGCATTAGAAAACTAGGTTTGTTTATGTTTAAAGATCAACCAATTAATCAAAATTGTGCATATTCCATAGTCCATGTTTGTAAATATTCCATCCTATTTTAAAACAATATTATTTAGGAAATCAAAACAGTACAGAAACAATGCATAATTAAAGCATTTTAGTAAACTCATAATATAAAGACATGCCAATAAAGGAATAAGCAAATGGAAAGTTAAAGTGTGATTCCTAAGGCACTTGCAATAGGTCAACAGCTGTGATCCAGTATTTTTCATCCTTGTCAATTCTCCTTTACTTCACAGAACATCAGCAATATACTTATTTGAATTCCTGAACTGACACTGTTTTAATATCAACAGCATCACAAATATCCTCATGATGATTTCCAATCACACTGAGAAAGGATTGTTGAAGGCAAAGTACAATTACTTGAAAACTATCTTCAGTTTATTCTTGTAATGAAGTATGCATGCTACTTTTTGCTACACATTAGTTTGCGCTGTGCCATCATACCATACTAATTTCTTTATTTTCCCCCACTATGGGTTTTGCACCTTGCCAGTAGATGATGTAGTTACTGTGATTAGATGACCACACTTTAAGCAGTTGAGACCACATTGATTTCTCCTGTCAGTGTATACTTGATTTTTTCCCTCATTCATTGAAGAGATAATTTCCCATATATCACATTACAGAAGCATAAATCATTAATTTTCTGAAAATGAATCAATTGGTGCAGAGAAATAAATTTGTACATGTATTCCATATTGTGTTCATTGCTGGTTTTGGTATACTGAAACCACATCAAATTTTCCCACAATAGACATTAACTCTTGCAAACTGTAACTTTTATTTTGCATAATTTAGTTCTCATCATTTTTAGTTGTGGTTCCAATCCTACAGTTGAGCAAAATCATTAACACAAATGTAAAGTGTTGAATATCTCATGTAATTTATTGAATACTGTACTGAAAGGGATACTATCGCACCATCGTAAAGTCGAATAATCATAAGTCGGACCATCGTAAAATACAGAGACTGTCTGTATTTCCCTTTCCTTGTTCATGCCCTCAAATACAAAGACATTTACCCAGAGAATGAGCTTGAATGGAAGAGCTATTACATGGTAATATGGTTATGTGTGTGTGTGTGTGTGTGTGTGTGTGCGTGTGTGTGTGTGTGTGTGCGTGTGTGTGTGTGTGTGAGTGTGTGTGTGTGTGTGTTTTAGAAAGCACTTATTTTCAGCAAGCTAGAATTAATTTATCTCATTAAAAAGGGCATATCAATTTCCACATTCCAACTCCAGGGCTAATGGTAGCACTTTCCACTGGACAAAAAGTTCTGAGCAGAATGGTAAATGGTATGTGTGGACAGCTCCTTTTTTTACAGATCCCGAGTGTATGACTTCATACATTCACAACACCCCACCACAGCATTAGCTTCAAAGTATCAAGAGGATTTGATCAACAAATGACATACAATTTGTTACAGTTTAAGAGTTGGAATTATGGTTAGATCTGAAGCCTATTGAAACTCATGTCAGGCTGAGCTGGAAAACCAAGACTAATGTCAATAAATCTGAATAGAGAACAGTAAATTTATTTGGTTAACATATTAATTAATCTGTGTACTTATATGTGGGTACATGTAGCTCCAGCTCCTGACTAGCTGACTGCACTGCAGCATGCATTATCAGTGAAAAATGAATGCATGACTAAGATGTTTAAGGCATAGTAATGTTATGATTGCTTATAAAGTGGCTTTGGAAAGATAAGTTGTGGGTGTTGTAGAGTGGAAAAAGCCAGGAAAAGCTCATGATTCTAATTTTCACACACTCACAATTGTCTGCAGGTGTTTTTTTTATATATTTCATAAACAACATAACACATACAAACATATACCATCATCCTAGTCCATTGTCTATCCATACAGTTTTCATTTGGTTTGATCCTGCAAATGGTCACAGATTCATCATCTATGCTTCTCTCCGGGGAGTCCTTGGCATATTAAATGGACAAGAACAGTAGCACAGTCAGATGGAGGAAGAAAGGGAAAGAACCAGAGAAGGAAGGAGAAAAGGATAGCAGGATGTGCTGGCTGAAGGGATTGCCATTGTAATTTGACTGATGGTTTGCCAGCATATGTGGAATATCTCAACTTTGGAGCAAATTTTGAAATGGGGCAGCTGAGCAGAATACAGTCACCCAAAACAGATACAAACCTTAATCTTAAAGGATGTCTATATGTATACATTTTTAAAGTATATGTATATATTTAAAAAAAAACAAATTTGTACTGTTGCTATTAAAAAATATGTATAAATACATACTGGTCAGACCAAGGATCTCATACTAACTAATGGTATTATTTTTTTCTAATATTTCGTATATTAGAAAAAAGAAACATCAATAAAATTAATTAAGCCAATTTATCTTTCATAATAGTATGGCTTCTTCTGTAAAACCATTAAAGAAGCTGCAAGTTGGCTTAGTAATTATCACTACTTCCTGCATGTCAATCAAACTGCAGTCTGCTAATCATTGATGTTGACATAAAAACTTGAAACACTTGGAGCCAGCAAGACTCAGATCAGCCTCTGTACTATGAGAAGTGTGAAACAGCAACCTGTGATTAAAAGAAATAAAAAGGAGAGGAAAAGTAGCATGATGTGATCAAAGTGCTCTGATTTAATACACTTTCCTTCATGCTGAGGAGAAGGGGGGTTTGAAGGATGCTGAGGATGAGGGTATGAAGGTGGAAGAATTGTGTTCCTCTATTCTTATGCTAATATTGAAATTCCACAAATTTGCACCAGCGAGCTGTGCAAAAAGACAGAGGTGAAACATTCACTAAAATTAAACTGGGCCACTGCTTTGCATAAACTGTAAAGCACATCAAAGGCTGTTGGCTGTGTAACTGTTGCCATGCGGGGTTTCAAACACGCATTGATAGGATTACTGTGGATGTCTGTTGTCAAGGTTTCCTTCGTATTACCCCGTGTGGAATGTTTAACCCCCCCAGTGCCAGTCATGTTGCAGGCCTTTGACTTTGAAATAAAAAGCCACTTGAAGTCACTTCTAAAATGCATGAGCACAGTTATCTTCATGGATTTTTATGCCTGCATTTTATATTTAATATACTTAACCAAATATTTTATGCTCCTTATATATGGATTTATACATATTTTACCACCTCATCAATGTCTTTCTTATTCAGTATGAAAAGGCAAGTATATCTCAGTCACAATATAGATATGGTAGATAACATAATAGCTCAAAATGAAGAAGATCAAACCAATACAAAATTCCAGTTATGCTATTTAAACTCAATCAACAGTTGGCCTGAGTCACTTGTTGTCAAGCTTGTCAGTTTTTGCACTGCAGATACACCACCAATCAAATACTGTATATGTCTTCACAGGACCACAAAGTTGATACATGTTCATATGTGTACATATTATATCTATATTAGCAATAAAACACTGTGCAATCTCAGCATGCTATATTGCCCTTGTTATATTTATACCCAAACTCTTATCAGTATTGTGTTTTATCCTCCACATTTCTTACTTATTGTCTTTCAGTGTCTCTAAAATATACGCTCACTTGTTACTTCTTTTTGGCATTTAAAATAAAAGTTGATCAAGTTGCTTGTCTTGAGTCCTCAGAATAGGATGTTGCAGATGTAGGCTGCAGTTGTTGATGATGTATACTTATGGTTTGTACCTGCTCTGCTGACCTGACCCTCTCAGGAGCCTTCTATGGTTGCATAACTATTGAGACAGAGATAGAGTGACAGTGTCATCATGAAAGAGGCAAAAAACTTATCCACTCACCAAGAGCCTGCACAAGGGATATAGGGGTCACCGCTGCTGAGAAGTGACAGTAAAAAGAGGTTTCCACCCCAGTTACCCCACGTTTACAGTCAAAATGAAGTCTGATCCTCCATTTCCCCAAAAGTTAGCAGCCAAACCAAGATCTGATTTCTATACCACCCCCACTGAGAGGGTTAACATTACTGTGAAAACAGAACAAAAGTAAACTGACCTTCAAGAAAAGTCAAAGTTGTTTTTTGTGCATCTTCCTGGAGTAAATTCTCAAAATAAAGAGAGACGTTAATGAATCCAAAACAACTAATGGAGGGCAAGGCGCTGGATAAATGGAGAAAGCATGAATACCTAAAGAGCCCCTGGTGTGCTCGTGGGAGAGCCATTTAAATACTGATTGAAATTAAAGTTTAACAGCCAGCTAATGGAAGTTTATGTCACACTGCATCTGCTGGACAAGAGGATGTGAATAGCTTTAACCGTATTTGCTCATGCATGTTCTTTATTATTATTTTGGAAATCTATTCAAATATGTTTCTTTAATTACCTTTGATTCAGCTTAAGAGGGTTCCCTGAGTCAAATCTGATACTTGATTTATTTCATTTTTTAAAAGTTAATCATTGTGATGTCAAAACCTTGAGAGCCTGCATCTAGGCCTCTAAACTCCAGCCTTGACAGTTGGCAGCCTGGTGGGTTTTCCAGCTCTTTAGCCCAGTAATTCTATCAGAACTGGGAAGAGAAGGCAATTTAGTCTGATAAAGACAACAGTGAGTAGAATTAGGTGTGTTAGTGCCTTGCTGGATCGAAACCTGTAAACACTACAGCTCCCAGGAAAAGGGATCAGCAGTAAAGAGATAGTGATTTAAAAAGCCAAAGATAACAACTCAGAATCATGTTTAAAAAAGAAGATAATCTCAATAAATTTGACATGAGATTTAAAGAGCTAAATAAACTGGCTTTCGTAATTTATACAGTGCTAAAACAGGGGCAGATCTCATACAAACATACTGGTAAGACTGATTATACACTATTGAGCTTACACACCACTACCATAAGACCTGTTATAACCAAGCATGAAAGTATCTTTCCGCTTATGAAAAAGGGCAGATGCACATATTATTAGCACCTCTGTACACAGTCTTAGTTGTGCTTAGCAGTCAAAAGTTGGTTGCTTGTCAGTTGAACCCTGCTCCTCTTTCCTTCAAGGTTCCAGCACTGATGCCATCTCTAATGACAGTGTAAGGCCCACTCATTGCTATATTTATACCAAACCTCTTGTCAGTATATGGTTTCCACTTCCACTTTTCTTATTATTATCACTTTGCTTATTGTTTTTCAGTGTCTCCAAAGTATATCCTCATTTGTTACTTCATTATGGCATTTAAAATAACAGTTTTTTCGAGTTATTATTTTTTGAGTCCTTAGAATAGGCTGTGGCAGATGCAGGCTGCAGTTGTTGATGATGCGTGCACATGTATACTAAAGGTATGTACCTTCTCAGTTGACAGTATCCTATTCAAGAACAATGAAGCCACAGTTATGTAATGTTCTGATGAATCAAGGATTCAAGTTCTTTAAACTGGGATATTTTGATGATATTTTACAACCATTTCACACCTCAGCATATCATAGTGAGTGAAAATGGCTGAGGTTCCACTTTCCCACCGATTTTCAAATTTGGACTATATGCAATGCATATAAGCATGTGTATTGGCCCACTCTTTCTGGTTAACTGATAAGCACAATAGGACTTGATGAAAAGAACAAAGATGGGACACACAACCATAGAATCACACTTCTCCAGCTGTCACCATGAGGTCAATCTGTAAAGTTGACTGAAGCCTCCTCTTTCCTCTGTTAGTCATAAATACTACATGCATTAGGGGCATAGGTGCTGTGAGAGCAGTGAGATGTCAGTGGACATTTCATGACTCCTCTACAGTCTGATTCAACAATGACCTTTTTCTAAGGAGTAAATTAAGCAAGTGAGATATTTAATATATTTTGCCTCTTTAAGTTGGTAAATGGGACTGAGATCAAACACAAATGTGTAGGAGGTAATTCTATTTTGACATTTGATTCCTCTACCAAAAATGGAATAGTTACTCAGTGATACTTGGGGTAATGTTTATGGAAAATAGAAAATCTGTAGATAAGCTGAACCAATACAGAAACTTCAGTTTACAGAAAAAAGTTGTCCTCCTGAGTAGCAGCGTAGCAAGAAATTTAGCTTTACACAGGCAGGTTCTGAGGGCCCCTCCACTTTCATGGGCCCCTTCAACCCTTCAGCCCTGTACAGAGACATGCAAGAAGTAAATAGACACCAACAGTGTTTGATAAAACTAAGGGTGTCTATAAACTTCTTGCATGTCTCTGTATATTTAGCACCCTTTTCCCCCCTGGTGATACACCCCTGCTCCCAAGTAACAAGGTCAATTGTATCAGATCAGTGTCTGCCTTTCTGTGGTCATGTAAAAAACGTAATTCAAAGCTGGAAAGCGCTCACAACCAGTTCTTGTATTAGAACTGAAAAATGCATTGCATACTCTCAGCTGAACATCACAGATTGCTATTCATCGCAGATTGCTATTTTGTATTTTAAAATAAGGTCAGGACATTCCTTCAGGGGACCCCAAAACCCAGCAAAGTTGTTGTAGTGGGAGTGAGCTTTATCTACTACAAATACCTTGTTTGTCTGGTAAGTTATAAATTCTTTTAGTGTAAGGAAAGGTGAGAGAGGGAGGTAGCCAATAATCAGGATATTTGACAATCTCTTTTATGCTATATTGTAAAAATATTCTAAATACATAAGAAAGAAATATATAATATATTTCTACAATTACTGTTATTATTTCATTATATATATATATATATATATATATATATATACAAAAACTCACAATTTAAATATATTATTAATTTGTTTTTAAATGAATAAATGAAACACCCCCCCCCCTCCCCCCATAACAAAAAAAATGTAAGACAACAAAGATATTTGTGACTAAAATAGTTAATACTTACGATTAAAGCATGCTTTATGATGAATATTTGTTCAAGTAAAACATTGATATTCATCCGATGTGACGGGCAGTAGGAGAAGCATGTCTATTCCCAATGCAGGAGATACTCAGTTGAGCAGAGGGAAGAGTGAATAATATGTTCAACCAAGTTTAAACCTGATCCTTCAAATTTATGTAACACAACCAACCATGCTTAAGGAGTTAAAAAAGATAAATTCATTGCTTAGGTTCAAGATGTTGTATAGTTTAATATATTATATAAGCTGTTGGTGTATGTTATTTCCCTTGTGGCTGCTTGCTGTATGACAATGTTATGTCATTTACATTATGCTGGCTTTATAGCATATAGTAAAATGTTACACAAATATTTGCATAACAATTGTCAAATCACAAGTAAGTGTTTGTCTGAGGTTGAGTCAGAAAATTCAGTATAGAAATCCCACAAGATAGTTAGATTGATTTTTTTTTCTTTGACAACCTCATCTTCAAGCAGACAAAATGAATTCTCACACGGAAACCTATTTATACACATGCAACTCTGAAGTAATGTTAAAAAGAGAAGTTTTCAATGCTCTGTACTGAAGCCTCAACACAGCGATGCATCAAAAGCTAATAAAAAGTCTCAGCTTTGACTGTGTTTATAGTACTGCTTTAGCACTGGTGAACAAAATGAAAGCTCAGTTTGGATGTACAGAGGGTTTAGTGGCTGACAGTAGAAAGATTGCACACGTCATTAAATTGCCATGAGAAAATGTAGCTTTTGTGGGCCAATTTGTCAGCCTTGGCAGTGATCAGATTATACAAGTAGATGAGATGTTAGAATAAACACAGCAAGTTACAAATTAAGACACGTAATTCTCCTTCTGTCAATACCTATAACTTACACATTATATAGATAACTTTCATGAGGCAAAAGACAAGTGGAGCTGATCTACTACTCAGTCATCCAAAAAGTGCATTACTGTTTGTAATTTGGAAACTGGATGAATCTGCATCAATAATACATTAATTTTTGACTCTTTTGAGATGGTAGCACATAGATTGAGTTTAACCATATAGCGGCTTCATTTGTTATCAATGAACATGAATGTATTTGGGGATAAACATTGCATCCACAATTCAATACCAAGTTGATCATTTATTGTCTTTTTTTACCTTGACATGGAAAGTGCACATAACATTGAACATTGCAAACCACTACAACAATTTCAGACCACACATCTGATAGCCATTAAGCCATCTAGCAAATCACATTGATACATTTTATTCTGAATAAGAGATGAGAGCCTATGAGACAATATTACAAATACATCAAATGAATAACACATTAATGATAAGATTAATCAACATGTTATGCATTACTACTGTAAGAAATTGATTTTGCCATTTGACTTTCAATAAATCTAGTTGGTGCCATTATGTATGTGGCATAGCTGCACTCGCAAGCTCTCATATAGGCATATGAAGCATGCTGACATTTACACTTGTTTTTCAGGTAAATGGTTTTCTTTTTGCAAACCAGAGCATGACTCATGAATAAACTATAGAGGGTAAATTAAGGATATTTGTTTGGTGTGGGAAATAAGCTAATAATACAAATACAGCAGTTTTAGGATTATGCCTTTGAGCACATACTCAGGTTTGTACCTTAAACAAATCTTTACAAAGCTCTGGCTGGCTTAATCTTATGTTATTTTTTTTGTCATATCACTAAGTTATGTGCTGTTGCATGACCTTGGATTAGAAAGCTAACATATTGAATAGATAACTTGATTAAACTCAGAATTGGCTAGCTACGTTTATTTTGTATCCTTTTCAAATGCAATGAAAACTACAGCCAGATCAACCTCAACAGGCTGCAGTCCATGTAGATAACCATTAGCCAGGGAACTTCATTAATCAGAAAGCCGAGCTGTATGATATCTGCAAAAATTACTTCTATCCATTAGACTGTTAAACAGCACCTACAGATTGCCACCATATAATAAAAATACTGATTAATTGTATGGGACATTTCAGTATGCAATGTAATAAATTTCATATTCTGCTTAATCTTACTTCCAATAATAATAATAATAATATGTTTAGTAGTTCAAAGTTTACAAGTTAATAATTTAAACATGTTATTACTTCGCTAATTGTTCCTGTAGGACCTCTTTCAAAATCTGTCACATTACAAAATTTGTAACAGACTCATTAAAGTGCTGAATTTAAAATGTATTTTGGAGAAGAAGCATTATTGAAATTAATATTGATATTAATGTGAAAGGAGTGTTAATTTTTTGAAGTTGTGATTTAGGTAAAAAGTAAGATTTAATAATTTTACAAAATAAAATTTCATGCAAGAGAAAGTAACTGACTGACAGATACCATCATACAGGAGTTATGTATGTTGCAGGACCCTCAGAAATGTTTTATTGCAGCTTTACTCAAATGTGCTTGCCAATAACTGCAAAATTTTGGCAGTTAGATGGATGATGTCCAAGTCTAAGCAACCAAACTGAAAAAATTACTGCACAGCCTCCAGTAAATACATATTCGCAAAGCTTTTCTCTCATTTCAATATCAATGAATCCTGACAGTGTTTTAGATGAAATGATCATGCTGAAGGCACATGCAATGGATTCCCTTAAAACTTATAAATCCAAGTTGAAAGGTATGCTTGTTTGTCAGTCTGCTTCACTGCACAACATTTTAGTCTGACAAGTATAAAAAAGAGAAATAATCTTTTTATACATATAACATTGCATATCTTTTATAGGGCCACTGCAAGTCAGTTTTACAAGTACAAATAGGACATAGAGTGTGTTGTAACCCTACAGCCAGAACAAGAGTATGATTAGTGGTTGTACTAATTAGTGAGCTAACGATAGCCCTTTGTGTGCCTTATAGATTGTGAGAACTGAAAATTAAAGTCTGTACATGCTGACTCTCCTGATGGAGTCCATGATGGCTTATGATTATTTCCCCACCACCTCCCACCCCCTCACAATCCTACAGACTCCATTAACAATCCTGGCAACAGTTTTTATCTCTCATAGTATTATGGATCTGGCTCACACCTGATGACTGCTCTTCAATACCTATGCCACTCAGGGACTAGTCCAAACACTTGGTTAGACCACCACAGAGCTGGCTGGCCACAGCGCCAAACACTTCCAAATTATTCAGAGCTATTCCTTCCCAACTAATCCATCCCCACCTGCTCCCACACCTCCCCTCTTTCCCACCTGATCCTCACCTGGCTGATGTCCCATTCCAAAACGCTGATCTGTCCTAACGTCCTTGCCTTCCATTACACTTCATCTGATAATGTCCATCTGTCTCATCTTGAAGGCCAGTTCCCTTCAGTTGTCAAAAGAATTTAGCAGATAAAAACTTAATACATATCATAGTTTTTCAATATTAAGAATGGATAATATTAATTATCAAGTCATTAGTTCAGTGAAAGTGCAGTAGCATGATGTATTGATTAAGGAATAGGAATTGTAACCCATAAGGTTACTGGTTTGACTTTCCAGATGGAGCACTGCTGTGGACCTGAATTTTCTTCAGTAAATATTTAGCTGTAATTGGATAACATGTGAACAGTACACTGTCACTTTGGAGTAGGGTGCAAGTCATTATTCATGCCGATAATGATGGCAGTTTGATTTAACTGGTGCTGATCTCTGAATTTAGTTATATCACTTTAGTTAGTGATGTATCTGGGCTGAAATGTCCAGTTACCAGCCAATCTACTTACAATGAAAATGCTACCTTCACTGAAGAGCTTTTTTAATGAAGCCCACAAATCTACAGCATCTTCTGTCACATAAGGGGAAATCCAGGCACAACTGGCAGCATCCCTTTCTCTACACCTTATTCCTCTTCCTCTCCTCTATCTCATCTCTTCTGTCTCCTTCCTGTCTGTTAGATACGGTCTGCTGGTACTTTCGTCTAATGGTCCCTCTGCTAGACTTTCCCCTGCCCGTGGGGCTCCAAAGCAACATTGTCAGTGGCTAAGGAGTTGTTGGTTATTGGCACTGACAGGGACAGTTGCTTTTGCCATCGTCAGGGATACAGTTAGGCACCAACCTGCCAGTCCTGGACACCTCAACACCCAGCAACCTCTTCTTGGTGGCTGTGGCTATAATGATCTATGATGAGCTCAGTCTCTTTCTCTGAGACATTGGCATAATGATTCAGGCTCTACCTGCAGACAGTATGCAAGCTTATTCCAAGACAAGTCATAACCCTGTCTGAAGAGAATATACTGAAAACTACTTCATCTGTGTTGTATCATTGCTTTTATAATTACTTCAGGATATGTCACCGTACTTTAAAGAAAGCTTTCAGAACCTTCTCTGCAATGTACTTCACATAATGTCCTATAGAAGTTGTTTTTCCACTTGTCCAATTAATGATATCTGATGATTAGTGAAAGGTGCTTGAGTTCATGTTGATGTTTACATCAAACATGTTGTCACAACAATTTTTAGTTTCTGTCCATATTTGTTCACTTCCAACTGCTTCTTTCCACAGGCCCCTATTGCACCCTAGCCTTCTTTCTTGTTTAAATATTAAAACAAAAATTGGGCAGACATAAAGCATATTGATACAAGTAAACAAACAGACAGGGCTTGGAGGGATTTTGCTGAGATTTTATCGGTTAAGATGCAATGTATTGTTGTTATTTTAAACCAGACCATGGTGTCTTCTTAGGTGATCCCTCACAATTGAAATGGAATTGGCTACAGGGCCACCAGGTTCTGAGCATTTAGTCCATTATCAGTCCTTGTGAGTTTGTTTTCTATTTAGATATCAGTGGATTTTATTAATCTGTAATTTCAAATGAATTATTCATAATGAAATAAGAAGAGGATTGTTATAAAATAAATTATTTGATTGAAGTGATGAGTTTTTCCCTGTATCCCTCTACAGGTATCCTGTAATGCACCGTAGAACCCCCACTCCCCACCCCTTTTGGTGCTATGGCCATAATTCATCAAACTACACCACAGTGGCCCCATTCCATTCTGTGTATGTTTTTCAATTTAAAATGTGAAATTGATGGAATGCTCTGGCAAGCTTGGGTTCGAGTTCCACCAAGCCATTCCCTGGATGGTAATATTTTAAAACGCTATTTTCATTATTACTCCCTTTGATTGATCAGTGTTATTCCACGCAATCAGGCAGTCCCCTTGGATTTATTTATTTATTTTTTTTGCATTTCTGCACTCATACGCATAAGTGAAGCTTATTATTAGGCACCCGCCCAAACCCCCCCCTCACCCGTCACCCATTTTTACCTACCCCCCCATCCCTCCACCCCAAGGCTGACCCCTTTATTTAATACACCAGATGTTCCCAGAGTTTAGCAGTGGTGTTCTGTGATGGGAAAGTCTCAGTCTATGGCATATCGCTATGAGCACTAATAGTTCAATGAAAGCCCAAGTGAATTAACCACTGTGTTCCACATTCATCATTAAAAGCCGTGCCGTGAATCTAACGAAAATGTGTCCCGAGTAACCAGAGAATGCGGTGCACATGTGCGAAGCAATTATACAACGCCGATTGTCGACTATTTCAGGCAATCAAATCCATGGCCCCATTAGCAACTGCTGGAAGACAAATTGAAGGCAATGCAGCACTTTGGGAGCACAGAACTCTGTAGTAAATGCATTCAGATCCATTCGGTTGACCTCACCAGTGAAGAATGTGGAAATCATTAGAACACAATTACTGGTGGTCTTACACGTAACAAAATTTAGCAAGATCTAAACTGTTATGTGGGCCTGCAAATGTTTGTTTTTATGATTAAAATTACAACTTTTTCACCACTTTCAGAAGAGGTTTATTTAATAAAAATATTTTCATTTTAAGGTTCAGTTAAATCATCGAATTCAGTATAGTAGCCTGGGCAAAGAAAAGTAAAACATCAAAACAATATTTCAAGGCACTAATTATTAACAAAAAATAAATAAATGAATAAACAAACAAAAACCTAAAAATTTACCTAATGAATTAATCAAAGTTCAGATAAACTCTAATGATAAGCACAACAACAGAAAAAAGGAACAAAACTAAAGAAGAATATGAGAGAAGAACGAAGTTACCGAAAATAGAAAGCTTATTTGTTTATCGCTTCCTCATTTTCTCAATACTTTTTGAAAATGATTTCATTTTCATCTCATCATTTTATTATTAATAACTACTACCATAGTTCTCTGTAATCCCATTGAACATTGCTCACCCTGATTTGTTGTTCATTCTCTTCTGGCACAGAAATTTTGCAGTCACTTCCAGTTAACAATCCAGACAGGTCAAACAAAAGAACATTGATGAACACTTATCTGTAATAATATGTCATTGCATAACCTTACCAGACATGCAGTGTGACCTCATTGCACATAAATTCTGGTGTTTAACTTCTGTCCTAAAAGCTACATTTCTCATATTGGAATTTGAAGGCCAGAATGGGCCAAAGTAAGAGTATGTATGTATGTATGTATGTATCTAAATTGCATTCTTTTTAAAAGGAAAAATGGGAAACTTTCACATACAGTCACATCTCAAAAATGCTTGTCTTTGGCTATCAGCTTTTTGTGTAGTATGATTGCTATGCCACAAATGTGACTTCTTAGACATTTCTAATATACCTGCCATTATTGAATATTAGCATAGCCTGGCTCCCTTACTTCACCAGTCTGTGTAAAGTGTTATAAAGTCATTGATGTGTGAACTACACAGACACACCTAAGACACATGGGCGTCAGTTTGTTTTGAGAAGTGCTGGGGGGACAACGATGAGTTCAACTAACTAAAGGATTTCAAAAAGTGGTGAGAGATAAAATAGGCCACAACAAAAAGTGTCCTCAGGCTCCCCAGTGTAAATGATGCCTATGCTAAAACCCACACTAGTTCTGGAGCTAGGGCAGTTCATTTTCTTGGAGAGTAGTTGTATTTCTACTAATGAGGAGCAATTAACGGTTAATTAAGCTACTACAGTAGCGTTCAGTGGTAGATTAGATGATTGGGTGACTTAAACAATTCGGGGTAGAAATTTGCATGAAATCTAGAAATATACATGACCTTTCTTTTTTATAAATTTGCTCATAAAAAATAATTTTTGTAAAGCAGTGGTCTGCATCCTCACACAGCACATCTGGCCTGGTGCTAAGGCAAACACATTTGTGTGTTTTGTTACTCTGCACTGCTTTCAAATATAAGTCTTTGCTTGCAACAGCTACATTTGTATTTATGCTGAACTTTTTTTTGCTTTGTCAGAATGAGGCTTTATCGAAATAAATATTCCTGCAGTTTGGGGTTGAAGACCGTCCTTCATTATTGAAAAGAAAAATGACATCTGCTCTTTGACAGATATGGCTACATTCAATTGCGGTTGGGATAATTTTATAGAATTTCCTGTCATCGATTTTCATCACTTGAGTATGTAGAGTTGGGAGTGCTATTATGGAAAATATTTAATTCATCACCCCAAGAATTCATCACCTCCAGTGATTCAACCAGAAGTAATAAGCAGGGTAAGTCTTAGATACTGGGTCAAATGGATGCAGTCCTCCATTTTCACCTCAAATTGCAATGCCCCAACATGTCGCGTAATACCAAGATGCAAGAACTTTCATCATCGTCTTTCAGTTAGCCTCCAGGACCTACTAAAGCTGCCTGGTTGCAGCCCTGAATCAGTGCTGATATCAGAATTGCATAAAGGCAAGTTGACTCTGTTTGACCTTTAAACCTGTGAAAAGCATTTCATTTTCTTTCATTTTAAGATTCCTTTCTGACCAAAACCTGACATAATTTCATCATTTGAACTTTAGCTTTTATAAAAAAGTAAGTAAATATATAGCTTTATAAATGGCTTTTTCATAAAGGAAAACCTTTCAGAATGGGTTTTCCTTGCTCTGGAAATGTACTTGGCAGCTCATAGTTCACAGAGTCTGTCATGGCTTGGTCTTGCTGAGGTTTACGCCCATTTTGGTGATAATGAGTAAGGTATTTTTCCTTTTAACATATCTGTTCTCTCTTGTTCATGGGACTCAAGAGACATTAACTCTGGTCCTGTTGTAACGCCAGCTCTTTCGTGACCAAATAAGTGGCAGGCCACTTCATGATTTTGAAATCTAAGCATGATGAACTTGTACGAGAACTGCTACCACAGCTTTCAAAGAGACCAAAAGAACTGAGATTACTGTTCTGTAGAAGATGCTGTCCTATGGAAAGGATTTTAAGGACCTGATTTGCAGTGGTAATTAAAGATCTCATGGCACTTTTCGAAAGAGTGGGTGTGTCCTGATCAAATTCCCATAAAAATGCATATATTTAATTGGCAGAATAATCACTTGGAAACATTGCACACCGTAATTAAACTTTTAAGTACTTTAACATTTAAGAACTGTTTTGAATGAACTTCCCTGTGGGAAAAGTAATTAACAAGAGAGATCCAGAATGTTGCATGTACTCAACTTCTTTGCATTGTATTTCAGATAATTGATTTGCTGGGAACTTGAACCACACCTATTGTAAGTAATTCGTCGAATTGAAAACTGTGTCACAGAAAAAAAAGGAAAAATAAAACAAAGGGAACTTTCAACGGTACCTAATCAAATGTTCCCATCTGTAATTGTAGTTCTGAACTACAGGCAAGCTCTAGTGGATATTAAAAGGGCAAACATATTCTTCTTAAGATCAAAACCCCAGAAATCAGCAGACTGAAGGGGAAAAATACAAATGTGAGCTTATTGATCAGAGGAACACTGAAAAGTTCTTTCAGATTGTGTCTTTGCTGTCATTATGTTGCCTTGAGCTTTTTTTTTTTTTTTTTCAAAATACCATTGCAGCATTAAAGATAGTACATATCTTTACAATCTGGTTTCTCTTCCAGGCAATTTCACCAATGTCCTAGTTTTTAAATGTTATGATTATTGTGCTGAAAGTGATATATTTAACAATGTATTTTTGCATGTATTACTTCAGTTTTGAAGGTGGATAACCATGTGTTAGTTTTAATTTGTCAGTCATTTCCATTTATCCGTTATTTAATTTTTAAACCAGAGTTTCTACAGTCGAGGAACTGTTCTGTGGGCTTCCATGAGATTGAGATGAAGTTAACTATGTTTTAATATACATATTTTTTAATTAAAATAAACTTTAGGGGCACCACTAAGAAAAAAAAGTAAAACAGCTGTATTGGACCTGATACAAAATACATGCTTAAGACTAGAAGAGGTTCACACTTAAATGTGGTAAACACTATTTGGCAGAACAAAATGAATGATTTTGAAGAGGATTTGTTTTGACACATATAAAGAAAAAGAGACCATTACTAAGTGGAGCCTTTATCATGTATATATAGGAAAGATCATTTAAGTGCCTAGTTAATACTACCCCAATCCAAATAGGCTTCCTGGTTCATTATGACAGCAAATGTCCTATCCAATGGACAGTGGAAGTTAGTAACTGCTGCTTTAGAGAACATGTAGATACTTTTCCTAAACCATTGAAGATTTTATTAAGTATTTGATAATAACTGTTCTGGACAGTCGTACCCTTTCGGTCCTTATTATATTTTCTATTGTCACAGTGAATAAAATGGGATTAAGATAGTCTGTTCCATAACCAGACACTGGTCCCAAAAAAGCAGTTGCATTTTGTTTAAATTGCATTTCTTTATTAGCTCCTTTTGAGGCTGCAAGTCACTGAATATGTACCAATCAGATTTCATTCATTTTATGCCCTAGGTTCAGACAAAAAAGTGCAATAGTGATGTCAGTGAATGCCATTTATCTGATTAGCATATGTTGCTGTGAAGGAGTAACCCACACTGTTGAAATGTTGTGGATCTTTGCTTGTTACATGTGTGCCACGTGCATTTGTTTTTGTTAATTCAAGAACATGATCAGTTGCCAGCCTTGTGTCTTACCTGAAATTGACTGATTGAATGGAATGTTACCATGTGAGTCATTGTGGGCCTATTTAATGACAGGTGTGCTGTCTCAGGGGAAGGGGTTTTTGGCAACCATTTGTAAAAGGGCATAAAAATGTTTAAGTATGTGGGTATTGTCAAGCTAAACATCAAATAAACCCCTTTTTTAATATATTTATTTGCTCTGATGGTTTAAGAAAAACCCTATGCTATTGTCCGAGGCAACGGCCAGCTTCGTGACAGTTGCTATGAAGAAATATGCCATATTTTGCATAATTCCCCTTAAATAATTGTATATTTACAATTCAGGGGAAATACTTTGCTCAAAGGTACCACTCCAGTCGTGGCACCTTTCCACCTGAAATTCATAGCTGCCCCATCTGGGGTGTACGCTCTGCTCTATCACACTTTAACAGGGTAAATACTCCAGTGGCTGTGTATGCACATGTGTGTGCAAAATAATAATAATAACATTAATACATGATGACAGAAAGAAACATAGAAAAATATTTTTAAATCCCATTCTTGAGTCACTCGGTACACTATCTATTTACTGCCTGTCAAATTCTGACATGGTGACAGTTATTTGTTGATTCAAAATCCCAAAGAGGTATTTTAATACCTTATGATTGTCATATGCTGATCCTATTCTAGCTAGATTTTTTAACCCAGTAAAAGATGACAGCTTATTGAAAAGATTATAAACTAGTCAATGTCCCCTCACATCCATTTCCTCATTAAGCATGAGTAATATCTCAATGTTGCATTGGATGTGCTGGAAAGTTGCATTACCAAGGATGGCTGACCTGTAACCTCCTTTCCCACCCTGAAAGGCAGTGATGAAATATAACAAACTTTTATTTTTTGATGATGCCTGCACTTATAGTATTGATCGCTATCAACTTCTCTCATGATAATTCAGGTTCTAAGGATGCAATCTAAATACTATTTTTTAAGTACTGGTCGTGAAGGATCAAAGATACTGTAAGGAATAATTTTATTCCCACTCTGTGCCTGGATGGGAACCCAGGACTCCAGACAATCTCAACATGGCTACAGGAGGATTCTAAATTAGGACCCATAAAGCCCAGCTGGACACCCCGACAGAGAGGGACAATGCAGGGCTTCGGGTGTCACATGTCTACAAAGAGTACTCTACAGTGGGGCCATAAATCCCAGTAGCCACTTCAATGCTGTACAAACAATAAACACTGGGAAAGACTGGGGGCATATGTAGATGATAAGGGCTGTAGCTTTCAGTGTAAAAGGATGAAACAGATGTCACTGATGGTTATTGGAACTTGTTGCATTGGTTAACCCATGTCTGTAAATGAGTCTGTATGTACATAGCCCTGACAGCAGCCCTGCAGGGACTTCATCCTGGGTGATGAGGGAGGGCAGGTGAAGGTATATTTAAGGCTACACCTGCCATAAAAGTTATTGCCTAACACCTTTTGTTTACTCTCCCATCCATTCAGGATGAAGGGTGAAAGAGTAATTATCCCTCAATTCCTTTTGTGCCAGTAGGGGGGTCTCATGACAGTAGGCTAAGAGGGAAAAGGGTTGAAGACTGTTTTTTGCTGAATCCTATTGGATGACTGACACTCCCAATGTCCTCCTATTGGAGGACATTGAGATTGGAAGGGGTTTCACAGGATGACATTTAAGGGAAGCTCAGTGATACATTCAGGGATCATTGCTTAACAAGCTCCTGGTGGCCATAGCCATTTGCAGAACAATGAGAGGTGCATATTTTGCTGTTTATCCTTGTCTTGTCTTGTTGATATTTCTGTGTGTAACATCTTGGTGGTATGATGGTTACTAATCTTGTGGTCTGCAATAAGCATTGTTACATTTTCTATTTACAATGTCTCCCTTTCCAGTCTGTTATGTTCATGTCTCCTGTCCACAGCTCCAAGGCAGTTTCCTATTTCATCTAGGTGTGTGAACCAGCGGCATCCAGTCTGGCTACTGAGGTACGGTGGCTTTCCAGAGGTTTGTCCTGGATACAGAGCCCCAGGTCCCGCAGCCTACTCTGTTCTGCTTGTAACATTTGTCACAAGACAAGCTGGGTATGCTCCCTAGGATCTCAACTCAAGCTGATCTAGGCCTAGAAACCTCTGAATGTAGTCAGACACCACAGCAGGCTGATGGATGTAAGCTTAGGCTGTAGGCAGCCAGACACCATAGCAAGCCACTGGGTGTAAGCCTAGGTTGCAACAAATCCCTTAGGTTGTATGAGCAGTCAGACACCATGGCAAACGATTAGGGTGTAAGCCTAGGCTGTATGCAGCCTGACACCACGGCAGACCACTGAGTGTAAGCCTAGACTGCGTTACATTCACAGACCTCTGAGTGCGGCCAGACACATAGCAGGCCACTAGGTGTTAGCCTAGGCCGCAACAAGTCACCAACTTTCTAGATCCACTGTCTAAGGTTGTGGACCTGAATCCTGGGGCAAACCTGGTCATGCCCTGCACTCTGTTGTCAGCACCTGTTTTATCTGTTTGCTAACTGTCTATGGAAGTGTGTGTAGAAGTCTGTGTTTCACTATTTAGGTTCACTTTAGGTTTGATACCCTGTGTTGCCCTAGCATAAAAGTGGATTCCAACATGGTACAAGTGGAAATCAGTTACTAAGTGGCAACATGCAGGGGACTCATCACAGCTGAAATAACTGCAACAAAAACATACATGTTTCACCTAACTTTCTTTCTGCCATAAATTAACTCCTTCCTTACAATACTCTGACTCCAATACAAATTAATCAAGTAATTAAGATTTTATGCAACACTTAAGTAATGCACCCTCTTTCCCCTGTGCATCTATCCATATGCCTAATATTCATAATATTCTAACAGACACAGACTTTACCATGCATTAGTTTTAGGGCAAAAGGATTGTATTAATTTTGTATAATTAGCCTTACAAGGGAAAGCCCTCAAAACAATTAAATGTTTCACCCCACTGTGAGAGAAAAAATCCAAAGTCCCAACACATCATATTATTCATTTTGTTTCATTCATAGAGCTTACAATACCAACTTGAAACATTTATACATGAAAATTGCTTCCAATACATTTTGTATGACAAGAAAAAGAAACTGAAAACTTGCTCTCAGGGTGCTCAGGTACTGCTGATTTTTGTCAAACTATCCACCCAGAGTTAAATCCCACCCTTGAGCTGATTAAATGATGTCTCAGAAATGGAATACTTATTTGGCCACTTGCACCAGTATAACAGGTCTCCCTTTGATCTTTACCTGGTTGCACAGGTTAAAGTCTGTAATACTGATGAAAAGTCCATTGAAAAACTTCACAGAGCTCAACATGAAATGACTCAATCATTGTCATGATTTTAGAACATATGTATTATTTTAGCTGGATCTGTTCTTGCTAACTACATTTCGTAAGGTACATGATCAGACTGCTTCTAAACTATAAAGATATAGATGCACTCCTTTTTATGTAAATACTGCATCAGAACATTCACTCCAAACTTGCTTAACAAGCCCTACTCAATACAACAACTTTATTAACTGTTAGGTCATGCAATGACAGAATGCTAGTTGTTACCAGACTCAAATTAAATGCTCTACCCATGAAAATAATGGGTTCTAGTTAAAAAAAAAAAAAAAAAAAAAAAAAAAAAAAAACAAGATAATGTAAGATGACAAAGACTATCTTGTGAGGTTGCATAAATTAATATAAGATGCTGACACTTGCTCACCAAAAAGATTAATTTAAAGGCAATTAAAGAAACGATCTGTTTAGTACTTTAAAAGTCTGATGCCCATGTGCATGTAAAAGATAACATCAGTTGTGAGAGTCCTTCCAGTGCATATGGAGTAGGCTTACTCTCAGTTTGCACTCATCTATGATTTGGCTTTCCTCTGTTTACAGGTCATGTGATGAATTAATGTTGTCGAACACATTTTATGTGAACACAAGTTAAGTTCTACAGTATTTGACCTTTATTTTATCATTTAAAGCATGCTTGGCTCATTGCCATTTTCTTTTCAAAAGCTTTGCTTTTAAATGAAAATCAGCATATGAAGGGGTCTCCTGGTTTGAAAGAAGTTTGAAAACCCTTACATTAATGCATATCTACATACATTCATGCTTTAACCAACCATACTATTATATTGTTCAATTCCCAGCCAACCTTTCCTGAGTCAGAGTGTTACAACCTGAAAGTCCACCGATGTTTCAATAACAAAGAGGGTGAAGCTGGTCGTAACACCAAGCCTCCACGATCACATGATCACAATCAAATTCGACTAAACACAACCAGTTGAGCAGTCTGAATACAAAAGACAAACAACATTTCATTTAAAACAAATAATCTAAGTAACATTCCAGCAGGTTACAAGTACAACACACACTAATAACAAATAACATACATACAAGAAGAGTTCTCACAGTGTCCTTACACAGTTTTAAAGCGCTAGCTAATACAAAAAATACAGTAAAAAATGAACAGCAACAAATTAATTCGTAACAGAAACAAATGTAGTTAACTAAAACGATGGTTATAACTAAATTTGGAATGAACAAGAGTGTCCTGGTACATGCCCAAAGAAATGTCCAAAAACATGTCCACGGAAATGTCAGAAGTGACGATGTGGACGATCCATGTTATATCTTGGAATCCTTTCAAAGTTGTTGCTCGGCAATGGTCACAACATCCTCAGATGCTACATCTTCTATCTTGGTTTCTAGATGCTTATCGGGATGTAAACTTGTTCATTGTATCAGCTGTTTTTGAATCTTATAAAAGTGTTGCCTGGTGATGACATAAGTGTTCTAAACTCCATCTGAAAAGTAAGAAAGAACACAAAGCAGCGACAAAAACAGAACACAGGACAAGCAATATCAAACCGAACAGAGGAAGACACCTTTCATGCTGCTTACCATGTATCCGGATTGTCCAGAGGGAGCTGCTGCTTTGAGATGCCATGAGCGATTCCATAGATAATCTTGTGCAGCCCTTTTGGACTGATGGCTCCTGTCAGACGTATCATGGTCCAGATTCTATACTAATGAGGGTCACACAAAGAAAGGGAACAGTGTGGATAAGCCATCCAGTAGCCGGAGAGGCATTTTTGAACCACATTTTTATAAATCAAACTTAAAACCTTTTCAGTTACTCTGTGCCTACACAGGTACTGTGTACTGTGTAGTGTGTCACTTCATTACATAGTACTTGGAACCGTATACCTCTTTGTGAGTTATGCAATTATATATGTATAGCAACAATTTTTACCTCTGCAAGTACATGGTTAACAAGAGGTCAAATCAAAAGTGAATGTGAATAAAACTAGATAACAAGTTGAAACAAACAAACATCAACATAAAAAATGTCCTTCCTAGATACTGTCCAAACACAGAGGCAACCACCATGGAACACTGCTGATAGGATGTGGATGTATTAGATTTATTTGTACTCACTAGTAATCCATCAGTAAATATTAGAAATGTGGATTTGTCATAGTTCTGTTTGTTTGAAATTGAGGCTGTGAATAGGTAGATTATGTTTCAGATGCTTCGCTATTGCTACCCAATTTATAGGATTACATATTTTACCTCTACCTAAATTTTGGGGAGGTGCTTGAGTATTACGGGCAAAATAACAGGAACTACTTTCCCAATGTAAACTGTTAAACCTTAAATAATTCTATGTTACAGCTGTGAAGAGGAGTATTTGTAAGTCCACTTTTTGTGAACTATACAACTACTGTGTGTCAGTATTCATGGTTCATAGTATGTATATTTGTGTAACAGAAAGACTGTGATTAGTTCACATTAAAACTATAAACTCTGTCCCGGGGATCAGGTAGTGTTTGACTTGCATTTGTATAGTATTCTAGTAAACTATTTACAATTGTAGAGATTGGTTTTAGTATTTCTTGTGTAGGGCACCAAAAATGTAAGGAATTTTTTTTGCTACCCCTCACAACAGGTGGCACCACTTATATGGAGGAAATTCTTGAACATACTCTACTAATATGGCATAATTAAAAAACATCAGTCTCATAAAATATATCAGTCTCATTAACTATAGCTATAAATATGCAATTTCAAATAATAATTCAATTAATAATTACATTCAATATATGTACAATATTAATAAATACACAACCTTGGAATGTATAACAAACTTTATTGAACACAAAGCGCAATTTATTACAATGATGTATAATAAACTATGCGTGTGTGTGTGTTTGCGTATGGCTAGATTCAGTGTATTTGGTGTGCTAGGGTGTGGGGTGGTTATGCAGCCTTGGGAGTGCGCACACAACACACATGTTCTTGGGGAACAAAGAAAGAGAAATGGAGGGAGTTTTAAACTTAGCTAGAATCTAATTGTTGGTAGAATATGGCACATGCAGTCTGCTAAAATGAGTATAATCGTGTGGATCGGAATGCCGGGTTGCTGTAAGTTAGTGGTTAAAATAGATCTCAAACAAAACCTTGATGAAATTATATATTTGCCTACTAACACTGTGCAACACTTGGCTCAGAGCCAGCTAAACAGGGATCAAACAGTATGATTACAGATATATACAACAAACAACACAGCTCATTACATTCAGTTATGAATATAACACTATGTAGCTAAGCTACGTTATCTACTTGCGCACAGTGCTACAGTCTTTCTTTTGGAGTTTTCTCCATTGTTTAAACGGTTCCAGTGCATTCCTTTCATTCTGGTTAGTCTCTGGTTTCCCAGGGCACAAAGTTGGTTGCTTGCTCTTCTTCTGGAGTCCGATGCTACTGTTTCACGTAAGTAGCGGGTTCCTCCTTGCAGGCTGCTGGCCTCCAGGGACTTACAGGTCTTGCGTGTGTTGCTCTCTGTGGTACTTTGCTACTTCTCTCATAGCCTTGTGCTTGCACGTCTCTGCTCCTTTGTAGATATCCACTGGGGTTCCAAGCTACTTTTTGGGCTGTGTTGAGAGGGCCTTTTTGAATGGGAGTTTTCTTGTACGCCAGGCAGATGAGAGAGAGAGAGTTTGCTTGGTGTGCAGTTAGCACACGAGGTGGGTGAGAGAGAGCTAACCTGTGTACTTCCCACACACCATGTCAAGAAGAGCGGTCTTTCATGGGTTGTACATGCAAGTGGGTGTGAGAGAAAGAGAAAGAGAGTTTGTAAAAGTATTGTTGGTTATTAGTTAGAATCTTTAATTTGGAAAACCCATTAATATTGAATGGTAATATTTATTATGTTTATTAAAAGCAAACAAGTATAAAAACATTACAGGCAGATAACAGAAAAAAAGTCTGGTGGCAAACAATATGCTCCCAGGACCAAGGCTAATACATACCATTCTAGGATCAGTGTTAAATTTCCAAACACTTACAGTCGGTTATGTACGTCTTAATGGGGAGGAAAAAAAGGAACTGGTTGGGGGGGGGGTGTTGTTGATCAAGCCATTACACTAGCTTTGCATGTCCAAAACTACATTATTAATGCAGAAAGGGAATACATTTATAATCCATCGAAAAGATAAAATAAATTGGTGTGGGTGTAGATTAGGTGGAGTATAACTGGCTATTACCACTAATACCTACTTTGTAGAAGCACATTTTACAGCATGAATAAAACATGATCAAAAAAAGAAAAGAAAAAAAACATACATTATCTTTCAGAATAACTTCAACCATTCTGACTATGTATGTATGCTAGAATTGTAGTGCATTGTCTGCTTCCCTGGAATACCTGAATGTATAAGTTATCAGAAAATATACATTATAAATAAATCTTTTGAGTGTCTCTCATCCAACCATTTATAGCTCTCTCTCTCTCTCTCTCTCTCTCTCTCACACACACACACACACACACAAACACACACACACACACAGCACCAAAGATGGATGTTCTGACAGGTCAGCTCATGTTTTGTATGGATATATAAATCCATACAATATATAAGATATATAAATAAAGGAAATATTAGTAGCCCTGTTTCCATTTTATGGACTTATAAGCGAATATGAAATGACCAGAACTAGGTGCTGCCATGATATTTAATCACAAAACACTACACCTTTTCAATATAAAAAGAGAATACTGTACCTTCATGGGGCGAAGAACCTGTAGTTAAAACATGACGTCCTCCCTTCAGCTTGATTAAGTATCCACAATCATCAAAAGCAAGTGATTTGTGATCCATATACAAATTTAGAAGACCAGTATTTATTCTATATTTCAGCATTGTTGATTGTCAAATTACATTTGTAAGACCACATCGTCTTACCAAATTGTAAAGATACATTAGAGAATAAACAGCTGGCTCGAGCAGACTCCAAGGACTTTCAGGAGGTAGCATTGTGTGACAAATGGATCATCTTATCACATGTTTTGTGTAATGTATGTTTCCCTACAAGACACCAAGCAATAGTCATTGTTGTCATGGTCAGGACAGAAATTTGGATCATTGGTATGGATCACCATACAGAGAACTAAGAATGCATTTCATTGTACTGGTGAAGTGGGCTGTGGATCTTATGATGTCAATGACAACTATGCCCTGTACAGCTGTGTTGTTTTGTTTCTCAAATGGTACCCAAGGGCATTAACGACTACATTTGAGGAGCCCCACATCCAAGAGAGATGTCTCAAGTATTGGTCGTCAGAGTCTGCCTTCCTTCCATGACTTAGATCTTCTGGCATAACAACAGAACAACTCTCTAACCCCACCCCCCGCCCCGACCTAAGAGTTGTGACATCTAGTTGCCAGTTGCCATAAATAAATGTCTAAAAGGGCCATGCCATTTGAGCAAAAAGGGGCCCACATAACTCTCCTGGTAAGGAAATGTATTCTTAAAAGCATGGCTTCTTCTTTATTTGATTACTGCAGCATTACAGTGCTGTGCCGCAATTACCAATATCTGAGTTGAGTCTGAGGCATAGTGACTGGCTGGTCCTCAGACCCTGTTAGTGGGCTTGGATACAGATTATTTTAGTCTCTCCTCCTGAGTGCCTCTAATGGTCAGCTCTGTGATTGAGTTCGTCTTACTGCATCCTCAGTGTGCATAGATACAGATTGTAGCACAGTGGCATTCTTGGTCTGGTAAATGACAGCTATACAAAATTGTCGTGACCCTATTCCAGGCTTTGTACTGGATATTCTGTTCCTACACTTTACATTTCAGAAGAGCAAAGCATGATATCAAAGCTTATATGTTCAATTAAAATATATCTGTAGATCAACTCCAGAAGTTCATCTTACAAATTAAGAAAAGAAAAACATGAAAAACAAGTCAGGAGATGGACAAAAAATGGAAACACCAAAGGAGATAAAATATTTATGAATTGAATTATGAAGGAATTACAATATACTGTGCCTTGTTAGTGTTCCAATTCTCTGCTGATATACAATGTTTCTAGGAGGATATTGGTCCATTATGAAGGACACCCCCCAGTTCTTTAAAAGATGGAGAAATGGCCTTTTTAAATTACATTTCAGAACTTCACATTAAGTTTCAAAGGTATTTAATCTCATTCTGGCTGTCATGAAACCATTCTTGAGTTCACTTTGCAGTGTGCATGGAGGTATTATTATATATGAATATACATCTTTGCAATGTTTGCACCGTAGGGTGCACCTGATTTACTCAAATGGCTTTGAATTCCTTGGCTATAATTCTGTCATGCAAAATAATAATCAGACCCAATGACTTTCAAGAGATAGCTGGCCATACTATAACAGATCCCTGCCATGGTAGACAGCTGAGAAAATACAATATGTATTGAAGACTTGCTTTGGGTTTTGTAAAATTAGATGAAAATGAGTAAATAACAGGATAATTCACCAAACCATACAACATTTTCTTACAGTTCAGTTCTGGTTTCTCATGGTATGCAGTTTCTGTTGAGATTTGGCCTTGAAGATATAAATTACGGTGTAAAGACATTTTTGTTTTGTGGTCATGTTTAGTGTTTGTCTGTTAATTTTGACTTGAAACCCCTGATCCTCTTTCCTTAAATAGTTTTTTCCTTGTTTGACATATGGAATTATGAATTTTGACACTGTCCCTCTTTAAAAATTAAATTTTTTAAAAATCATTTTACATATCTGTGACTTGCTCACCTGTGCTTTTGGGCCCCAACTTTGAACAAATCTTGCATGTTGCTTTAAAAGCTTGCATAGGGTGTGGGGTCAACCCACTGCAATCGAGATGCTTACAAGTGTGGTGAAGCAGTGAAGTCTCACTTTCCTGTGATATAAAATTGCAAAATTCAAAGGACAAAATAATTTGCTTTGAGATAACAACATGACTATGCCACATTGTTGGATGTTATAATACATTCAATAATTTAAACAGAGCAGTGCTGACTGCAAGTGTCATTCTTCCTTGCAACTTTCAGCTTGAAGCAGGCTAATTCTATGATTAAGAAAGTGCAGTGCCACAATGTATCAAATAGCATGCTTTACTATGAGAAACTGTACCATGGGAATGTTTCTGCTGGCAAGTGTGGTCAGACTGATGCTCAGTCCTAGTTACAGCAGATATATAGCCACAATTTCAGTATTATAGCCTAGTGGATGTAGGTAGACATCAATACTGCTATGATGGTTCAAAACCATTTAGATGCTCACCTGCTAAGTTCCTATGTAACCACAAATGCCAAGCTCCACACAAAGAACCGGCACTCTGATTACTGTGGTGGCTGTCAAGCTTAAATTACTGTTATACATAAAGGTATAATCTAACACTTGGCAATTTCAATAACTGGACTGTTTGTTAACCATTATGTGAATGCATGTTTAAAATAAGACTGCAGCAAATGGAACTATACTTGATAAGTAATGTACTCTATTTTTAAATTTTCATGTGCACTTGAACTCAAATTGTATATTACCAATTTATGTAACATTGTGTTTGTTTCTTTCTTTCTTTACTGGTTGGTCGGTTGGTGTGTCCCTGTGTCCAGCTAAATTGGGCATGTGTGATTGAATATGCTAACACTACTCTATCAGTGGCTTTGTGGACAGTGATCTATAAGGTTTGGGGATTGATTGCCAGCCACTATGGGAGTGCAGAGAAATAACTGTCAGTATCAGTGTTTGTTTAACCACCAAGATTCTGTCACTATCTGTCTTTAGACAGAAACCAGAAGTATGTGACCTAAAACTGGAGTGACCAGAAATGATAGATTTTTTTTTTATTCCCCCTATTTTTCAACCCACCCAGAGAGAACTCGAGCTGAAGAGTGTGCTCTCACCTGTGAACCATCGACTGCCCTCCTCTCAGAAAACAACACAGTGCTAAAGAAGAGTTAGCTGCAACCTGAGGATAGGCACAGCACTGATGACAATTGATAGCCCCTGGGCACCCTTTTCTGTTGTTGGGACAAGCTAATGATGTATTAACCCAAGGAGACCTTTAATGACTTAATCCCAGCCTTACACTGGTGCTACATGGTCATCTGTGTCCCAAAGCACAGGATTCTCACTCATAGTTAACTAATAACACTAATGGATGTGAAAACTTTGACTTTGGAACTGACTCAGCCTGCACTTGTGGCAAGAACTAATTTCACATCTTGGCAACCACTATCCAATATATGAAAATTGCATCTTTTGTCTCAGAGTTTAGCCACACAATGTAACATCAATTAAAACAGAATATAGATAAGTTTCCTGTGTTTTATGAAGAACATACTTGCATAGATGTTATAGAAGTTTGGATATGCTTTGACCTTTTGGGTCACCAATGGTATACTTACTGTTAAACAAGTTACATTAGTTATGAAAACCAGCGGTACATTCTGTATGGACTGCAATCATTTTAATGATGTCCTTGGTACATTCCAGAACAAATAGACTTTAACATTTAGGCTGTATACAAGTAAAATTGCGATGTGTGATGTGCTAATTTTATAATGCATTACATGTTTTAAATATAAATGTAATGTTTAATTTATTTATATGTAGTCCTATGCTTATCACAGAAAAGTGGACATGTATCTGACGACACTTCCAAATTTGGCCTGACCCATGGCAAATAATTAACATGTTGGTTGTCTATACCAAAATTATGAAGCCCATATCCATGCATCTCTCTATCTCTCAAGCATACCATTCTTCCCCACTGCACATACTCATATACTGATGCCCCGCGCAATTACTGCCCAGCGCCGCAGATAAGCCAACAAATAAACTGCTTAAGAAAATGATTTTCCATTAGGTCGGCACTTTGGCAAAGTAGTGGAGGTCTGAACTGGCCTCATCCTCCTGCAGGGGCTGGGGGGTTTAGTGTGGGGTCCAGGGAGCAGGGGTGGGCCATTAGCGGCCAGAAATTTCCACCAACCCCCCCACCCCCCCAAATTTCTGAGTGCTGGACTAGGTGACAACTGAGTGAACGGAGATTGAAACCCAGGCCAGTGGGCCAGGCGGGGGCCCCAGCTGCCCACCCCACATCTCTAATGCACCTTTAATGGTAATGGGTCCATTCGGCAGGCTATGAGTAGGGAGGGGCACGCCGCTCCTAGGTCCGCAATAGATAATAAAGGACCTAATAGTGGAGGGTGTGTTTCTGATTTATCATTACCATAAATCTAACTTCCCTTCCAGTCCAATGACAGGATAGCTTCGTTAGTCTGGCTCACTTTCCATGCATGAGATGATGCATTGTTTTCCCCATACTCTTTTGCTTTTTTCTTTGTATCCTAAAGATCCCCAGAGAGTGCTCAGAGCAATTTGACCAAATGTATGCATTTTTTGCTGTTTATTTATTTATTTATGTATTTATTTATTTATTTATTTATTTATTCATTCATTCATTCATTCTGTGAGGAAATTACCTTTCTTCTTTGGCAGTTTGCAACAGAGGGTTCCAGAGTAAAGCAGAAATCCACCACGGTCTTTGCTGTGAGTTATGTGTCTGTCAAGGACACTGTCCATCAGTTGCTCATTTTGGGCCTCCAATGCATTAAAAGCACACATAAAGTTTAAAAATAGTACCATTATATTGTTCTGTTTTAGGGCTGAAACAAAAACATTACTCAGTAAATGCACTATGTATCAACTGCTAACAACAAGATCAGACAAAATGGCAGTATTTGTAGGTATCCAAACACTGAAATGGAAAATATAATGTAAGTACAAATGCTAAACATTTATACCATATCTAAGTATTATTTAGGGACACGCTTAAGTGGGAAATTTCAAACTTAGAATTTCAAATTTATGTAACTGTGGACCACAGTCTGGTCTATGGATCACAATTTTACTTTTAAAAGAAATAATTAAATAAAAAATTAAGGAAGCATAGTGAAATACAGTGAACCCTCGTTATGGTGGACCTTGTTGAAATGGATTTTGGTTATTTCAGAGTCTTCCTTAAAAATTTTAGAAGTGAAATATTGATTGATATGAAAATAATTAGTTCAATCCAACAAAATTACTATAAAAGCAGACTCAAAAAAGTTAACACCCTTAACCCTTCCAAAAGTATGAGCCAGTCAGTCAATCTGAATAGGAAGACTTAAGGAACGAAGAGACACAGCACTAGAGTGGGCCTGTTCACCTCCAGCACCGTCGTAAAGCACCCTTAACCAGTTCCTCTATGTAAATCCAGTGTGGTAATTATCCTTGCCATAGCTTCTGTAATGGGTGTATAGACGTGCAGGATATTCTTTCCTCTTCCCACCCTGCCACAAATGCTCAGACATGTACATACAAACACAAACACGCACACAAAAAAAAACACAGGCTGCATTCACATATATTAACACATGGATGTGTTTATGCACACCCACAAACACAGATGGTATACACATGTCCACTCATACAGAAATATTCCCACACACACTCTTGCTCACATACAGAATGGACAGTTACACAAGGTTGTGTACAGATATGCACATATACAATCAGAAAGGCAAGGCATGCCATCGTATCATGTTCACACAGCTGTAAACCACTGTCTTTCCCCATTCATAGCTGTCATTGACTGTGTTAGTCAATTTATAGTTTTAATAGTCTTTTACCTGGAGGAAAGATGGTGACAACCACCTGCAATTTTCTTGACATGTTTCTTTTCATCTGGGGTCACTCAGAGTTTTCTCTGATGCAGAAAGCACATGACTACACATCCTATACTTTGACAAAGAAAAAACAAAAGAAAAAGAAAAATGTTTTTTCTTCTCTGAAAAATGTGGCTGTTTTGAATGCCCCCCATGATTAATGTCTCTCATCAGCTCCCTGTGTGCGTGATTCCCCCCTTTATTTCTTTTAATATAAAAAGAGGAGAGTGGAAGGAGGGAGCCAGGGAAGGAAGAGGAAGATAATGCTATTTCAGCAGAGGCCTTTATTTAATTTACTGCAGGTCGATGGAGGTTCTCCCGTTGCCTTTCTCTGATTAATAAGTAACCCACACCCGCTGTCCATCACTGTCCTTCTCCCATTACCCGGCCCAAATGGGCTACAGATTGCCCGCCCAGGCCCAGGCTGATGGAAAATTCTGCTCTCCGGCTGAATGCAGAACGCGTTTAACCTCCTGCCCTCCCTTGCTTGTATGTACCTGACCCTAAATAATGCACCCTGCAGAGACGCACAGTAAAGACAGAGTGGACTGCCATTGAAGGGGTGTGGAGAAATACTGCAAAGCGGCATGGGCAAGAGGTATGCCAGCGACGATGATTCAGCTGGACATGCTGTCTCCGTCTCTTCAGTGGTTCAAGGATTCTTCCATTCTTCGCAATTCTGGGTCAGTTTTTCATCCCTTTAGCAAGCCGCCTACACAATTTACGTTGACGAAGTTTCTAACTTGCCAGAAAAATGAAACTCAAAATGGATCGCTGTCCCAAAGCGTCGTGATGTTGGTGCAGAGAGTTTGGCTTCTGCTCCACACATGTTGCTCCAGACTTTTCTAATGGGCAGACAAGGCATAGTATCCTTTAAAACTTTGTTTGACATAACCGAGCACTGCTGGACAAGAGCGAGCCACGTTGTTCCCTTTTAAATAAATATTTATGAGGTGTCCCAAGACTTGAGTCAATGGGGGATTCAATAAATACCGAACATAAATATCCTTCCAAGGCTAGTCCTATACGCTGGCAACCCATTCTGTCTGTATCATGTCCATGAACATTAATTATCTTCCACAGAGCTCTCTCATTAACGAGCGACTGGGTCGTTCAACAATCATTAGCTTTGTGCGAGCAGTATGTGCTGCTCAGGGATTCACATTAAGGATAACATGTGTGTATATGTCTGTGCATACACATTGGCCACAAGTATTTTTATGATACAAAGTAATGATACAACAGCACTGAAGGCATATTTGTATCTTGAGTGGTTGTGTGTAATTAGCAGGCTTTCTCACTTACAGTGGCTGTTAGCTGGTTTGGGAGGGGGAGCATTTCAGATTTTCTGTAATGGGGATGGAGTAAATCAAATTAAGTAAGGCATAATGTTCCCTTGGCTAATTTATAAACCATTTAGCTTTTTACCTTCGACCCTTTTCATCATAGTCATTAGTTGCATCATAAAACCAGTCCATCAAGTGAAGTTGCACATCTGTATGTTTGTATATGGTGTGATTTAGAGTAACTCTGGTATGGCACAATTCTATAAAGCTATTGCAAACTTCACAACCTACTCGTATTTTACACCCACAAGGTCAGTCTACAATGTAATGGAGAAGCACTGTATTCAGGAAAGGAACTAAGTCAGGGGATGATGGTAATGCATTTTATCAAAGCATACTTTAAGTTGTCAGTTTGTTTTTGTTGCAGTTCATTAACTAATTGTATTTTTAATGATGCAACATGAAGATATTAAATCTTACTCACTATGATGATTAATTGCATAGGTGAGTCATTTTTTGTGGAGTCATTGCAAAAATTCAGACTTAATGGGAAATGTTTTTTTAATCATGTTTATGTGTCATATGTTATATCATTATACTGAAAACACTGGGAAAATATACATTTTAAAATCTGTTAATATTTTAAGTGTTCCTTAGTACTTATAATTACCATCATTGATTTTATCCTCAGCAATGTCTTTTCAGTTCTCTAACTAAAATACAGCTGCTCAATTTCATGCAAATTTTTTTTCAATGGATGAAAGTCAGAATTTAACAGTGTTATAATATCTTGATGATTACAATATTTATGGCAAGAGTTTTACGGCTAATTCATTCTGAAAAAGCTATATTATAAGCTATATTATATATTTGACATTTCTTTCTTTTTTTCTTTATGTTAACATGCTGTATATCTATAACATTGTCATTTAAAAAACAATGTTAATTTACATTTGTCATCGACATACATATAAAGTCTTGATATTTTGTTTGTAAATATTTTCTCATGATGGGATATTCTAAATATATGTCTGTCAATAAGTAATATTCTACAATATTCTATTCTATTATTTTGGATGGTCATCTCATTGTAATGGCCACAAATGGTCGTGAAATGTAAACTCCAATGAGGGATGATTTACCTCCATGGCTGTAATGAGCGATCTCCATCAGGGGGAAAAAAGAAGCGGCTACTAATGAGGCATTTGAGCAAATGTGTTGCATCCGATATGTGAGGTTGCCCTACGCAATAGAATGTGTCGGCCCATTTCAGAAATCCCATAAGGTTGAACTGATCAATGCAAAGTGGTAATGGACAAGGCTTGTAAGCATGGGACCTTAACAGGTTGGGGAGCTCATCATCACAAAATCTCATCGGGTGATGTATGTCCCATCTGGAATCTCTTTGTCTGGCCACCAAGTCTTCCCTCTGCTTTTATTGGCTTTATAAATCCTTGACTCGACACACAACCTGATGTAATGTTGTGTAAAATGGCTGCTGTACATCACCCAAGAGAGTGGCACACATGTCTAGTTGAGGTATTTGTCTTCTTCTTCTTCTTCTTCTGAATAATAATAATAATAATAATAAGTAGTAGTAGTAATAGTAATATTTTTTTCTGCATGTGATGAGAATACAATGATCATTCTGATTTGTGTGCTGACATTTTCACATTAAAGTGATCCGTTTTCTGTCCAAGGAGATCACCATATGCTTGTCCAGGCTCTGGCCAGCGATATCGAACACAAAAGCATAAAGGCTCTGCCAGCTCAAATGTCACCATCCTTAACAGAGCCCCGTCAATACTTCCTCTCTGACCTTTCAAATATTTACCTTTGCAGGATATCAGCCCAGCACACAGACAGCGAGACGTGCATTTTTACAAAAGAGGGCAGGCCTGGTGCACTGAGACATGGCCTTATATTGCGGGCTGGGTTGTACAGTTTTTGTAAAAGGGCCTCACAATGGTGCTTGCCTACCCGCTGTTCAGCTGAATGCCTCCCAAACAAGCTTTGAGTCTGGTGAGCAGGGCACCCCCTTCCCATGGGGGCATTGTGCTATAGAGAGCTATGCTGTGCCATTTCTGCACTGTTTATTGGCTCAGAGGATGCTTTTATCCAGAGCTAATTACACAGGCTAGCATAATATGCACTATTTTCTGTAGTCACAAAATGCTATGAGGAAGCAAATTTACAAAAGAAGCTACTCTGTCCAGTGTTCTGAAGCCGACAGTCCTTGTGTTGCAGTAATCATCTTAATTAATATCCTGTGCCATGAGTCCAATGTAAAACAATTTTTCTAGACAGACAGACAGACATCGATAGATAGATAGAAAGATAGATAGATAGATAGATAGATAGATAGATAGATAGATAGATAGATAGATAGATAGATAGATAGATAGATAGATAGATAGATAGATAGAAAGATAGAAAGATAGATAGATAGATCTCCAAAACAATTTTATCTGAAACATTAAGTCTACTTTAACAAATGACTTCCAGCATTTAGTGCTCCATTCATGTGCCACTTTAGTCATCTTAATCATGCCGCTGTTTGGATTTTGAGTTTTAAATGGGTTTTGCAATAGTTGCTTTTAACAAAACTACATCTAGTTTACTCTGAGGGAGGAATTTATACATCATACAAAAGCCTACTGTCAATTAAAGCAGATTTGTTCAGGATGAGGGTGTAAGATAATCAAAATGGCAAATGAACAGAGCAATAAATACTGGGAGGAAGAACTTCTTTCCTTTTGCTTCACTCTTGCTGATACGTTTACAGGCCAGATGCTACTGGAAGCCACCAGCCAGTCACAGGATGTCACAGGATGTCCTTGTGTCCCTTACATCTCAGTTCCTCCTTCACAGAACTAAAGTTCTAAACTAACCCACAATTTCCTTCAATAAGGGGAACCAGTTGATGAATTTACAAAAACTGTCAACAATAAATCAGGAGGGAATTACCAATACCTTTATTGCAAGCTGCAGTGTAGATTCTGCTGTAAGTAATAACTAGCATACTAGACAATGGTGAGTAATAATTCATGAAATTAATAATTCATAAACATTTGTGGTGATAGTGTGCAGTGATGTAAAATCTTTAAATGATTTTCATGTTGTTTTCTTGGCTAATTATTAAAATAATTTTCAACAGCACTATCAACATTTTGGTGATACAGCAAATGGTGGCAATTTCCTCACAACTACAAAAGCATGGCCAATTTGCAGGAAAGAAAGCAAACAAAAATGGCAACTTATCTCTCAACATGTCAACACTGTGTATTGCCAGTGTAAAACATTTTAAAAACTGATTGTCAGAAGAGCTGACAGGATGCCAGGAGGCTAGCAGATCACTCTACATTACATGCACTGCTACAGTCAAACTTGCAAAGTTTGTCATGACCTGAGAAGAGAATCAATGATAATGAGGTTGATATTACATGCATAAACAACAGACTTTTAGTATTAATTCCACTCCATCCTATTACAAGGTTTTATATTGCGTACTTGCAAGCGTTACAGAACTTTTCACGTTAAAGAAATGTCACATAGTTATTTCTGTATCTAATTTTCCAGAGAGTCAACCTAACTTATGAATGATGAATTTGTTATACACTACATTACCTAAACATCTAACAGTCTTTTTAAGAATACAACCAATGGCATGGATTTCACTTCAGCTACCACCACCAATATGCAGGTGGTATTGAAATGCATTGTCGCTGTGCAAATTGTTTAATTAAATGCAAAGGGTGTGAGAGCTGTTGCATCCAAAAATAACAAATAGCAGCACAGAAAAAATGGAAATTAACAATTTAATTATGTAATTAAATCTTGAATCAGGCAGATTGAGTCAGAATTAGTTTTGGTTTGTGGGTTGAATTCACCACTTACACTGTTCTATTTTTCCCCTATTTCCAGATATCAATAGAAATAAAATCATATTTCCCAAACTTATGGATAATTTCAGAGTGCTGCAAGTAATGCACATGTTTTGAGATTCCATTTCACATTGAACGATTCACTTTGGTGACCAGAAACCTATATTTCCCAAAAAGATGTTTATAATACTTCAACAACCTTTTCAGGATCTATCATCTTCCTTTTTCAACTAAAGCACTAAAGCATGTTGTGTGTCTTTTTATTCTATATGTGTTCTTCTTACAAAGGTAATATTCTTTAGGACCCTCAATAAAATACTGGTCATTTTCTAAAGTACATTTAAGTAGTTTTTAGAAATTCCTCAAAACACAACCAGACAATACAATTCATACAATTCTGAATGTTAGTAGTCATGAATTTGCATGAACATCTATCTCACAACGTGTTGGTGGGAGAGTGGTTGTATTTATAAAGAAACACTATTGTCTATTAGCTTAAACAAACAGTGTAAATTAACACATCTGAAAGCCTTGTCTTAATTCCAGTTTTTATCCTAAAATAATGTTCTCCAAAGAATATTTATATAAGTTGTGTCTCTTAATGGGCTCCAAGTTTGTTCAAAATGAGGAAATATGTCTGAACAACAGTTTGCAGGTCTCTACATCAAACAATTGAGGGGGCACAAGATTTTACCTGTGAATGTTTTTTTAACCATTTTGTGCCTTTCTTTTTGTCCAGCTTACACAGGACTGATCTGGTTGCCAGATAAAATTAGCTGTTTGACCATAAAAAATTAAAAATAAAAATTATAAATTTCAAAAATGGCATGCAGTGGTACATCTAAAACTAAAACAGAGCTTTGTAAAGCAGAGCTTTGACCCAATTTTATAAAAATAAAATCTGTTTCCCTCAGGCTCTGGCTTGGTATAACTCTTATGTTAGTATGTTGGCAGATGTTTAACCCTCTGAATAATCAGTAATTATCTTGGAAAGGTGGCAGGTTTGGTGAGGGAGTGCAAGCACTACAGCCTCTGCGCATTCACACTTTCTGGGAAAACTGTTAGCACTTCCATCACCCAGGGCTAGGATCTTCATTGTATGAAGTAAATGCCAGCTATTTTAGTTTGAAAAAATCTGAAAAAATGAGAATTTTTATTGCTAGCAATAAAATATAGGTGGATGATCTGAGACTAAAGAAGGACAATCAAACAATCTAATACTCAATAAACCTACACAAAACAGTAGTGCTTTAGTTGGACACTCCACCTGGCTTCCTGTGACTCCACAAATGAACACAAAATAACCTTTCATCAAGCAAAGAAAATATTGTTCTTCCTCTCTGTTTGGGGTCAGTCCAGATTCTGAGCTCAACAAGTAGGTTTGCCAAAGGGGCATTTGGTTACTGCTTGTGTCTTGATTTCTCTAAGATAAACCTTTGTTTTTCTCGCCAACTAAACATCTCCAGGCTGTGACATTTAAGAAGCCTTGTGTTGTCTAATTGCATCAAATGTCATTGCATTAACCATGCATATCAAAGTCTATGTACAGATCTCATTACCCTCCTCTCTCTATGAATTGGTACTCAATGAAAGTGAAATGCAGATTGTATCTTTATTAATGTAGCCATACAATTAAAGTCATGATATATTAGAGGCTCAACCTTTTTTAGGTTCTCTGCAAATGTTGCAGGTCTTTCATTGTTCCAGGACAGAGGCACAACTGAAAATGTTTGTGTGTGTGTATGTATGTGTGTGTGTGTGTGTGTGTGTGTGTGTGTGTAAAATGTCCTATCTATACAAGCATATACAGGGGGTAAAACATAAAATAGGAAAACCAAATGAAAAAAAAAGACTCATATATTTAGTTCTAAATCACTTTAAAAAATTGTCTATACGTGTTATGCTCCCAGTGAAATAAAAATAATCAGCATGGAAAATAACGTTAAAATGTTATTTCAAGTCAAGGTTTATTGACAGGAAAAGACACATATTTTGAAGCGGTGATGCTTGTAACTATTACAACACAGGTATTTATCAGATGCTCTTATCTGGAGCAAATTACAACATAAAGTGCAACCAAAGCAAAACTTGGCTGGGGAGACTTTTTTTCATATATTGGGATGGGTTGATGTTTGGAGAGATCCTAAGGGGTCCTACAACACACATTAGCTCTTCACTATTGTTAAATGTGTTGGATCTTCATAAATATAGCACACCAAACACATTAGTAAATCGATTCATTATTGGTTTCATGCACACCAGGTTGAAGTCAACCAGCTTCCATGGTCTCGAAAATGCTGGGATCTAAACATCATTGAAGCTTTTTGGGGAGTTTCACTTCTTTCATCTTTCAAAGAACTAGAGGTTTTTGTTCTTTATATAGAGGGAAAATAGTGTGCCCACATCCAAGACCTCTTCATCCTCAAACACGTGATGTGTATATGTATCTGAGTCTAAGCCTTAATCGTAAGCTATGATGGGCCTGTACAGTCATTTCACACAATCCCAGCCTAAGAGGATGAGTAGTATAGACATGTCACATGCTAACATGAGGATTTTCATGGGCGAGGAATGACAGTCAGTCACCATGTTCTTTTTCCTTCCCGGCAGCGCAAACGCCTGAATGCACAAGATGACTCTTACTGCTGTTCTTCCAGCAATGTGGTAGAAAAGTGGCCATCAATGCCTGAATGCTTGAATGCTACCATGCATGTAATAACAGTCGAACAGTTACAGATTAGCCTTGTTTAGAATTTTTATTCAGTTTAAATTTAACCCTTTTTCAGTGTGAACACCCGCTCAGGATAATACCAGTCTACTACTGTGAGCTTAAAAGAGAAGTGATTTTGTTGATTCAGATTTGCTGGCCCTGACCTTGATATTGATATTAATTACTGTTAATTTGTTTGAATAATTTAACTACAGATTTATCAGTAATTATTTTTTTGCACATTTTTTGTGCATTTTTCTTCCTTTTTTTTAAATTTTTTTTAGTTCCACCACCAGTTCCACCTCAAGCAGCAAAAAACTTAGACTTTACTGTGCTACACAGAGTGCGACCACATAATTAGCAACATGCTGCTACTCTAATGGTGCAGTGTCAATTTTATCTAATACAGTTCATAAAATACAGCAGATGAGCTTTGTGTGGTCAGAGGAGATTTCCTCGCACTGGTTGTAACTGGTAGCCCCTGGGCACCTTTCATATGATTGGAAGAGCTAAGGCAATATCCAAGGCTCACTAAACATCCCCAGCCTCTGCCTGCTGATAGTTCTAAAGTAACAATATGACCACGGCTCAAACCTTTTTCTATAAGGCCCAGCCTTCAGTTATGGTGAGCCCTTTAACTGATAAAATTACTTTACAACATGCATCTTTGAAAGACCCCCTGAGGCAGTAATACTTTGAACATGTTCGTTCACACTTTTTTTCTGTATAATCTAACGAGGCACACATTGTTAAAAGGCAACTCTTTTTAAAACATCTACATGATACATAATAGAAATTATTACATTTATTTACATAAATACAAAAAATATACATTTTAAAATTCAATTCTGCATCAATTATGCAAATAACATACTTGAAAAAGTTAACTTGTGTAATTATTAAGCTGAGAATTCAAATGTTTCACTTGAACGGGCATAAGTAAGTATTTTCTTATACCACAATACAATCTATATCTATCTTTAAAAACAAATGAAATACATACTTTTCTTGGGTGTTATAATCAACATAGTTGTGTTAATATAACAGATATTATCTAAGAATGTTCGATAAACCTTGTGGATGAATAAATCAAGCTAAGGGCTTCTTTGTCCTTCCTATGTTTTGTGGCTTTTGCCAGCTCTAAGCTTTCACTAAACCTATGCTTGTTCAAATAATTTTACCAAGACATTCAGAAAGAAATGTTAAATATGACAGCAAGTAACATAAACACAAGTTTTTTGTCATTTAAAAGATGGTTTTGGGTCAGCAGTTGCTCTCTTAATGAAGACCCCAAGTGTGAATGAAGCAATCTCAAATGAAGAAAGCATGCCTTACAGTCTGTAGTAGCTTTGACTCCTTCACTATCTACATTCAACAATAGATCAATCAGAGGACACCCTCATTGTGACTCTGGCCTCCTTTACCACCAACAAAGTGGGAGATGAGATTCTTCTATTAATTTCAGAAAGGGGTGATTTGTTTAAGGAGTTTCAAACAGCTGTTGCATAAATCTCTAAGGCAAATAAAATATTGCAAGGGACTATAGCACTCAACCCCCCTCTCACAAATTCACTGTCAGGATCTTGTCAATTGTTTTTTTTTTAATATTTTAAAGAATGACAAACACTTGGGAGTACCATTCTCCCTGACAATACTTGTTTTCTGAGACAGTTTAGGTGGGACTACTTATTCCAGCCTTATTCATGCTTTTATTTTTTCCTTTTTCCACCCCACCTTCCTCCTCAGCCAAAACTTGACAATCCTTATCTCCTCAGCTTGTGGGTCTCGCAACTTCCTGCATCTGAGGTCCTCCAGTGACTGGGGGGTCAACAGATGCACCGTGTATCCTTGACAACTAGCACTGAAGGGCCCCATCAGAGATCCTCTCTTTCGAGTGACTCCCTCCACTAAGCCTCCCGAGGGCCCTGTTAATTCTGTCAAGAAGGCAAGTCTTTACTGAACGGTATCAGAGGACAACGTCAGGACCACAGATTTGAAGCAGCAATCCCTGGTGGGGGGAAAGAAAAAAAGATACAGACACAAGATAGTTTTGCCTGATATCTGTCATGATCTCCCAAGATCCACTCCACCTCCAACTAAAGCAGCAGTCCCATTCAGATCGATTCCCATGACATTCTGATCTTCCCACAAAAAAAAAAAAAGCACAATCCTTTAGAGATGTGAGGCGATTTGAGTGGTTTTTCTCATGAAGCCTGCTATTAATTCCCAGAGTCAAGCAACATAAAACCTGGTCGTGCATATTTAAAGAGCAGAGTCTCTGATTCAGCTTCAGCCCTCAGAGAACATGCCTCAGAGGATCTGGTCGAGATGGGCACAGGTGACAGCCTTGACCACTAAAGACAGATTCTGCAGAGACGTGTGTTGTTTGTGGATGTTATCTGGAAGCTGATTCTTCTGCGATCCATCATTCACTTGTCTTGACACTTGAACCACCACTTGTGCACCCTTTCCAACTGGGTTTAATCACTATGCCTTACCTGTAGCATAGTTCTTTTTTTTCTCACACAAGTGAATGAGTGACAGGAGTGACAGAATTACAGGAAGTACAGTGTTTACATTTGTGACCTAATGTAGATGATTATGTTTTTTATGTGTTTTTATGTTAAAAATGTATATAAAAAGTCCTACCTACATATTTGGCAGGTGTACCCTTGATCAAAAAGGCATCAGTAGGATCAATGTGTACGGAAATTCACTGAAAGAAGCCTCTTACCTCCGAGGTATGTTATAAATGGTCATCAGGGCCTGGAATGTCTGTCTATTTCTAAATATCTGTCTTCTCCTCAGTGTGAAAGGATGTGGGGTGTGCATAAAAAGATGCGTGCAAACCATGTGTAAAAAATAATTAAAATGTATTATATAAATATATAAATACATTTAAGAAGGCTTACTAAAAACATTATGCTAATTTAATTCATGATATAGAAGCATTTTACAGTTCAGAAGTGCAGGGAATCTCCCTCTTCTTAATTCTCCCTCTCTCTGTTGTATTTGTCTCCCCTCTGTTACCACACTTGACAGTTGTCACTGTCAGATCCATCAAGCGTTAACTTCAGAAACACCAGGCGATGTGTTAGTCACATTTCTTCAGATCAGAGATAAACCCCTAATACACAGACAGCAATCATTGGCTTGAACATACACAGGAGATAAGACATTCGTAAAGCAGCAAGCTGATTCAGATTTTACAAAACAGTATTCATACCCACATTTCCTTCTTCTCTGGGCATTGAAGAGTCAAGGATTGGTCAAACAGTTGCATTTCTGCAATGGTAACATTGTGTGTTAAAGGACCGTCTAATGAAATTCAACAGTTATGAAAAAACAATCGATAAAAAAGAAGAAAAACATCAGCAAACCAATATACGTACGTACGTGCATCTATATAAAAAAAGGTACATATAGACAGGATACATATACCTGTGTGCATATAAGCTGTAAACACATGCATACATTTACCTAAGCACATTTATACAAAACTATGCATGCATGATCATGCATACATCACAGACACATAGATAAATTTGATTTGGTACTATAGCAGTATCTGTAGCTATTTAGTATCTGAAAAGCTAATGATGATGGGGTTGTGGTAATACTTATTTGATGAGCATGCATAAAAAAAAAAAAAAAAACTCTCAAAAGTGGTAAATCTTTTATGCTCACAGATATAATTCCTAACAGCTAATTCTCAAGGCTATCTGGCTCAGGTGCATCCGGGATGGTCGTAGCTGCGGTGAAAGCATTTGCCTCAAACATGTACACTTCAACCATTACCAGTCTGCATATATTGTATTGAAACAACCTTTTTTTGTGTCATAGTTAGTTTCTTGTTCCACCACTTTTATATTCAGTAATTTCAGTAATTCATTAGCTGGCAGTGAATATATTGTTTATCCTTCGAGAGCCTTTACAAAAATATGTGCACTTCTAAACGCTATCAGTTCTTAAGTTTACCTTGAAAATTTTTGAACAAAGAGTACGTATTGTTGTTATACAGCTGAAGTTGGCATCAGTTTTGATATTTATAAAACAATTAGAGGGCAGCATTTTTCATGTACTATCAACATAGTTCAATCTCTGTGTAAATTCTGTATTGATTTGGCAAAAATAAAATGCGGAAATCAAAGGAGATTGACTCCATTGTTATTTCATCATGCATGCCTGTGTTAAATATTTTGTAAAGATTATATACTGTCAGAGGAGAGAAAGATAGCAGTCTAATGAGCTGTCTAGTTTGGTTTTGTCAGATTGACTATACCCTAAGCTACATTAATTCTTCTGGATAAAAATGTTCAGTGTGCATTGACATGGATTTTACAACATTAGGATGTAAATCTATACTCTTGAGTTTTCAATTTTTGTTCGCACAATTTACCAAGTCACCCTCTTTGGCTTAATTATATTACAGTAAATGATACCTTGGGGCTCTTATATGCAATATTAGTAGTTTACCTTACAACTGGCTTTTGACATGCATTTCTAATTGCAGCCTCAAAAAATAATTTTAAGCTGAATTTAGAAGTCAGTAAGTGTTTTAAATGGAACCCCAGAGAAAATGTTTGATTGGATGTATTAAGCCAACACTAAGTTGATGTTAGAGAGACTGATTTGTCCTGTAAATGTTTGGCATATCAAATAAAAAAAAGTTATAGGATGGTTGTAGGATATTTTTTCACATATGTTTATTTTGCCTATGGTATCTCATTAAATAGGCTGTGCATTCTAAAGTTCCTAAACCCCTTTCCCTTGTACCCTTTATTCAAAGCATTCACCGAAATAATAATAATAATAATAATTTGTGACATAGTGAAATATAGCTTACTACTCAACTCAACAATGGCCACATGTTCAACTCATGAGAGTGTATTGTATTCACAATGAGTGTGCAAATCAGTGTGTTGAACAGATAAGCGAGATTTATTAAAAGGCTATTTAATATTCTCTGATAACCTGCATGGAAACAGTGTAATGTAGGACTACGAGGCAGATCCAGAGAAAAATGCCTATTCTATTTACAGGTGAAAATGACGCCAAAGGGTTTTGGTTTATTTCATGAATAATGGATAGATCTCTTCTACAAATATCATCTTACAGATATGAATTTGATGTAATTATCACATAAAATATAGATATTACAGTCCTATACTCAAAATAAAATATCAAACATAAACAAAAATAAGACAAAAGAGTGAGTAGACGTAACAACAGTAACAACAGTAACAACAGTTGTGATGTACACTTGTTCAAAAGCTAGCACAGGAAGCTAGCTTTTTGATGGCATGACTGATTGTTATGTTCACCAGCGCTGGCAGGCAGAGGACTGATGGGTCTGATCCCAGGATGTGGAGAGCAGTGAAAGGAAGCAACACACCTTTTTGACATTAATGACATCAGTAAAACATTCCCAAACCAACTAGATTTGCATTCTGGATTTTATTGGATTTTTGCTGATGTTGGAACAAGAAATGTGAAAATTGATATACAGAAGTAGAACTGCCATAATGTATTTCATTTCTTAATATCGCACAATTAACCATCCAAATGTCAGGATTGACCAAATCGGATTTTAGTATAGCATGATGAACCAAAGGAGAGGTGATACCTCAGTAAATAATCTTTTATCTCTCTTCAATGCCATTTCATTGGATTAATGGGGCCTTATTTTACTGTATGGTTTCATATGTATGTTATACACTACAATAAAGCAACAAATATACTCTGTGTGCATGCTCCCCAGACACTGGTATTCTGTTTGAATATCAGTTTAGTTTGAATAAGTAAAATAGGGAAATCAACAGACATGCATGACAAATATGAAATACATTATAATATATACATATTCAACAGACAAAGACAGGGTGTTTAAATATTGGCCAGAGGAATCCATTTAAAAATGACTTCAATTAGTCTTTTTTTTTTTTCTTGAGTTTATATAATACCAAAGTAAAGCAGTACAATATTTTTATGCACAACATACTTATATTGAAGAGATTGATGATGGAGGTTGAGGGCTTTTAAATTTTGAGGCCTGGTGGCTTTTGAATGTAGGCATATAAACCAATCAGAAACAATGTTTTAGCTTGCAAAAGACCTTAGATTTCTGTTTTCATAAATAGGCCTCTGTAGTTTCAATGAATGGACTTTGTTGCCTGTAACAGCTGAAATTCTGTGTCCTATGCCCTACATAGAAAGAAATGAAAGTACTTCCAAAAATGATCATAAACATATTTGTTGATTATGCGCTGTCATGCGTGTAATGCCAATTCCTGCTTACCCACAAATGTGGCACAACAATTCCAGTCGGACACTTTGAGGGAAAGGATCGATGAGATTGGACCTATTTGTTGACAAACTAATGGGACATTGATTTGTTTGTCAGCATCTATAAATACTGCAAAGCTCATGGTCAAAGCTGATGTTTGTCACTCTTTATTTTCACAATAATGCCCACAATACTGTGCATACATTAAGAAGAAAATCTCTGTATGCATTTTCTTTAATTGGCATTTTAAAGCTTATTTTCTGTTGCTTCATTTTTACAGGATAAAACCTTTTCAGACTCAGACATTTCAGGTATTTTTGTGTGTTCATATGCATGAGCTGACTCTGTGTCTATGAGTTAATATTATTGGAGATAAACTGAAAGGTAGGGGTAGAGAATATCAATCAGAATGTAGATGTTCTTATTTTTCTTACTTAATTTCCTCTGATTCGAACATGCTTTCCCGGCTCTATGTTCCCCTAACCTAATGTGCTGTTCCTCTCGGGTCCCCTTTCATGTCTCATCGGCACATATAACAATTTTGATTGACATTAACTGAAACTCCTAATACATGAGATTTCCACTTTAGGAAGGCAATCAACGTTTTTTACCAATAGGATATTGGCTGGAAAGAGAGGACAGATTTGCATATGTTTTATTGACAAGCCATTTTTTCAAGCTTCTTCATTCATCCTGTTCTGTCTCATGTCATTAAATTTGTCATTTGATTACATAAAACTATGCAATATCAGTTTTTGAGCAAGACAACAGTTTAAGTGAAGATTTTCCAAACTTCCAGAAACAGCTACTTTGGGGAATCTGACATATTCTCAAGCACCTTTGACACTGAAATATTTTCATCCTTGATGATGAATTTCCTTGTGAGGGTAAGACACATGGCCAGTCTTTAAAGGCTTAGACATGCTGTACATTGTAAGTTCAGGGCACCAAATCATACACACAGGGACAGATAAACGCTGACTTTATTTATTTATTCATTTATTTAGCCTACAGCCTTTAAGTAGTTACAGCAAAATTGCCACCACACCACTAAAAATCTATTCAGGTCCATTCAGTTACAAGTTTTGTTTCACATGGACATTCAATGTACAGCTGAAAATGGGGCTGAAATGCATTGAGTAAAACCAACCTGTCTTGGTTTGTTGTCAAACAACTGCACAGCCGGTCATAGTACATTTCTTCAATAATACACAGATACTTATATATTTGCACAGATATGGATATGGAAATAATGATTGCATAAAAATACAATTTCCACCACCTTACGCCCCTTGCACATATTCACTACAACCCTGAACTTTTCCAGACACTACCCAGAGGAGCTGTATGTGTGAATGCAAATATCCAAATCAAGACATTAAACAAACTTGATCCAGCGAGCTCCCTTGTACAAAGTCTGGGTAATGTCCAGTTGAACTCATATGTGAATAGAGCAGGTCATTTTCTGTAGAATTCACTGCAAATGAGTGGGCATGTTGATGACATTTCTAGCATGAGACTGGTGTGAAACCGTAAGAATACAAGCAGCAAAGTATTCCTTTCTATTTGCCTGTATAGTGCTTTCCACTCTTTTGTTCATATTGCAGATACTTCCAAATACATGTAGTATTGATATCAATGCAAAATGAGTCATCATTACAGATGAGTCGGTAGCCGCATTCGCTATCTTCGATGTGCTGTAAACAGAACACTGCGATATTTGCAGCATACTTTTTTGCATCATGTCTTGCCTCCTGCATGCTCTACACAGGTGTATCCCCTCGCCTAAACCATACTGATTATTTCCAGTAGGTGAGAATGCGTCTGACACTGAAAATCTCCAGTTGTGTGCTACATGTGTGAAAGGGCAACTCTGGAACATGTCCGCACCTGATTCTCTGCACATTTTCCAGAGCTCATATGTGAAAACGGCTTTATACGCCATATAAATATAAAGCACCAACCACAGACAGAAATGAGAACAATGAACAAGTACATGTCCTTAATTACAATGGCATTTCAAAATCTACCACAAGAAGCTTAGAACGCTTGCTTTTTGGTAGCATGATTGATTGGTAGGTTATCACCACTGCTGGTGAGCATAGGGCTTGTGAGTTTGATGCCAGGACGTAGTGAGCTTTTCATAACCTTATACTCAAAATAATTGTAAGGTGCCATGCATAAACAGAAATGAGGAATTAAATCATTTTATTTGATTTAAATGCATCAGCACTTCTTAAATGAAGTGAGTCAAGCTAGAGGATGACATTCCAATGAAAGTAAGCAATCTGAAAATGATTTTCTTTTATTCATTTTATGTCTGTTTTGTTAAAACTGTGAGGGTTGAAGGCTGATAAATAGGTTTCAGTTTACTGAATGAAAAGTTTTGAAATTGGCATTTAGAGAGGCTGCTTTAGGCAAACCTTTGGACTTTGGTATTAGGGAGAGCCTGATTTATTATTCCATTAGCAACATTTTTTTTTGTTATACATTCTGAAGGGAGATGAAGCATGGTGATCATGAGGATTGTATTCACTGTGGCTTACAGTCAGATTTGTGCCCACTGACCCTGTTGTATATGCATATAATGACCCCATCTGAAAACATGCTTCCATTACTTTGCTCTTTGACATTCCAGATGTTCTCTCTGAATCTGAGTAAGAACTAACAGTCTTATCTTGCAACAGAGGAGAGAAGGGAAGGATATAAATTTTGACCTGAAATATTATCACTTTTTATTAGTTGGGACCAGCAAATTATCCAATTCTCCAAATCCGCACATAGCCCTATTAAGACAGATCAGCAAGAAATGTCATTGTAGTTTATACTCTGAACACTACAATACCCATGAGCATTGCAGCTGAGGCCAGTAAATGAAATCCAAGATTCCAATTAGCTGATCCTTCACAGGCAGCAGTAAAGCCACAGGCATTTTAAAAGTAAAATGAACATGCTATAAAGGAGTTCTCTCCATGGCAGTCAAAGAAAGGCTACATTAATGCATACTGATTAGAGGAATTCCTGAAGTTGTCACTCATTCAAGAGATGGTAAGTGACAGTAAAGATTTTGGGTTTGGCTCTCGGTTAAATCCATAAGAAAAGGGTATATTTTTACATCTTGTCCATAAAAGGTTTTGCAGTTTTCTTTAATCATTCACCCACCCCCTAAAGCAGTATTAATTGTAGTCTGAAAGAGTGTATTTGTGGTTTTGTGCTTTGAAAAATCAAGGCAGCCATACAGTTTAAACACGAAGAAGGGGAATGAGCATAGCCCTTTTTTATCCTATATTTAGAAATGGTGCATTCTTTCAACAGCCACCTGCTGTGCCTTCTTCAGGAGCAAAAACAACAAGCAAAAATGCTGTGGTGAAAGTGAGGATCCCAGGAACACAAATGCATCTCAGGCTCCCTGCAGTTCATGTTTATATAAATCAGAATATTTGTATTGATTTTCTGCCACAGAATATCGCAATAGGCAGTATTGTACACGGTACAAAGCACACGCTAAAAGCCTACAGCATGTCTTTCAGAGAGTGAAAGGCACATGTTAAGATGGACGTCAGTGGGCTCCTGGCACAGACTCACCCTTGGCCTTAAAAGACACCAGAATTTGTTCAAAGGGCTCACCCATGCTGGAATTTAGAGGGTCATATGAGCTTCATCTCCTCCAGTTTAACAAATCAAATTAAAAACTGAGAGGAAGTTTGGCCGGACATAAAAATATCACATGCTGGAGCTTAAAAATCTCATTCCAACAAGTCAGAAAGAGAAAGACGGTCCCTTGTTTGTCTGGAAGTGCAAAACAATGTGTCACTTATCTCTCCTGGTTGTTAATGGTTCTTTGTTTGTCTGCATGGCTGATCTCTGGACAACCATATGACAGAAATTCAATTCATCCCACATTAAACAGTCCATTTTCATGTTTTATGTTGTTTCCTGGCTCTTCTCATAGTTATATATAGGGATGTGCAATCATTCCCTCTCTACAGCTCTTTGTTCCCACAAATGGCAACAGCTCCTCCTGTCATCAGGGGGCAGCAATAATCTTGGGGGGTCTGTTCTTGAATAGGTCAACTTCTGTTTTTGATTATGTGGAGGTGTGTTCCAATGCTTTTTCTCGTCTCCTCATTTCCTCTATTCATCTCCTCCACTCTTCTCATACTCCAGAGGTATATGGAGGAAAGGAGGGGATGAAAAAAGTGTAGGAGAGGAGGAAACGAGTGGAGGTGACAAGAAAATGAGGAGATGAAACAAATATTGAAACAGCTAATCCGATTAGCCCTTTATGAAAGTCGATCTTGGCTATTGATGAAATCGTGTAACTTCAACTGACTCTGAGGATACATAAGCCACTGAAAATATTCTGTGGGATGGTCTTTTAATCTGACTGGCCATGAGCACAATGATGTCACCCAAAAAAGTGAAAAGACTTCTGTGGTAAGATCGAAATATCCTTCATTTGGAGGATAGAAGGAGGTGAGTAGAGGAGGAGAAATCTACCCTTTTGGAATACTGGAGGGAGGGGGACGCACACGCACAAGTTTCTGGGGTGTGGAGGAGATGAGGAGACATGGAAAGCACCCAAACTCTCATCCTTCTGAAATTAGTTTAGGTCAATTATACTCAATTCTGTGGTATTAATTTTGTCATTAGTATATACTGCATTATGAACAAGTTTCCATCAAGAAGAAACTGAGCTACATTAATTGTCCAGGAGATGCAATCACAATGTGTTTACTCAAAACATCTCAAATAAGCAGTTTTTGCAATGTCAAGATAACCTGCTAGAGATGAATAGGTAACCTTTGTTTGTTTGTTTATTTACCTATTTATTTTATCTACATCCCTGTTTATAAACAGAATTACTTTTATGTCTGAAAAACATTTGAGATCCAAATTCTTCCTTAAGAATTTCTCCGATGCCTTAACAAATGGCCTATGCCAACAAGTATGTCTGGTGAATTTAAGCAACTAAATATAATGCAACAACCCCCAAGGCATGCCTTTTTCAGCAACTACTAACATTATTGTACACACACATAATAACTCTCAGTTGATTAAATATAGAATTGTCATGGTGCATTTTGACTTTTTACTTCCAAAATAAGCAAAGTGGGAATAGGCAACCTTATCATACCCCCAACAGTCATATAATTGGAGATGTGTGCTTGGGGTACTACATTATGAAGCAAGTGATTAAAAGACATTGAGAAAATCTGCAGAAGCCAAGGGGGATGTACCCTCTTTGCAGCACCCCTGCAGTTACTGTCTGTTATTTTCTACTAGTTAGGCTGTTCCTTGGCTGTACATTTCTAATGGGTGCCAGGTAAATGGCAACTGTCATCATTTGAAGCAGAGTGAAATTCCCAACAGTGCCTTATTTCATTACCACTGAGCTGTGTCAAGAAGGGAGATCTTCCAGGAAATTCCCATCATATGAAAATCAATTCTCAGGTTGAGATTTCATTGTTTACATTTCAGAGTGGACCTCTCATTTCTAAGGAAAGATACAGTGACATACTGTTCAGTGCCAAAAGAATGACCCCCATTAGATTTTAGCATTTTTTATATTCTTGACACAGAGGAGCAGATTTACTAAAGGACTTTGACTCCTTTCAGGTATAAAAGCAGCCGATAAACATACCAATATTTACATGTGAACTAGTAAACTGTTACAATTGGATTAAAATGAAATTTGTGGTGACTACGCCTTTTGTGACTCTCTTCCTGATGCATAGTAAAATCTGTTCATGCACAAGAATACTTGGGGTGCAGAAGCAGGGTGGCGATTTGGCAAATGAGGTCAATTAAGTAATCCATCTAATTTACTGAAGCATGCAGTAATTGCATTAGCAATTAGTAGCTCTTGGTAAATTGGTTGTTACTATTTCAGTATTTTCAATCGAAAAGAGCTGCTATAGGGTGGTTGTTTTTTGCTGTGACCATTCCTTTGCAAATCTGGCCCCGATGGTTAATAGATCCTCAACCAGAACCTGAGTGAATAACTAACACAAAAGGTGATATTTATAAAGTCATTTAATAAAGAAGGTAATCCAACACCCAATCTTCTTGTGTGAGAAAAGAGTTCATAGACTCAATAGCTTGTCATACCACCTTTAGCAAAAATTATTCCAACCAAATTCTTCCTGTAGTTATTGATCAGTCTGTCTTTCCACTGTGGAGGTTGGACTTCAGATCCTGTTACTATATATTACTGGAATTTGGGTTGACTATTTCACTCCTAAACTCAATATCTTTTTCTTCAACAACTTTGATGTATGTTTACTTGGACTTAATCATTGTGTTGCTTAATGCACTTCATTTTCATCTCATGGGCAGATTGACTAATATTCTAATGTAAAAGTCTCTAATTCAAAACATAGATCATTGCTCCTTTGATAATGACAAGGCATCCAGGTCCTGAAGCAGTAAATCATGCTCAAAACCATGACATTGTCACTATGCTTGGCTCTTTGTAGAACACAGTGTTCGGTTTTCACCAACCATTCTTACCTTCCACACCACACATATGAAAGAAGCACCAAATGTCCACAAAATAGTCCACAAAATATCTGATAAATATCCCTTTGAAAAATGTGTAAATTTTCAGAAACTCTGGCTAGGTACAATATTTGCAAAGACTGTACCATATAATGGCAGAATGAGGCCTTGAGCAAAAACACAGGTGTAGCACCTGTGATAACGAATTGTATCAATCACTGTGTATCACTGTAGAGACCTTTATCTTGTTATTGGTTCAGTCAAGGAAATGACAGACACTTCATTGTGGCTACAAACATTATAGGGTTTACAAAGACATCACTAAATGAAATTTGTGGTGTAGCTGTATGGGCTCCATTGTTGAAATAAATTTTGGAATTCTGAACGTTTACTCACTTTGGTAAGCATAAGACTGCATCATTTACTTCTACCCTGTAAATCCACTCGGGGAAAGACTGCCCTAAACTTTATTGCACTGTTCAAATTGAGTCAATTATTAGTTTTGACAAAATCCCAAGGCGGTCTTTGGAAAGCCTCCAACAATTAAAAGCTGCAATCAACATAAGGGAATTATACGATTAAGCTAATTGCTATCATTTTCACTAAGATATTATGAGTGTGCTTTGTTTAATGTAGTAATATCATGTGCCTTGGCTAAAGGCACTTGATGATAATAATTTGTTACATTGTATTATTACAACATACTAGGAAGACATTTTAATGTTGCATAAATATGTCTACTATGTGGAAAGCAAAAGGTTTAGCACTTACTGTTGTTGTAGTTACAGGATGTGTTTAAAAATGTACACAGTAAAAATACTCTAAACTGTAATCTCCTCCAGTCTTCTTTTATTTTCGCCCCTACTGTGAGTACATTCCTCCTTTCACTGCCCCTTATTTGTGCTTGAATTCATTTATCTGTTCAATTTGTCAGTCTGGCCATCTGTACACATTTCTCTGTCTGGATATCTACTTTGTCTAGCCTCCCTTTTGCTCCAGTGCGGGTGTTTTATAGACATTCTTAAAGTCCTATACCAGTCCATGAAAAAACAAATATACATCCAGTTAATTACCTTAATTTGTACTATGTGACAGAGGTTGATTACAAACACATCTCCAGGTGAATTAAGGGGGCAGGAAAATACTTATGGCTTATGGAAAACAATAAATGCAAAACATTGTTGTTGATGACATAATTAAATAATTTGCTGTACTCAGATTCACAGAATAATTCATTGCATTCAAAGGTGACAGAAACCTTGGAAGGCTCCAATGTGGCTCAACAGATAAAGTCTTTTTCCACAGTTTCAGGCTGGGAACTGCAGCTCAGATATTATCGGGTTTAGGTGAATGTCTGTCAGCCTAAAGACACCTAGTTCAGATCATATCCCCTGCAAAACATAACAATAGCCTACATATAATAATACACATGGGTTCAAACAGAAAATAAACCATTACATAAGCTGACCAACTGACCAATCATAAATTGAGCAATGAATCAAATATATGAAAATATAGGCAAACACACATTAATGTATGTATGTGTGGATTTCATTAACACTGACCATGATTTATGGTTATTGCATGACATGTTGGATAATAACTGGTCATAACGCACATAATACTACTGTCTTTGTGAATTGTGTTAAACATAAAAACAATCCCTGTTTCATAAATATCTCTGAGTTGTAAGTTGTTGCCGTGGAAACTGGAAGACGAGTATTCTCCTTTCTCTCAGATCCGGATATTGCAATATTAGGGCTAAAGTATTCCCACAATACCAATTAGGCCTGGTTGGCTGGGCAGTGAAATTCCAAAACTGTAGTGAAATAAATCTCATTGCAGGCTGATATTTAGAGAAACGCCATAAACCTGCTTAATGGTGACAGAGCAAGGCTCTTGGGCTGTGCTTTAGAGGTTACATTTTCTTCTTTGACATTGTACCTGATTCTTGTATATAGTGTATTGCCGTGAAATATCCCAGAAGAACAATTATCAATAAGTAATATTATTATTATTATTGTTATTAATAAATGCTTTTCAGTTTCGGGACTATGTCTTACCAGTGAAAAGAAAATAAGTAAAACTTTGACACAATTTATGCAATTGGTATTTATATTGTAAATTCATATTATAAGGGGTCTGTTCAGACCCGCACTCAGCATAACTTAAGTGCTTTTTTGACCCGCTGCACACCTTTTCTATGCATGCTTGAGAGACTTGCACGTTTGGGGTGGAAATTCATAGAAAATGGGGTGTTTCTCAGTAAAATACCCTCTGCAGGTTCAGACTTTGACGTAAGTGGATTTTCATAGGGTTTGTATCCTACGCGCATCACAACCCTGTATTAAGTGGTGCACTCCTATCGGTCAGACTTTGAAATTACATTTTTTTTCAGTGTTGCCATATTGCATGGAGTAGGATGACTCTTGAAATCATTGAAATTATTTCTGGATAACAGGCGCACGTAAAAGTATGGCTCTAACCATCGCCAACAATTGTGCTGTTCAATTTGAAACACATGGCTGAATTTTGGTCCATGTACTTCAGTCCGCACATCTCAAATAAATATAAACTCATTAACACTTTTGGCATGTTGGGCTTTTTAAACTCTATGAACCCGCATACAATAATACACACATGTCAACACTTACGATATACCAATACAAAATTTAATGTAATTGTCAGGTCAATTAAAACTAACTCTAGAACAAATTTATTATTCACCTTAGATACTCGGTACATTATAAAATATGATATCAAGCAATGTTTATCATTCATTAGATATCCAGCATTGCAATTCGTGATAAGTCATGTTCGTTGTTGCTACTGCTACTTCACAAAAGTGCACATTAAATTTTAATTGTATTGCCCATAAGAAGTACAACTAGTTTCTGGCCTTGGCAAGTCATTTATAAGTATAATCAGATCAATGAAACAATGATAACAATTAAATCCAATTCATTTAAATGTATAAAAAACAAATAACTACATATAACTACTCAGCTCTTTCATTTGGATTGCACTGCATGATTTTTAGAATATAATTACAGCATTTGATAACTCACGTTAAAGTCGCTTATTTTTAGCAGACACTATCAAAGTTCGAGAACACATAGAGTTTGCGCATGGCTATGTCACTCGTTTGTCTGATTAACTTTCAAAATTGAAACTTTCTCTGCTACACTGCAGAATCTCAGTACTAGGTAATGTACCTCCGAGAAAACCATTAGTGGGCCATCAAGTTGTCTTTGGGTTTGTCATTTTCCAGGTTGAATTAGCATTCAAGATCCGAAACAGGTACTCCGAGATTTCTTCCCTGCACGGGCTGGGCGTGGCCGCATAAGCCAGGTCAGAATACGAATAAGTATTTTCCCCGTAACTGTTTCCGTGGAAAAGATTTTGAGCCCCCTCAAGTCACAAATCCCCCATAAGTCACAATGCTAGGACACTACACATGCATTTATGGTAACAATATCGCGTTTTGTGTTGTGAGGGTTTGTTTCTGGATTTTTTTCTGACACGACTTTCCCAACCTGATCTGATAGTGTAAAACTGATCTGCACCAAACTTAAATCCACATATGAAAACGTACTGTACAATATCAAAGATATCTCTTCATACACATCAAGCACTACATTTCTCCCCTGACACAAGCATCATATCCTTTCCCACTGTACATTAATATGACAGTAAAATCGCTGCAATATTCAAAATTCAGCACCTCACGATCAATAATAATTACATGGCCTAAACTTCATCATTTTTGACAAGCTTGTTGAATTTCCTCCATACTCAACTCTTTTGTCCCTCTGTACTCTCTATTTTCAAATTGGCATTTTATAGTTTTACTGTGATAGATTTCCACTTGCAACTGAAAATGTAGTCTTTTGTTTGCGTAATCAGATTTCAGACCACTGTTTGCCCAGCTAATTCACATGTCAGTAAGCTACTGCTTCAACTACTGATACCAGTTACACCCAGCAAGTCCAAAAACAATATTACTCAGACATTTTTTAGCAAATGTGCTGATACATAACTTACATAACTGGGTGTATAGATAGTCCCATTCCACTTTATGCAGGTTGTTCCATTGTCTCATTCAATGATTTTCCTCAAACTATAAATATCGTGCATCCACAACAATGCTTGTGTGATGGGTGGTTTGCTTCTTTGCCCCATATGCACAGTGTTCATATGGATGTATTAATGGTGCCATTGATGTTACACAAATCACTAGCATATGATTTAAGTGGTGGTCTGGATGCATTAAATTGTTCATAGTTTTACTGATTCAGATGTCTTTATTACTATGAATCTACCAAACTTGCCTTTGCCAAGAAGTATCCTATTGGCAACAGAAAAACCACTTCCACAATGATACATTTGTGTTACCATTCTTACCCAAACACCATTTTTGCTTTACCTGAGGGTGCTTTTTCCACTGAGAGTGAACAGAGTGAATTGTCACAGTGACAGAACTCAGGGGGGTAGAAGAAGGATGGAGTACTCCATTGGCACAGGAGAACAACTATGGGAGATGCAGGAAACAGCGAGGCACAAGTGGAGTCCCTGCTGAGTGATCACAACTCAGGCATCCTAGTGGCATGGTTGTTTTGTGTGGCTGAGTTTGTTGCAGCGGTAAGTTATGCATCTACAAATATTTTGTTGCACATATTAAGAGTTATTATTATTATTATTTCTAATAATAATAATAATAATAATAATAAATGTGTGTGCTCACATCTGTAAATATATCAAATAAAACAGCCTTGCTAATTGCATGCACCAAAGTTTTGTTTAAATAGGGAATGAAAACCTGCTGGCATACATATTCAACACCTTTGTCTCACATTGTATATAAGCATGAACAACTAAAACAATTCCAATGAAAGCTGTCAGTTATGTGCTTATTATACATGCCCATATTTTCACCCATCATGTTTTCTTGGTGAAAAAACATATGTGGAACAGTGATCATAAAGACCGATAATTAACTGATAATTGGGAGGATTGCAATGTGGAATTTAAAACCTGCTGTTAAAAACCACAGCAAAATGATTACATTGTCCTATACAAGTTGATTTAAGTCAATCAGTTTTCTCAAGTCAAATGGACTGGACTGTTAATTTGTGTTTTCTAGTGAAAACTAATTTGTTGATTATTTATTCCACGCAGTATTTAGCACTTTGCCAGTTTCAATAATATTTCTCTGAATATAGTATCATATATCATTCAAACATGCCCTTATTTGCAAATAAATAACTATGCAATGTAGCCTTGTATTTACATTAGTAACCGATTATGACTGCATTTTTTAAATGCATTTTAATGCTAATTTTTCTCATTTTTTTGTACATGGAGCAGTTAATGTGTTATTGAAGGGCCAGCACTGGCATGGGCCATAGCCCCTGTAGCAGTGCTCTGACGGGCAGAACAAACACGCTGTCACCCACCTTTTCACAGCTGTCCCAACAGCACTTTCACACAGGTCGGAGGCCAAAACCCTGACAAGCCGCTGATTGGCTCCTCGTTGCTAAAGTGCCTGCTGACCCCCCAGGGAACTTGGGTGCAACTGAGCGTCACAACCAAAAGTTTGTCTCTGGATAACTGCCTTCTGACATGAGGCTCCAGGGTAACTAAACATATTCCCTGCTCCTGTGTGTGTGTGTGTGTGTGTGTGTGTGTGTATGTGTGCAACTTTTAGCATCACTGTCGTAGTAAATGAAAATGACATTCTTCTCCTCTTGGAGGATATCAAAATAAATAAGAGGGGACAGCTTGGTCTTACATGTTCTGTTGCTCTTTCTCAGAATATAAAACATGTATCCTGAATCATTAAACTGAAAAATCTGTCTAGTCATGGACACCACTCTCAGAGCTATTGCTCTGCTGGAGTTACACTCCCAATATACACTCTCAGTATAAATCTACTTTTTATACATGTTTTCTCTTATATATCTTGTTTCTGGTGGTCAACACCAGATGTAGTGCTGGTCCCATCCCCCAGGCAGAGTCAATGGTAGGAAAAACAGGAGAGCTGTCTCTGCTGTAAGCTATTAGTTGTGTGGGACCTCATTTTGTTTACAATAATTCAGTCAATCTGTTAGAAGACTTTGTCTTTGGAAAGTTGAAATATGCATTTTATTTACCTATCAGTATAATGTTGATAAGAATGCAACAGTTCTACACATATGGATTATAACAAGTACCATATGAAAACATACAGTTTACAGTTTGTAACAACTGTTTTTCATATGAAATGAGACATTTATGAATGTTGCGTAATATTTACCATAACATGGTTTATGTTGATACTGGCTGAATGTTTTGGCAGGCTTATGACAAAGGCTGGGATTTAATCATAAAAAAAGCAGTGAGGGGTATGAGACATTTGCTAAATAAACATGCTAAGTTAACAGACAAAAATATAAATGCATCAATACATATATTGTACAAAACAAATTTGGCTGTTCCTTGCTTCTCCTAACCAAGTAATGAAACAATTGTGTGCAACAGTTGTTGAAGCTGTTATTGACTTGTATTTGAGGATCTCATAGCTCAGGTTTATCACCCTCACCTGCCATTACAGGGAAATTTGCTGGCTGCTTTTTTAATAGATTGAAATGATTTGTCTTTGGAATTTGAAATGTGATCAGGTGAACATTCCTCCATTTGGTTGAACAAATAAACTGAGTAAGCTGCAATATTTTTACTCAGCCTCTAGAGGCATGTAACCTCTCAAGAGACTGCATATTGTGTATGCACTCATGTCTATGCAAAGTTTAATTTCTGTTTATTTATAGTTTTAAATGAATAAAGCTGAAATTCAGTCAAATGCATCTTTTCAAACAAGAAATGACAGTTTCTGCTCTTCATAATTTTTTAAATTACTCATGAAGATTGATCATTAATGAAGCAGCCAGCAAAACAACTACAAGAATATATTTGCAGATCATACTAAATTTGCTAAAATATTTTAAAATTGTAGTACAGTAATCCCCTGCCAGCCATGGGGTTTATGTGTGTAGAAAACTTCATGTGCAGACTGAAGACTCACCTCTTCAGGATGCATGTCTCTCCTTCCCTCCCTTGCTCCCTCACTTAGTCTTGCTCCTCACTTGTAGCGACCTAATATTGTTGGCGTACAATTGTTGATATTAGTAATGGTTTTTCATTTTTGAATGGTTTTTACCCCCTCTAGAACTTTAACACCCTTAAGCCTTTATTACACACTGCACTGCGATTACAGTACAATGCATACAAAATCAAGCAACTACTGCAATTAACAAAAAGCAGACACTGTTTTACCTCGTATTCTCACATCCATCACATTCATATCCATTTTCACTGGCTTGTTATCACCAGCATTGTTTGCTGAAGGGGAAAGTGGAACATGGGAAGTTACCTTTTCTGTGTTGTTGCTGGCTGATGCCTGATAAGTCATGCTGCGATATCTCTGTTTATCTTAGTTTTCCACTTTCACCTTGTCATCATGGGTACAAAACGTTCAGCTCAATGCATTGGCTAACGTTCCGCTAACCCAATAAATTTGAGTCACAGAATTGATGTACATTTATACAGCTATGTATACGTGAATTCTGCAGTTAGAGAACCCGAGGTTGGTGAAGAATTACTGTATGATGAAAATATCATACGCTGTATCACTGTACAAGTGGCCTATGCCATGCATACTTTTGCTTCCATATTTCCGAATACTTTTTCACATACTGTGATATCTACCAAATGCTGTGCTTCAAAGAGATATTAAAAAAGTAGCAATAATTAGTACTAAAATAATTGATACACTTGAACAAATTGGAACTGGTTGTACTACCACCCTCAAAACCAAAAGCAGTCTGTGCTGTCAATCAGTTGGTGATATGTTCTCAAAGCCTGACTTTCTCTAAAATATGAGACACAGTGTTTTCATTAGCCAAATTAATATGGAGGCTACTACAGAGGGAACAGCGTTTCTGGTGGAATTTCTGCATAAGTTTGTATGTATTTGACAGTGTGTGTACATGTGTAGGCCTATGTGTGCAGGTGTATGCTTTATGTGCATGCCACAGCTAATTTGTTTTATTTCCGTCCACCCATCACCGCCCAATGATCCCTCTTTGTCTCCTATCATTTGCATTCCTGCACATCTTATATAACAACGTGACAGCCAGATGTAAATGGATCACATTTTGATTAGCATCCAAATTGGTTTAACCATTAGAGTCCTATAAATATACCCGTAGTATGCAGGCATGTTGCTTGGCTCCCTTCCTTTAGAGCTGTGTAACCAGATCAATTCAGGAGCAATTTAGGCTTGCTGGATGCCAATTTAATTCCTTTTGTCAAGACTTGAGTGCTTCCCACTGCTAAATCAAATAAGTGGAATTAATTCTTTCCAAAGAGACTCCCTTATTCCAAGCTATCAGTAGGAACTGGTGAGTATAGAGTGAGAGAAAAAGACAGAGCAAGAGAGATATATACGGATAATATTTACTCGTTTTTTAAACATAGCAACAAGCAAAAGCACACTTCTGAAAAAAAAAAATCTAAAGAAAAAAATTCTTTCACCATTACAAAATTAAGTTCCACATATCAGCATTACACAGAAACACAGCAAAATTAGCAGAAAAAAAACACTAAATTTGAGGCATCTTAAAAGAGAAGTGCCACAGACCACTAGAGGCAGTGTACAGTAATGTAGATGAATTTTCATGCTAGAAGGAACAAAGGAGAGTCAGATTTTCATAACACTTTTTAGCAACAGGAATGTTTTTCTGTCATTTGCCCATTAAAATATTTGTTGTCAGTTATAATATTTGCCAATCATGTTAACAGTAATGATTTGTCTACCATGATGATATTGTTGAGGTAGTGTATTTTGACTATAAATCATTTTAAACCATGGATATACTGGTGAGATACATGCCAGTTGAAATAACTATGGCACAAGCACTCAAAACACACATGATGTGATGGCACCCTGCAACCATTTGGTATATCAGACAGTGACATAGACCCTCCTCTGTTAATAGCTTAATGTTTCCACTGAAAAGGTGGAAAGTTTCTGAAAAAATCATATATTGTTCAACATTGACTGCTACAGAACCTTTGTTTTAGGAATGAGTCATCCCTACAAATCTCTACTTCCCTCTCTAGTAGCCCCATGTAGTCATTGCTTTTTAATCTTAGTTTATCTGTGATACTCAAACTCTTCTGAAGTTATTGCCCTTGCCATCTCAAAGCGCAGTATTGCAGCAGTCTGGACTAAGGTACCATCCAGGCAGATCATCAGGGTAAAGGCTTCTCTTCCTTTGTCCACTGTGTCCATTTCTGTGTTACTGATAGAGGCTGACTGTAAACATGTTTATCTCTTCTCTCATTCCACCATGTCTAGCACATCACCATGTCTCCACAGGCATAAATAAAGCCCTGGCAAAACTCCACTAGGGGAAACACAGGGTGCCCCTTTGCCATGCAGCTCTATGGGCAGGAAATTAGTAGCACGGCTTTATCTCCCTGATGGTTTCACCATGACCACAGGCTTTTGCAAATAGAATAATAATTCCATCTTGTGGTGTGGGCTCGGCAGTTGATTAGCAAGTCAAATTATAGCAGTGATCATTACCGTGCAGCTCCCCTTTCAAATAGTGCCTGATTCTCTTTAATTTAGTATTTGTGTGTTATCATATTATTACTGTCTTTCTATTTAATCCCTCTGTTATTGTCTCTGTACCACAATATGCATTGCCACTGTTAAGAAATGCACTGTTCAGCCATATTGCCTGCTGTAATACTTGTTCATTTTTGGTGTATTGTTTCTAAGTTATTTCTGTTTCTGGAAGATGACAGTGGTTTTTAAAAGGGAATGCAAGTATAGATTGTATTAAAAATAGTTGTAGTAAAGACAGAAGTTGTATGTATTGTATATCAGCAGTAGAAGTAGCAATGGTATTTGTCAAGGTAGTAATACTCAGAGTGATCGTTTCAGCAGTACTTGAACTAACAGTAGTGTTAGTAGTAGCCATAACAATAGTTACAATATTGAAATGAGAAGAAGTAGTGGCAGCTGAAATGGAAGTAGCAGGAGTTGCAGTTCCAGTCGTAACATGTGGATGAGAGTAAAGGATTGCATGTGTGTTATTGTGGTTATGAAGTAAACTACACACACAGAAGCAAAGAATAAGTTGTTGCTTTTTACTCATTAGAATTGCAGTTCTAGTAGAAATGACAGAATCTATTTCCCTCCACTATACTTCCTAAAGACTTATTTTGCATTTACAGACATTCATATTATAATGACTTTGGGCCTGGGTTGCAAGGTGAATTTGTACCTATTCGCTAAGCAGTGCTTTCACAGAAACATTAATGAGGAAAAGAAACAGAGAGCAAGACAGGCATGGCAGAGAGCGATAGAGAGCAATACTGAAAAATAGGGAAAAAAGTAGACTGCAGTGCTTCAAACTAAACCAGGACCACAAAGCTTGATTTTTTTCATTCACTTATGAATTGTGAGGGGTTGTGTATGTGTGTGTGTTTGTGTGTGTGTGTTTGGGGGGTGGGAGTTGTTTATAGTTGCTTGTGTCCAACTTTACCACCCCTTGGTTTCCTCTCCTCCTCTGCACATTCAGAAACAGTTATACAGCCAAGAAATGTGTTCAAGTGTGAAGGAAGGACTCTCTCGTTATCTTTCTTTGCACACTAGTTTTTTTTTTTTTTATGAGTTATTGTTTTCAATGTATTTCACTGAATGAATGTGCCCACTGTACTAAATATGTTGGGTTGATACAACAGTGTAAATCTTTCTTTAAGGAAGCAAGATTTGTGGTGATACTATTTTTGAGAGTTGTCATTTAGAGCCAGGGCAATATGTATAATTGGAAATATGTGAATAAAATTGGAATATGATTTGAAATGGGAATAACACAAGCTTTGGCTGATTTTTCTCCATTGATTGTGCACACATAGAGAGGGCTAGAAAAGTCTTATCTGCTCTCGGGTGACATTATTGGAATCTCATTGTATGTGACATAAGCACATGCAAAGCGAAAACAGCAACCAGATGGGGACATCATTGAATTTATTTTAATATGACCTTTATTGTGAGTATTATTAGAAATTTAAACAAAAAAATCAGTGTTCGACTTTTGCTACCATACAATTTGTGCATGTTAATAGCCTAATTACTGAAAATAGGAAAGGTCAAATCATTTTCTATTCCATGTTTGACTACCAGCATTTGACTACAAACCCTCCATAACATATAGCAGTCAACATGATGTGTGAATTACCATAAGCGGCTGATTATGCAATTCATGTTTATGAAGCATGATTATTAATTATGAATGTCTTTCACAGTTATACCAGGTCAACTGGTCTTAGTACGGATACAATATACCATTGGTAGTCAGGGTCACGATGAGCATGCTTGCTAAATTTGAGTATAGTATGTGGTAGTATTGGATTCAACAGTTTAGAATCAATAAACATAAGAAAAATATTGACTAAAAATCCTTCAATTTATGAAAAAGAGAGAGAGAGAGAAGGTGATGTGGTCCAATCTTATTTCAATAAATTTTCCCGGTGATAGAATAAGGATAACTACTGTATATGGATAATGCTGTAATAAAGCTGCTTGCGTGGGATAAAATATTGGCATGGCATTCACTATGACCCTCACTTTTTTCTTTTGCTATTTCTTCCCTATCCCATTACAAGGTATTATGTATTTTCCACACAAACCTGTCTGTTAACATGTCAGGCAGGACTTAAACTTTGAAATCAAGTTGCTGTGAGCTTTCCTTTTCAATATCCATCAGTTATTTCCTGAGTGACATATACATATTAGCCATATACGAGACATAAGTTATGTAAGAATAAAAATTAAGTTTTTGTGGTGTTATTTTTTAAATATTGACTGTGTAATGGAGGCGTTTATTGGCTTAATCATGTTTTGGCTCTTGCCTTTAATGATTTTGCGAAATTATGCCAGACAGCCAGACACGAGGAGATACATTTCAATTCTGCTCTCTTGCATGTCTAGCACAGCCCAGAGGTCAAAGACAGAAAATATAAAGATAAAAAATGTTTTATATTTTTCTATTCATCTGTTTTTATTATTTAGTAGTAGCACTATTTATCAACATTTAAGTCGCACGTGGTCTTAAATGAATGGTTACAATAATAGTTACAATAGTTGGATCCAAATTAGCTATGATCACCTGCATAAAGACATTTCTCCATTCATAACCCCCCCCCCCCCCCCCCCCCCACTCCCAGTTAAAATGTCCTCCACCGCCTCTAGTTTCAAGCTGTGTCCCCTGCTTTATTCCATGCCCTGGTTTGTCAGAGCGGCACTGTTTGCCTGTGCTAAGTAGGTCTGCTTTGTCTGTCCTTCGCCTCCTGGAGCAAGGTTTCTCCGTGAGTGATGTCTTTTTGTGGTACTCTCATCTTTTAGTTGCCTGCAGGACACAAAGAAGGAGACAGGGGCAAAACACTGACTAAAACTCCTCTGGACTTTCTTTTAGGCTTTATAAACAGGAAAAGTTACTCTCTGAGGAAAAATGTTTACATTTTATGATATATTATATTTTTGATATGCAACTTCTTCAAAAAAAAAATCTAGTTCTCTCATAATCAAGCTGCTCACTGGTGTAGAGGAGTTCTCTGTGAGGGTTGTGTCAGTTTGCGTCTGTAAGTATTGTTCCTGTCAACAACCACTCCTCTATTCCCAATTTCCCCATTTCCAATTAAAGAAAGGAGAATTTAAAAATTAGACGACAAACTGGTTCAGCCTCCCTGAACAATATAGCCAAATTCATCATTCAACATTCCTTTGACCACTGCTTCACATTCATTCTTTTTACTGTGCTTTCACTGAGATATTATCCCTCGTTATATGTCTCATTCCCCCAATCCATCTCCTCTTGTGTCTCTGATGACATCAGGAAATTTCTCAGTCTTGGTAGGTTTTCCATAAACATATGGCTTCTCTTGGGCTCTTGGTTTAAAGCAATGAGTAAAATATTCTGGTGTCCAATTGAAATTATGAATCTAATCATCCCACTTGTTAGTCATCTGATTTCCTTCCTCATCATCCTCAGGTTGTGAACAGTGTATCGCCCAGGATCGCATTAGACATTAATAATGGCTGAAAGAGCAATAGTGTAAACTTCACTGTGAAAAGATGCCATGTAAACATTGAGGATACATTTTCTTTCCCACTGCCCCACTGCTGCTGAACTCTCTCTCGATCCAGGAAGATTTGCTTGACTTTGGTGGTTTTCTGTTTGTGAAAGTTGGAATCACCAGTGGCTTCACAAATCCAAGAAAAGACCCATCCGAAAATGTCTTGCACTATGAGATTCCTATTTAGACATGGAATGAATTGTGGAAAGCTAATTGTGAAACACATCACAAAGTCTATTGACACAGAAGATGGGAGACAGAGGGGTTTACATGACTAAGATTCATCACTGTTATCTGTGGCATTCTCCATAGCCTTGAGAATGAAGAGATGGGACTGGTTCCACAATATGATTGTCAGGCATACAGTAGATGAAAGTGAAAATAACAATTACTACCTTAGATCCATTCATTTCATATTTCCCCAGTAATTGAATTACCTTTCAGATGGTGCACTTCTTGTAAAAGACTAGTCAAAACAAAAGAGCACTTCAGATTACATTACTTCATGATTATTCATTTTTGCCTGAGTTTATATGCTGTACTCTCACACCTGCAGAAGCAATAGGCAGAATAACACATCACATGTTACTTTTTCTAGTTTTTATACACAAGCCGGATTTGGGTTGCTAAGATACTGCTCCTAACACTCTTCAACACAGACACACTGAAAACATATGCTAAAAAACATTGAATTTTAAGATGCCGTTAAACAGGACATATGCACAATAATATGTATCCATAAAGGGTGCTGTTATTATTATTATGTTTTAATGCAACATAATGTGTTGAACCATTAATTGATGAAAGAGAGAGAGAGAGAGAGAGAGAGAGACTCAGTCTGATGGGTAGGCTTCCTGAAACTCATACATCTCATATTTGAGGCAAAGAGGCAGATGACATCAATGTAAGAGGAGTTAAGAGTGCTACAGATCACATCATGGTCTGCTTGCAACACATTTCATTAAGGACTCAATGCAGGATACTTGCTCTTCAGTTGACTGGTGAAAGAGTTTATACAATGTTCATATTATTATTGCAACTATATTTTATATAAGTGGACCTGTATGATAACAATAATCATAATAATATACCGTGGCATGGCTGGTTTTAAATATTTGCAGCTCCTTGCCTGTATGTTTCCACTTGTGAGTTGTCAGGTGGAATGACCCGGATTCAGCACTGAAATATGGCCACAAAGTCCGAAAGTCCTTGTGATGTGCAAGGCCATATCCTTTGGACAGATGTAACATAAATCAAGTAGGTGATGTATAAAAAACCTGGGATAGATTACTCACACTCCTTGCTTTGGCTGGATAAAATTAATTAAATATTTGAGGATGCAGCACCAAATGACCAAGAAGAGACATGCTTTAACACTAATTATGTTTCTCTGTAATCTTAAAATGATCTTGGTCTGGACTGAGCCAGCACTTTCTTCAAGATTCCAGTACAAATAAATGCAGGTTCTCCTTTTTTCCTTCAAAAGAACAATTAAAGGTCATTTTTTGTGGTCACTTGACACACTGTAAACTGTGTTTGTGAAGAACATTATGAACATTTGTATTTAACTACAAGTCAAAGGTAAGAACAAATGGTCAACATACAGGATAAGGCTGACTTAATCCAGGATTTTTTTTCTCAAAAATACAGGTAAAGTTCAGATAGTAACATCACCAGTTACACATTGAGATGTTGCTTCTATTTTTTAAAAACTAAATACACTTGACTAGGCTGTGCAAATGCAAAGACCTTAAATGGTATGGTGTTTGTGGGAGTGTAGATTTCGTTTTGTTTTAAAATCAGAGTACATTGAGGTGCTGAAGTGGAGCTCTAATGAAAGCAAAATTGGAATGTCTAAAGGTATTACATATATAATAAGTATCACATTAGATTTTGATGCATAGGTATGGTAATGATAAATCGGATGCCAAAAACTGAACGCTGGGTTTCTGTTGTCATAGATGATTTGTTATGAAGACCGTCACTTGTTGTGCAGTCAAGCAGTGACTGGAACATTGAAATCTAAAGGGCTTGTATTTGTTTTTTGTTGTTTTTTTTATTATTATTCTGAGGAATAGTATTGTCAGTTCTGCAGTATAGTCCTTCGTCGTCAAAGCTGGTAGGTCTGGGTCGTGTCCTCATTGATATAACGCTTTACTCTGTAAAGAAGGTTTCCTGAAACCATTTAAATAGTGTAAATTGAGCTGCTATATATCAAATGTCCTCAATGTACAACCAATGCTTCATTGACTAAAATCTCTTTAAAATTTGCATCTTACTGTGTCACTAACTGCACACTTGGTTGCAATGTGATGTACAACATGTGAGCCCTCCAGTAGGGTGTGGAGTGAGGGCACATATCTTTGGAGTTGCTGTGTTAATGCTAGTTAGAGGACACAAAATCTCAAATGCATAGGCAAAGCACAATGTTACTTATGTATGTGCATATTTATATGTGATACATACATGATCACTTGATCATGCATGTGTACCTACATTCACTAACCCAAACCCACACCCAGACCCATTTAAACATACACAACATTCATACACACTTACTCAAATTAAGATACAAACATAGGTACAAATAGACATAAAAAACATGATCACACATAGTGGGATTCCCACCCACACACACACACACACACGCACACATGCACAGACACACACAAGATTCATACATTCAGACACATTTGTGTACAAATACATGCATGAGCAAAAGTATATGTGCACACTGGGGATATACCCGAATACAAATACGTTGTTCGGAGAGGCACAGATAATGCAATGGAAACGGATATTTCTTCTACCCGAATTTGCTCGTTATTATTCTAGATAAAAAGCCATGATTGACATGTTTGTGCCTGTCTATGTTTCTTCAAATCGATTCACATCATTGTGGACGTCCACAAGATAAAAATTCCCATTCTATTTGCAACATAAGACTTTGATTTCACTAACTAGTTGTTTCATGTACTTCACATTATTGAAAAGTGATCAATGCTAAAGTAGGCTGCGGGCTGAGAGGTGAACATTCCCAGCTATCACTCAAAGAAACTCTCGCATCAAGGAGGGGGAGGTATCATGAGCGGGAGCTAACGAGACAAAAGTCTGGTGTGGCAACCAGATTTCTTTCAAACCCTCACAACCAATACAACAAAATAAAGCTTAGAACATGTTTTAGCTGTATTTGTTAATTTCCTCAATTTAAAAAACCTAGGTCATTGTTATGTAATTACTGTTGTAAAGTAGTAATCACATTTTCCAAGCAAACTGCAGTAATATTCCCTTCAACTGAAGGATATTTTTATATATATCTTTACAGTTCATAAAACTTAGTTAGTTAAAAATAAAAATAAAAAAGAGAACAAAAGAAATATGAAAAGCACAGTACTTCATAATTAATTATATGCTAATATTAAATCAATTTGATTTTTTGAAGGCACAAAAATTGCATTCCCAATGAATGTTAGGTTCGAAAATACAACATTTGCCCAATTTAATGTGACTTCCAGGATTAACCCCGCCCATTTCTGGTCTTCTATCCAAATACAGATATAGAGCCAGATAATTTTGTTGGCTGAATAGATACAGATAATGACGTCTCTGTACACCTCCAGTGCACACACGCACACAGACAGTCCACCGCCTGAGTCTGTACAGGAAACAAAACAATTTTAAATCAGCCAAACTGAAAAATAAAAAAAAATCTCTCATCAATTAACTGACAAAAAAACGCTTCAATTGATCCCTAAAATTTCCTGCAGGGATAGGAAAGAGTAAGTGATAAAATTGACATGATATGCATTGAAAATTGATCAACTTCACTTTCCACCTTTGTCATTCTAGCTCAAGGGTTTTCAATCCACAAAGGGGTGGACAGAATTCGATAGAAGCCGACAAATGGTGAGGAAGGGGGAATCATGGACTTTTGATAAAATAAATAAAACATTTATAGCCCACAGGAAAGGCAATCTTGGCTTAATTGCAGTGCATTTGTACTAATTAGGACAAATAGCCCTAAGTGGAAAGGCAGAGTGCAATTTAGCACCTCATTTAACACCGAAAATAATCAAACAAAGTTAAAAAATCAGATGGAACTGAACTTTTACAGTGGCGTCACATTTCTCTGGTTAATAGTGACCCCATTCCTTAGTAAATTTGGGGTCTATTCAGACCCGCACTCAGAGTGACTTAAGCGCTTTTTCGACCCGCTGCGCGCCCTTTCAGTGTCTGTTCGCATTCTGACCTTGAACATTTACGCATGCTTGGGAGACTTGCACGTTTGGAGTGGAGATTCATTGAAATCGGGGCGTGTCTCATTAAAATACCCTCTACGCGGATTCAGACTTTGACTTAAGTGGATTTTCAGGGTGCGTATCTTATGGGCATCACAATCCTGTATTAAGTTGTGCACTCCTATCGGTCAGACTTTGAAATTAATTTTTTTTCAGTGTTGCCATATTACATGGAGTAGAATAACTCTTGAAATCATTGAAATCAAATTATTTCTAGATAACAGGTGCACGTAAAAGTATGGCTCTCACCATCGCCAACAAATGACTTGTTGAATTTGAAATGTATGGCTGCATTTTGGTCCCTGTTCCTCAGTCCGCGCATCTCAAATAAATATAAACTCATTAACACTTTTGGCGTATTGTGCTTTTTAAACTCTATAAGCCAATAATTCACAGATCTCAAGACTTACCATATGACAATACAAATATAATCATCAGGTCAAGTAAAACTAACTCTAGAACAGGGGTGTCAAACTCCAGTCCTGGAGGGCCGCAGTGTCTGCGGGTTTTTGTTCTTTCCTTTCGATTGGCAGCCATTTTAGGCCTTGGAAACCAGGTGTGTGGACTCTTTAGCCAACCAGTGATTTTAATTAATCAATTAAGTGCTAAAACACACCAAAAACCAGCTACCACTGCGGCCCTCCAGGACTGCAGTTTGACACCCCTGCTCTAGAACAAGTTAATTATTCACCTTAGACACTCGGTACATTATAAAGTATGATATCAAGCAATATTTATCGTTTAACGATAAATCATGCTGTAAAAATGTATGCAAGTGGTCTCGGCAGGACGGAGTGCATACACGAAATGGGTCGTTGCTGGTTCAACTGAAATGAATGAATATAATCTTGCAGCACGACTAACTGTTTGTTTATTGGATAGATTGACAGAACGGACTGAGAGGCTGATAACAGCTAAATGTGAGAAGCAGATACAGTGTTTACCTTACATATGAAATCCAGCATTGCAATTCGTGATAAGTCACGTTCGTATTAAAATTTTAATTGTATTGCCCATTAGAAGTACAACTAGTTTCTGGCCTTGACAAGTCATTTATAAGTATAATCAGATCAATGAAACAATGATAACAATGAAATCCAATTGATTTAAATGTATTTTAAAAAAAACAAATAACTACATATAAATACTCCGCTACGCTGCAGACTCTTAGTACTAGATAACGTACCTCTGAGAAAAACATTAGTGGGCCATCAAGTTGTCGTGGGGGGCATGTCATTTTCCAGGCTAAATTAGCATTATTCAAGCTCCTATATGGATCCTCCTACTTTTTAGTCCTGCGCGGGCCGGGCGTGGCCGCACAAGCCAGGTCAGAATAAGTATTTTCTGATATATAAGTATTTATACAAATAAGTATTTTCCGCGTAACTATTTACGCGGAAGAAACGCTGAGCGCCCTCAAGTCTGAATTCCCCCCTTTACGGCTAGAACACAGCAGCAAAAAGACATTGTAAAATCAGTAACATAAATCTATTATCCTGTCTGTCCTGTGAAGTTACTTTTGATTGATTTTTGTGGAAACTGCACTCCATACACATGTCCATCTGAAAATATTTATGCACTGGAAACATACATTTGAAAAGTGGACTTTCTTGTCAAGCGATATTAAAACATTACAACAAAGCCTGATACCACACACATGTACAGTGGCATGCAAACCGTTAGCCATCTCTGGTCAGTTTGCATGTTTTGATGCTTTTCAAAGTGAAAAGCAATTAACACAGTCTCTACAGGGAGAAAACTTCAACATGGCATATTTCTGTAAGTTGCAGTGAAAAATTTCTGTTTATTTCCTGAATATAACAGTTTGAAAAACAAAACAGTAAATGTAGCATGTACAAAGATTTTGGCACCCTGCCAGACAATACATAACAACACCTCTTTTAGCAGAAATCACAGCTTCCAAACACCTCTTGTAGCCAGCTATCAACAAGTCAACAAAATGTGCAATTTGACAAGGGGTGCCCAACATTTTATATGCTACTGTGTATCAGAGACACATGTTTGATTTGTGAAACTAAAATCCTATTTCATCATAAAACACATACATTCTCAATGATAACGTTTAAAAAAAAACATGACAAAAGCATGTCTGCTGATTTTATGCCAGTACAACCTATGCAGACCTTACAGACTTCATTTAAACTCAGTAACCTATGATGTCTAGTAACTCACTCATATGTTGTTATTTTCTTTAAGCTATTACCAGGAACCAAAAAATCACAGACAAGAATATACTTATATGAATAACATTTCTTTATTAAGTTTATTAATTATTAAAAACAGTACATTGTTTTCTGAGTACTCTATATTAAACACTTCAGGGTCAATTCACTACAGATTTTCATGTATAAAAACAGGTGTGAAAACTTCATCAGATATTGTTTGTTTTTACAGGTTAGCTTAAATTGAGGAATCAGGTGTCCCTGCAATAGTTCAGAAATTGTGGGAGGAGGTTATGCAAACAGATTACTTTTGCACATCTACTACTGAAGCTGAAAGCAATTTTGGGGATTTTTTTCTGGGGAAAAATAATAGTGCATACAGTTAAGTATCTTCTTTATGTTAAGTATTTCCATAGTCATGAATGCACACAATGTAACACAATCACATTTAAGAAATAGTGTTGAATGTTCTTATTGAATATAATGTGATTTTTAAACATTTTAAATTTTATTTTATGTATGTTAAATTTTAACAGAAAAAGCATGGAAAGCTTGAAAGATCAACCAGTTTCCCTTAATATATCTGCTTTGTTTCTGCATTCTTCTTTGAGGTCACAATATGTATTAAAGCAGCCACCATTATTGTGTAGACAGTGTTTAATTCTATTGAAATGTCACTGAAGTTAATCTTTCACCAGCTGTGGGTCAGCTTACTATCAGTATTGCCAGTACTTGGTTAACAGGCTAATTAGCCATGTGTGTGTCTTCCAAAGCAGTGTCACTGTGTGATTCTTTAGAATCAAGGTCTGCTGCATAAAAGTTGAGCAAATCATTCTCAAAAAGCAAACTTTGCTTTTCACACAGTGAGTATCGCACCACTGACAATATTCACTGACATTCCATGGATATTTACATTGTGAACAGACCGGTAGAAACTGCTGGTCTGCGAAAAGGAAATGTTCATGGTGGCTTGTTCAGATGGAGCACAGCGGGACCACGATGCTGTGCAGGAGCTGCTGTTTCCATCACAGCATCAGCCAAACATCGCTGGGTGCACAACAAGCAGCTGGAAGCTTCCCTCTGGGAATAATCACAATTTCTCTGGGCTGTCTTCAGCTATCTGAAAAATCCCAAATACCCTTGTCCCTTTTATCTACATGTTTTTCTTGTCATCTGGATGTGGCTGAACACTGTTTTGTTCCAGTGACGTTGCCTTTAAGAAAAGAGACATTCTTTGTAAAATTGATTAAACTCAATACCATAAGCCTAATTAACAAATTAGGATATTAATATATCATCATGTGTATCAATATAATTAATTTTATCATAGTTTGTATGATCATTTATTTAATTGATCATTTATTTATTTCATTGATCATAGGCATAGAGGAAGAGAAGCCATATGCACCACAGAATCAAATGAGCTAACAGTGGCATTGTCACTGTCAAACTGATCAGAAAAAATTACATTTTTCTTTACAGAGAACATTTTTTTAACAAACATGGTGGACTGATAGCAAAAAGACTGCTCCACCCAGCCTAAGGTTCATGATACCTTAGTATTCTGTAACTGATAGGAAGTGCACTATGGAAGACATCCATTTTATTTTCTTAACATAATCATATTGCTTCATACTCTACCTAGCTAAGGTCTAGAGAGAGGGACATTCTGAATTCACATCTGCTTATGCATGACTCACCATAGTGACATGAGATTCCATAACTGGATGCCTTTGATGGTACAGAGCAATAAAAAAAATATCCACTCAAAATGTCCGACTACAATCTCACCCCAACTCATCCAACTCTTCCTCCTCCCTCTTTGCCTTCATTGCTGCAATGTTTACCACTCCTGCCTCCCCAGTGTTACTGCTGTCAAGCCCATGACAGCCATCTGATTATGCTATCACATTGCCTTGCCTATGCAGATCTCTGCTACCCTGTAGGGGAGCTCCCATTTCATAGCAGCCATTAAATCTTAATGTGGCTGGGGTGGTGGGGGTTGGGTTGTGAGGATGAGGGCAGCTGGGATTCTAGAGGTGGGGGGATATACACATCTGATGCGAACCTTATTGGAAAGGGTCACCCAGACAATCAACCCCACCAGCAGAGGGCACAAAAGGATTGTAAGGATGTCCCAAGGAAATGTGTACTGTTCAGGGAAATGGCATGTATGAAAGTGCCGAATGAAAAAGGTCTATGAAAATGTGTGGATTTCATAGTCCAAACATTTTTTTTAATTGATAAGATTCTCTCAGGCTATATTCTTAAGACAAGGTAAAATGGTTTGTCCTTTTATCTATTTATTTGTGACGTGTGTGTGCAGTGGGGGTGGATGGGTGGGAAGGGGTGGGCATATTGTTGTGCTTGCGTACATGTATGTGTACATATATGCCTGTGTGCAGGTGAATGAACATCATTGTATCCAATTACATTAACTCACAGAAATCCCATCCTGAACACAAGAATGCATTCTGTTTGTGATTCCTTGCATTCTGACACATGTGTCTGCTGGCACACATGCCAGAGCTGAAAGTGTAGCCTTAATAGTGTTGACGCTCACCAGTCACAAAACAATCCATCACACCCGTAGAAGAAGGAAAAAAGAAAACAAAGTACTTCATAGTTTTAAAAGGCTATTCATCACAATAGCATTCCCTGTCAGCCCACGTTTGGATATTTCCAGAGGAAAAAATAAAGCCCTGGCCAAGCTTGCTTACTGCCTCCAAACAAGAGGAAGTGGCACATCATGAATTTGCTTTCTGTGGTAGGAGGGTGGCCATTTTGCCATTTCAAATACCCAGGAAGGAACAACCATTGCAACCCTGGAAAAGGTTTTTCATTTAATGTCACTTCAGTAAATATGCAACAAGCAAATGGATAATGTGTAAATCTCCCCCCATGATGGAGTGCAGTACATTAATGAATAATAATATTCTCCTTTACCAGAGGTCAGCCACAGGCTTCTGTCTTGGACTATTGTACTATGAATCAAATCTTTTAAATTTTAATTATCCTAAAAATGTTGCAGGAATTTTCAGAGTGAACAGAAAGAAAATGTAACTACCCACCCCACCTTGCTCAAATCCCCCTTCTTCCGACCAGCCTCCATCCTTTGGAGATGTTACAGAGAGTTGGAATATTTTAGGAGCTGCTCCCATAATCCCCACTTGTCCTGTCTGCATGGATGTTGCCAATTAGTCTTGGGAGCTTTGTGTGTGGTGCTGGAGAGGGCAGCTGAGTAAGAGAGTCACTGCAGTGAATAAGTGAACACTGATTTGACAGCTCAATATTAATGGTGGTGCCATGTGTTTAATGGAATATAGATTATTCACAATCTGCTGTTATACTTTGTTTGTTTTACTTTTATGACAACATGGAGATGCAATGCATGAGAGAACACACATTCTAGTTTTACTGGCTTATTATAAAGGCAAAGAATCCTCAGGAAAGTACATAAAATGGTTTGGGTTAGATCAGTGCCAAGTGTTTAAAAGGTGACATGACAGACTTAACTCATACGTAGTCATAATAAAATTAAGCTTCTGGGTGTATTTCAGTGAATACCAGACTCAGAATTAGTCTTGAGCTATAGCTGAACTAAGTACACCATAGAAACCACTTCACTCTGTGTTTTGTCAACATACAAAGAAGTTCCACACACAAATGCGTTTATTTCACATGGACACTTTAAAGCACTATATATAAAAGACAGATATTGAAACATAGATTACAGTGCGGGATTTGCAGTCCGGTCAGTGATGTTGGTGAGGAAATGATGAGGAAAGATGTGCCTTTGCATTATTTATTCCTTCTCTCTTTTTTAACTTAAGTTTTCCTTGCCTGATAATGTGGAGTTACATTTCAAGGTGAGCAGACAGCAGTGGTTAGATTTGTAAAACAGGGAATGCAGTCAGTGGATGGCACTGACAGCAAACAATGATTTTAAATATGCGACGCTATGTCCTGTTGTCCCCTGGGAAGAATCAAAAGCACCACCCATACTAAACAGATTTTGTCGGGATACTGCACTGTTGACTTTGTAGAAAGTTTATCCATTTAAAGTAGACGACTCAGCCCAACATACTTTTTAAGTGAATGAATAATGCAGAGAGTTGGAAATCTCCTTGGGCAAATCAGTTACAATAAAACAAACCTACAAATAAAAAGCAGTATTGAATCAAATAAAGACAGTTGTTGACTCACTCGAACCTTATAGCATTTTACACTGAAGATCCATTTCTGGCAGATAAACAACCTGATTATCATCAGCCATCAATAAGATACAACACAAATCTCTATAGCTGTCTATTTTAGATCAGTCTATTTTAAACCCCTCTATGCAACAGGCAAAAGTAGTCCGCATGTAGCAAATGAAATATTCAGATTGACATTTCACAACTGCTTCCTTCAGGGCAAACACACATTAATTATTGCACATACAGAGGGGAGCACAGTGAGAGGTTACCGAAGTCCCAGGAGATTCAGGTTCAAATCACAGAAATTACGTGGACAGATTGGATCAAAATATATGTATGCATTTCAAAAAAGCAGCTCTTTACAGTCTAAATAATTAGGCCTCATTTATGATTGTTTTAGGCACGTTTTTACATACAGTTTTGGGTTAACAATTGTGTGTGAATGTATTTATATCTATGTATTTTAAAATTCCTCTGTGGTAGTAAAGCAACTTTGTCTGTCATGCAAAAATGCATATTAAATACAGCATATACAACAACACATCCAAATATCATAAAATGACATTTTGTAAAATATATTGTTTCTCTTATTTCTTAATCCAGGTTATTGATTGCATGGGTTTGAACATGCTTTATTGGCAAATTCCTGTATTCCCTGATCTGCTGTTATTAAAAATGTTGGCTTCAAATGCTTAGGCACTTCATGGCCAAAAGTAAGTTAACACCCCTTCTAAATAGTGGGTTCAGTTGTTTCAGCCACATATGTATATAACAGGTGCATAAAATCAAATATACAGCCATGCAATCTCCACAGACAAACATTGGCCATAGAATAGAATAGAAACCTTTCCAACAAGGCATTAGGCCAAGCAAGCTTTGAGAAAGGGACTGTCAAGTGTCCTTAGTTACAGCACTCCCTACAGAGTACCAAACTGCCTCTGGAAGTAATTTCAGCACAAACACTGATCATGAAACTCCCTGAAACAGTTTTCATGGCAAAACAGCCTTACATGAGCCCGAGATCACCATGTGGAATGCCAAGCGTCAGCTGGAGTGGTGCAAAACGCACCAGCATTGGACTCTGGAACAGTGGAAACCTGTTCTGTAGACTGATGAATCGTTTCACTATCTAGCAGTCTGATGGACACATCTGGGTTTAGCAGATGCCAAGAGAATGCTACCTGTCCAAATGAATCATGCTAATTGCTAATTGTAAAGTTTGGTGAAGGGTGAATACATGTTCTGGAGCTGTTTTTCATGGTTTGGGCTAGCCTCCCGAATTCCAGTGAAAAAAATCTTAATGCTACAACATACAATAACAATCGAGAGAAATGTGTTTTCTCTCGATTGGGATGAATTGGAACACTGACTGTGAGTCAGGTCTTATCATCCAAATCATTGCCTGGCCTCACTAATGTCCTTATGACTGAATGTGAGCAAATTCCTGCAGTTATGCTGCAAAATCCAGTGGAACTCCTTCCTAGAAGACTCAAGACTTTTATAAGAGCAAAGGGGGGAGCAAGTTCATATTCATGTCCATAATTTTGGAATGCGATGTTAAACAAGCACATATGGGTGTGATGTTCAGCTTTCCACATAATTTTGGCCATGTAGTGTAGCTCTGGGCCAGGCGTAAGTGATAGAGATATCATACTATAGATAGTGTCATAAATAATAAATGGAATTTCTTGCATTGTTGAGCTGAATGTTTGGAGATAGCATGCGGTAGACTGAAATAAATTCATCACTCATTTCTGTATACCTTGGGATTTGTTTTGGGGACAGTGCATTAAATTTGTTACAAAGACAAACAAACTACAAACCTGCATCTTGTATGCTGGTTCAAGTGCTATTCACATTGGGACACATCCCCACACAGTTGTAGATACTGCCCGAGTAGAGTCAGTGGTAGATACTGGCTGCTACTATGGCATATCTACTAAACCTAAACTGTTTATCAACAGATGGCTGTCTGAAAGGAGGTTTTTTAGTTCACTGGGCTTTTCAGTCAGCACACTCAACAGCATCCATATTTGCATAAACTTACCATCGCTGAAGTAATTCACCCACATTTAGGAAATACGGAATACTATATGTTTGGGGTTAAACTTTTTTTTTTAATAATAATGGAGAATAGGAGAATTAGCTCATTTCTATTATGAGCTTATAGAAGTCTATAGACTTGAAACGCTGAGCTGAAGTTTGTAAGAGAAATCTATTGGATCGTGCTTACAGTAGCCACTTTCAGGATGTGAGGCTGAAAATGCGCCTATTGAAATTCATACACATACAAATACAAATCTAAAATATATTACTTGTCACAGATTTCTTTACAGATTGATATGAGGACAGGCTGGGTGTTGAAGTGGGCAATAAATATAAAATACTCATATTATTAGGGGAAAAATAATCAATTCTTTGAGTATATATGTGTACATGCTGACATTTGATAAGAGTGTGACTTCTGAACATTGCTACTCAGAGGCCAGGTAGGAAGCATGATTTGCTCTTTCTGCAGCATAACAGCCTGGGTAATTGCTTACAGGGGAACATGCGATTCTCTCATTCAGCAGAATTGCAGCATAGGTAATCACTTATAGGAGGGTGTTGAGAGTGATGGTCAGCTCATTGGTATGAAAGAACACTGGTTAAAGTCATTGAAAAAAGGTGATTTTAAAAAAATACAAATGATTGGAGAATAAGCTACATATCCCTCTCTCCAAACACAATAGACAGTCTTATCTGGATCCACTCCACTAATCCATGCTGCAAATACTGAAATGGCAAAATAGTACACACATGCAGCAAGATGATACATCTGCACCCACTGGATTGCTAAAAGGTTTTCTATGCTTTGTTTGGATGCAGTAGGCAGTATCCTCTAGTACAAGCTAGAGACAGTATGCTGAATTATAATGACCCTCAGAGTTTTTTGTAACATGGTCCTGAAATTTTGGTACAGCGTTACTTGATGTTTTATGGGCCAGCCCAATGATGGTGGAATTTGGCCACATTTGGAGGCTATTCAGAGAAGGCAGGAGCTCCAGGCTAGGAAGTTAAATTTGTCATCTTAATGCCTAATGGAGTAGAAATTAATCTAGCTCCAAATGAACACTTTTCGGTCCTCACGTTTCACGTCTCATTTACCTTTTGCATTGGATAAATTAACCAGCTTCGTATTGACCATTTGCTAATCAGCAGCAATAATAGCAGGTGCTGGGCAAAGACTTTCAATTAATCCATCATATCTGTAAATAATGCTATCACTTGCTGAATTCCTTTTTGGAGACTGGTGGCTGTTTACAGTAACAGATTGATGACTTTCCAATTTGTTTTCTCATTTTTTTCAACCAGTATGTGAAAATAGTTTCCTGGCACTCCTCTGAATCTCTCCTGTTTGTTACTGGAGTAAATGGTAATGACAGTGATGATGAGAATAATACTGCTTGGATTTTGTTTTTTTATGTTTTATAATTTTAAAATTATATTTGATAAAAATATGACATTCATATCTGAGCCCAGGTCATAGCCGATAAAAGTATGGCACTAAAAACATGGATCCTCATTTTTATCCATATAATAAAAAAATAATGTGTTCAAATCTAATAACATTAGCAGTATTAACAGTAAAGGTAAAAAAGAAATGTCACAGTATGAACACAGGAACACAATAGAATGATTTAAGCACACCACACAGATACAATATTATAACAGTACACAATGCAATATATAATACATGATATACAATAACAAAAATGGTACAGAAATGTCCCCCTTCCTTAGGTTCTGAGGTGAGTCTTTGTTGTAGTTGTGTTGATGTGATAAAAGTCTTCAGTATTAGGTTCAATACCTTTTATTTGCCCAAGCCTGAGGGAGGTCTCTTCACCCAACAGTTGAGATCAAGAGCAGTAGGTTACATAAGATTGTATAGCACACAAGCTCTCCCTGCAGCATTTGGTTAACCTTTCATAAAATGGCACTGATATGGTGACATCCCAAGCTACGTCCTTATTTAGTAAGACTTTACCACTGACATTTTATTTGTTCTAATAACATGTAAATGTCTTCTTCCATTTCCAGTAAATCATGCCTTTCTTCAGTAAGACCTGTTTACAGTTTTGTTTATTTAAGTTTCAAATAATTTGCCTATGGTCACTAGTATGTGGCTTACGATGGTTAAGGCAGATGCAAGTATGCATTAATATACCAGTACCCTGTTCACTAAGCAATCTTTTAAGACTTATTATAAAAGTATAAAAATATTGAACAATATAACATATTAAATTATATGTTTCTTGAATTCAAGACTCAATCTCAATCCATTCATGCATGGATGCAGTGTTTAGCCTCCCTGCTAACACATGACCACCACCTACATAATGTATAATGTTTCTGGAGGATGACAAAGTCAGTATCTGGTCAGTTCGAACACTGGCACTTGGCTGACTTTGAGTTGCTAGTTGAGAGTGAAGAGACTAGAAATGAGAACGTATTGAATCATTTTTAATGATTAGACATATTATAATATATTCACTCATTAAAGGTGACAGAATGTGATATAAACATCTATGTCAAGTAAAACTGTTCTGCATAGGGAGATTATTCCAAAGACAAATACCAGCACACTTTTTTGTGCAGTAGAAATTTTATTGGTATTGCAAATAACATAGATGTATAACCTTCCAGTAAATAATATTATAAACCATTTTACAGTCTTCTGTTTTAGACTCAGTCCCTTCAGTTTTGACAGTATGCTGTGGTTCACAATATGTTGGAGGGGCAGCTGAAGGGAGTGGATTCTCCCACCAAAAAAAAGAGCTGACAACGGGATTGGCAGT